>CM018091.1:600000-999230 GCA_008658365.1 Alca torda | reverse complement strand
CTTTGCTTCAAACAACCACGAAGCTACAGAGACGCGGAAAATAGAGAACGAAACCAATAGCGATCTTTATCTTTAAGACATAGCTTTTCTGAGTTTGAAAAATTACACCGTTAAAAAAAAATTTCCACAAGAGAACTGCCTTTAGTTATAAATGTCACCGCTATTTCTAGTCGCAGTAATATATTGCGTATGTAGGAAGTGGAAATTGACTGAAGTGAAGAATCTTGCAAGGTGTCGTCAATAGGCTAACACTCAAGGCAAGAATATTATTTTAATACAATAAAAAGGCTTTCAACCATCTCGAAAACTGGCGTGTGAGAAACAGACCAGAGTAGTCAAATCTACACACCTGCAACAAGCCCAACACGAGAATAAAAAGGTACAAAGAACCTGGCAGAAAAGCAGACTCGCCTGGTGTTGAAGGCACTATCTTTTTCTGTGGCGTATATCCCAGATCTGCTGGACTGTAAGAAAAATTACCTATAAATACATAATCGGATGCCCTTCCTACACTCAAAGAACATGATTATTAGTTCAATTTTGCTACTAAAATGTTAACATACAACGTTTGCACTTCAGCGAGGAAAAGAGGAGCCTCCCGACAGCTACCCTGCTGCTGCAGCGAGTGACGCCGGCAGCGCTCAGCCGGGCGCCGAATAACCCGCCCGGCAGCCGCCCGTCTCCGTAACAGATGTCGTACAGGGCCCCTGTACAAATTCACAGATCAGATTTGGAAAAACCCCTGCAATAACGCAGCGTTTATTACTGAAATGCCCAAGTGCGCTGCTCCTCTACGGAACAGCCTTAATATACGGCCTTACTATGAAGTCTCTCATCTCTCTAACGTCAGGACGGCTGGAGAACTCACTCTCTGCTTTTCCATTTCTTTTCCCCACCCCTCAAGAAAATTAGATCGTAACTTCTTTTCAAAAAGGCTTAAAAAACCCAGTAAAAACAAAACAATAAATAGGAGGCCCAGAGGCGCGTTCAGCTCAGAAGTCCCATTCCTGCATATACTGAAGGGAAATGAGCACGGACCAGACGGATGGTCCCGTATTTTTTTGGAGCATTATGTCATCTCGCTTGCGAAGCCGCCAGGAAAGCCGACCACTTGCATCGCTCCCATCACGGCTCGTGGTGGTCTACACCACCTTACCTTGGCCCCAGGAGCATCGCTCCTCTCCCGGGAAAGCAGAGCTCCGCGGCCAGCAGAGCCCTCCAGGAGGAAAAGCCGCCCGGGTGAAACTGCCCAGAATTTCTCAAGGGCTCTGGCTGATGCGCTAAGAAACACCCGCAGCCTCAGCGCCGAGCACTTTCTGGCCCAAAAGTGCCTCCGTCTTCTGGGCATTCCTGGCGGAAACGTCCAAACCGCAAGTCTTATCATAAGGTTACAGTGGAGACATCTCTAGGTGGGAAGACCTCACCGTAGCACAGCGTTATCCTTCACCGCAGGAAACAGCGGCGCGTGTCACATTATCTCAGTCTTGATTACAGATGACTCTGTCGCCTCATTGCGCAAGTCGACAGCAGACCCGTTTCTCCAGGACTGTTCAGCAGCCGCAGCGACCTGAATCGTCCAGAGAAACTGCTCTTTGGTTATCGCGGGGGGTTCCTTGCCTGCAGGGACAGGAACGAAGCGCTGGATGAAACCTGTGTTATCACCTGCTCTGCCTTTCAGCACGTCGCCACCCACCACGGCATCCCTCTGCAGCTCCCGCACCTGGGGCCTCAGAGTTTAAAAAAAAAAGCTTCAGCCTCCTCCCTTTCCTGTCCTGTGACTAAAAGCCTGTATTTTTGGCAATGCAGCCAGCAGAACAGAAATATTTTTATTCCTTCTGGGCAGCCAGGCCTCGAGATGAGGGTCTCCTTGCTGTTGGAAACAGCTGCTTTCTTCACAAACGCCAGCAAGGTCCAATGTAATTTTCCCTCCCAATTTTCTTCTCAGAACAGTTTCAGATCAACACTCATCCCTCACCCGTCTCACTGACTCGAACGTGAGAAAAGGAAGCCGAGTCTTTCCTTTTCATGTAGGAGCCAAGGTTAGCTGTCCGCACTGCCATCGAAGGATCGGCTCCTCCGGAGGCTTTCACCCACCTGCAGGCACCGTCACACTCTCCCACATCCCCTGGGAACACCAGTGCTCCTCAGGGCAGCAGCCCAGCCCACGAAACCCCGTGTTTGCTTACGGGAAGCTCGCTCATCACCTGCGCATCACCGCCTTAAACTTAACCACGGTGAATCTCATTTCGCGTGTTCACACCTACTCATTTCTTTTTGGGGTTTCAGACACAAACACTGAATTGCAATTGCTATTGGAAGAGCTTCCGAGGGAAGTTTTTGCTGAAAGCAAATCCAGAGCAACACTAGCCATTAACGTAAGCTTCCTCCTACCTTTCAGCGTTCTCAGAAAGTGTCGGAAGAGCTCCCTGTGTGCATCTCTGTAGCGGTCAGCTTGGGTCTGGGAGTATATGGATACCGAAGTCCCATGCTCCGTAATCCCCAGAGGATTCCGATTATCCACCCGTAACGTTCCTTGAGAACCATGAACCTGCAGGGAGGCAGCAAACAGGAAAGAGAGCAACGTTTTTAAGTTGTCGTGCTTTTGATCCTAAACACCTGGCTACTCTACAGAAGCCCCGGTTTGTACAACAAAGAGAAAAGTAACTTTTGCTACTAGGAGTCAGGACTGGCACACCCCTCGTATGCATCACACACGACAGAAAACCCCAGGTACGTGTTGTAGTACAGTGGCTTCCGCTCATGTGATACTTCCACTTTTATTTTTCCACCTGAGCAAAGCTCCTCTGTTAAGTATTTAACAGACAACCTCCCCAAAGCCAGCCCACGCATCTGTTATAATTCTGACTTTAAGAATTTACAGACACTTCGCCTCCGAGTTTACACTTTTCTTCCCCTTTAAATATCCTTAACTCTTGGCTTGCCACAGACCTAAAGACACCCTGGAAAGGCAACAAAGACAACATTTCAGCCTCGGGAGAGCTGACACCAATTCCTGCTGTAGTATCATTGCATGCAGCTTATAACCCCAACGGAATACATGTACACAGAGGCAAAACTCAGGTAAGAGAAGAGAAAGCGGACTGGATTAAAGACAAGCAATCCACGGCTGCCGAGGCACGGAGGTGTTTTGTGAAGCGCGCTTGCAGGCATGTGCAGGGGCACTACACGTATCGCCCCACGTGAACACGCACAGGGCGAGACTTGGGGCAGCCTGTGGTGTCGCGACAGACTCGACTTAAAAGTAAGAACGCACCTCTAGTCTCTGATCACAGCTTTTAGTGCAGTGCTGACTGATGTCCAAAGTTACAATTGCTCCGCTAGGAAATTTCATGCTGACCGCTACAGTGTCTGCATCCTTCAAGTAGGCCATATCTGAGTGACAAAAAAGGCACTCGCTCACACCAGGAACAGCAAACCAGCAAGTACTACGGCTACAAAGTGCTCTTCTTCCTTTAAGAGGCGACACTGGCTCTACAATACCTTCAGACAGGAAGCAACGGCCACAGCAAAGCGCTTTCTGCACCGTACGCCCGCTGGTTTACCTTTATCAGCACTTCGACGGAGAGCAACGAGCTCTGCAGAGACACACAGCCCCGGGCCTGAACTCCCCTTCCCAGCCCGTGGCTCTCCCTGAGGAAGGCTTCCACTTCTTCCCAACACATTTGCCTTTGCAGCTTATCACACCAAGACTGGGCAACTTCCAGCATGTAGCTAGGACGAGGCAGATGGTACAAAATCCGCCCTGGGGCATTTTGTTTGTTGCATTCCAAGGCTTTACCATAGACTGTAACATTGCACACTACACCTTCTAACAACAGCCAGTCAAGGTTGGCGGCAGCTGCAATTACCTTAATTAAAGCTTTGCATTTTCATTTAAAAAATGGCAGCTTCCAGTTTTATGGTTAGTTTAAATTATTCTGGTAACCCAGAGCGTGCCCGTCAGCTTGACACAATCCAGAGTAAATTCACATCTTTAACTGTGCCGAGATCAACGGGAAAGTGCCAGAGAAGTCAGAGAAAGCAAAGAACTGGAAAAGACGGCACTGACATTCTTGTAAGCGCAAAGTTGGCTCGCTATTTTCTGCACTCTGGTTTTCAAATGGCAAACCTGATATCCCTCAACTGCCAGACAGAGTAGAGTTCAGTGATACCTCTTCAGCAACCGCTTCACATCAGCAGGGAACTGGCAAAATTCAGAAATCGTGGCTAAATACCCTGTCTACAACAACTCCTTGAGAAACTTGCCTTGTATTTCGCTAGACTGTTGTTGCACCTGTTTTACGATGGAACAATTATGTCATGGCTACTGCACTCTCATACACCCTTTCTTCCCAATTTTAGCACCAAAGTCCAGAGGTACTCAACAAAATATCAAAAGAGTTATTCTTACCTGCACAGAATGCATGCCCCAGTGAAAATATTGTATCTGGTGCACTCTCTCCCAACATAAACTGACAATATCTATGTCGTGCACTGCAGCATTATAAAAAATTCCACCTGGAAGAAGCAAAACTGTGCATTAAGGTCTCCACATTTAAAACCTACAGTCAATGTACCTTTCTGAACTGCACTGAAATTGAAATAAAAAGCCCCTCTATCAAAGGAACTAACACTAAAAGCAAGCAAAAAAAATGCAACAAAAATAAAGACTGGTAAAGAAAATGCTCCTCAAAATAAAACCCACGCATCTTAAGGCTATGCAAACATAGGGGACTTTCCATCAGAATGCAGGGCAAGATACATTTCCGGATACGTTTTCTGGTTTGAGAACGAACTTTTCAGCAGAAAGCTGCTCAGTACCTGATGTTTTTAGGAAGCTCAGAGACGCCGCTGGATATATGCTGCTGATGGTGGATATCCGGTGGATCCTCCCCAGCGCCTGGCTGTCGCGGACTTTCTTGTACAAGAACTGCAGCGCTGGGTCAAAGCGCCTTCAAAGAGAAAGAAGGGCTGCGGCACAGTGTTGGAAGAGGAGGAGGTCACCCGGGCCGCTGTTACTGCTGCGGGCACAAGGACCCCTCGATGGCAGCCAGGGGAGCGTATGACACGAACCCACCAGACAGACGGGGTTAGGCACAGCTTTCTAAGTTCAGACACTTATTACGTACGAATTTTGCTTCTTGCAAATGAGCCTAACTTCTGCACTTGTGAAGACTTAAACTAACAACCTTAATGACGCAATTGCAAAATCTCAAAAGGGCTGCAGAGATGTGAACCCCAACTGCTTTTGGCCATTCTAAAAAAAAAAAAAAAAAAAAAAAGGAGCTTTCACATCTTGAAAGCTTCATCGTTTGAGTTCCACTAGCATCCATTCAAGTGAGCATTTATTTTAGTCTCATGACAGCTAGATTTTATCTCCATTAAGCATGAAGAATTAATCCAACGCGATTAACTCCCAGATGAACTATGTTAACTAGCAGTAGTGAAATTAAGTTTATTTGAGGACAAATTCAGGAAAGCCTGAGGAATCAATGCTATTTTCAGATAGATGCTTCTTAGCAAGTATAAATGAGAAGAAATATGCTGGTCTTACTTGTAGAATCCACACACAGCGGTCTTCCACATCTGTCAGCTTCATCAAAACAAGCTTCTGCTGTCTGCCTGTCTAAACTGGGCAGCCTCTCGCAAAAGACACCTTTTCCTGTGCAAAATGGAACAGAACGCAGGACTGAAGGCAAGACACAGGCTGCACGCAATGTTTTTATCTTGCAATAACACAGAGATGTCGTTACAGTCTAGAAATTATGTTTGTTCCTCTTACCCGCTCGTAAAGCATCTATTACAATCTCAGAGGCTTCTTCAGGTGGCGAACAAATAATGGCTCCAGAGACTCTGCCGAAGTCAAAAGAAAGATCTGCAGTGAAGACAGGGTTTTTACCAGAATGAATAATGCTCAAAAGCTCCTTTCAGTTACAGTCATTTTTCTAATAGCTGCCTTAACCTTTGAGGAAGGGTTAAAAAAAGACATAAAATCCCATTGCTCTGGAAGAGCATGTTATGTTATAAAAGGAACTCGGTACCTGTTTGTAAGGTGAAATATGGGATGACACACATAGATTAAAATCACAAGCGGCACAATGGAATGGCATTGCTTCTCCTGTATCTTAGAGGAAAAAGTCTTATAAAGGTGTTCTTTGAAAGCGAGTTAAATCCTGCTAGTTAACACATACAGTGAAATTGAAAGTATTTATGTGGTAGAGCTCCTGAACAAGTGATCAGTACATCTTATTATCATTCTTTAGTTTCTAATATCAAATCCATCTTTCTTAAAAGCTGCCTTTCACTTTTGCAGTGGTATTTAAAATACCAGTTTGAGAACTGACTGTAACCACATCACTAGATGCTACTTGTTCAGTTCAACTGCAAAGCAAAACGCCACAATTTCTGATTTACAGTCACCTCGCTTATCTCAAACAGTTTCAAAAGAGACACCTACATCTTGCTCTGAGGCAAGAAAACTGGCAGGCAGCAAGAAAATGTGTTGTTTATTGCTCTATGAGAAGGGGGAAAATACGAATTTTTTTATATTTCTTGACAAAGCTGCCTGCAACTAAACTCCTCTGAGTTTTCATCACTTCTGGCACGTAAGTCAAGCGAAGCTCTCAGGGACTTCTGAAGCATCTATGACATACTACGTAAGGCTTAGCCTGCAACAGCCCCTCGGTCTCGCTCTGTTACAAAGTCCCGGAACATATGTGGGGCCAGACAAGCACAGTCTGGGTCCACTACAGTGCAGCGGCGTTTTCCAGGGAGTGGAAGCAAGCCTCACACAGAGACACTCGCCCCTAGGCTCGCGGCAGGGAAGAAGCACGCACAGGAGTTAGTGGCGGACAGTACCGCTGATCGTTGAGCGCGATATCGGCGTCCTGCTGCCGCAGCACCCTGGTGCCAGCCAGGAACTCGGCGCCGAAGGCACTCTCCACCTCCTCCAGCTGATCCTCCACAACGTAAAGCAGGCAGCAGCTATTTTCCTCCATCAGGGTTTGAAACAAGGCTTTATCAACAAGCCCTATGCCGAAGAGGGCAAGGCCGACGCCGCTGCCGTGCCGTATGGTGGGTGCCAGGCCATCAGAGGCCTCAGGCGCAGCCCCTCTTTGGCCAGCCTGCTTCGGGGGCAGGCGCGATCCTCATGTGGAAGGCGGCAGGCGCCGAGGGGCGGCTGGTGGAGGTGGAGGGCGTCGGGTCTTCCCGGGGGGTGACTGCACTCGCCAGAGAACCGGCAGCGACGGGGTGGTGGGGAACCAATGGCTTGTGGTAGGAGGGCGGCGAGGGGACGATGGCGCTGCTACCGGCGAGGATGAAGGAGGGCTGGGAAAGCAGGGAGGGCGCGTCGAGCTGCAGGGGCAGGCCGCCGCCGCCGTCCGCACCTGCAGAGCTGGGCGAGACAGAGGGTTGGGGTGAGCCGCCGCCGCCGCTCTCCCTCGCCCAGCGAAGGCCGGAGGCCCCGCGGTCCCTCCCTGCTCCCACACCGGCAGCCGAACTGCCGTGCGGGCAGGGAGCGGCGGGGCCGGGCACTCACAGGAGCAGCGGGGCGCGCAGGCCGTGCTGGCGGAGCAGGCGGCGGTTGCGGTAGTGGCGGCCGGAGGAGAGGTGCTCGAGGATGCGGTCGCGGCGGACGCGCATGGGCAGCTGGCAGGAGGTGCAGTACAGCGTCTCCACCACCACCGCCGCCTCCCCGCCGCCGCCGCGCTCCAGGAGGTGCCGCTTCACCGCCAGCTCCGAGAACTCGGCCGCGTAGTCGTGCAGCGTCTTCTTCTTCGCCCCATGGCGGCGGCCCAGCCCGCCCCGGAAGCGGAAGCGGAAGCGCGGCGGCCCCGCCGCCGCCGCCGTTGCCCGGCAACCGGGCGCGGCCCTGCCCCGCCATGGCAGGGGACGCCCACAGCGCCGGCCCCGGTGCCTGACAGCGCCGGGAGAGGGGAGGAGTCGCCCTCCCGAGCGAACACCGCCGCCTCCGACCTTCCACTCTCTCACAGGAGCCCTCGTCCCCCTCCGCAGCGCGGCCATGGAAGGAGCGAGCCCGGGCGGAGCGGCCCCCGACGCCGGTGCCCACGGGTCCCGCAGGAGCGGGGGGCGAGGCTGGCCGAGGGGCTGAACGCCGGCCGAGAGCTCCGAGAGGAGCTGCAGAAGGCGAAGGATGACTACAACATGGCCGCAGGTACCTGGGGAAGGTGCCCAAAACTCCACCGTTATCAGCATTCATCTTCCTGCCATTCAGCTCCTTTACCAAGGAAAATTTCTAGGTTAGGGTGTCGTGAGGGCAAAACCTGCTTTCGATCGCTGCTTACAGAGCGAGGCTGGGATGCCACTTGGTTTGAAACCACTTTCCCTCTCCCCTTCGAAGTGAGGGGCATGAGGAAACCCAGCAGGGAAAGCCCCGAGCAGCAGCATCCACCACCACCTCAGCACTGGGTAACAGGCTCTACTGCTCCTCAGAGCAGCTCCTACCTCACGCAATGAGGTTAAATTTAACACATATCACACAAAGTACTACAAAATGCATTATCAACCAGCGTCGCTGAGGCTGCAGCATTAACTCCACCCAGGGTCTATACTCGGACGGTTACGACAGCAGCTTTGCTTACGCTTACCTGAAAAAGGGAGCTTTCGGCAGGGATTCGGTTTGCTTAACAGTTGTGTTCCAACTTTGCAGGTACCATCTCTTCCTTGCAAAGACAACTGGAGATCCAAGAATCCCAGCTTCGGAGAACCACATCTGAAAAGGAAACGCTCCAAAGGAAACTCAGAGAGCACGAAAATCAGCTACAAGCCATGTCTGCCAAGGTACTGCCCTGAGAGCACGGTGGCCATCGGTGTTAGGAGCCAGCAGCAGGGAATTTTGGCTTTATGCAACAGTTCCCTTCCTCGTAGACAGGAGCTGCACCTGTGAACTGTAAAACTGAAGTGTAAAATATTTTCTCTTAAGATTTGCAGTCTGAGTGAAGAACGAGAACATGAGGAAATGATGATGGCAATAGAGAAGGAGAACTGTAGTCTTCGACAGGTAAATTTGCTGCAAAGTCACTATAGAAAACCCTGCTACTAGCTGCTTAGTTGTGCTTGTTTTAGATTTGGGGGCCTTTGACATGTAAAACCCTTTCAATCCAGTAGTTTTAGAGAAAATGCCAAGCAACAATGGTTACCAGTACTAGCAAGGTTGTTAGTCTGTAGACTCTGCCCAGGAAATAAAAGAAGCGTTTGGACCAGATATTGGGAAGATGTGGCCAAGCCTGCTCACTTTCTTCCTCGCTAGAACAGCTTGATTTCTGTATCTCCTCAGGTTGTTACAGAACAAGAATCCAAGCTGGCCGAGCAGAACAAGCTGATCAGTGAGTTACAGGGGACCGTCAGCCAGCTACGGGCAGAGGTTCTGAGCAGCCGGCAACACATCCACAAGCAGCAACAGGCGCAGCAGGAGATCCAAAGCCGAGCCGAGGCACTGCAGCACAGGGAGCTGCAAACCAGAGTGGCACTCGAATGCATCACCAGCAGGGTAAGGGTAGCCTCCCTCACTTCAGACTCCCGCCTTCTTCTTGGGAGATGCTTCAACCATTTCAAGCAGAGAATCTGAAAGCTCAGAGATGTTATCGGGCAGAAGCATAGTGGGAGATGCATCAGAGCACTGTAGTCCTTTGCTCTCGGTGCCCAGCTTCCCTTTGCAGCCACGGGGCCAGAGGAGCAAACTCAGTCCTTTTGCTTCCCAGCTTTTTAGCGTGCAGTTCTTGTGTCGCTGACAAAGCAAACAGGCCCTGAATACCAGAAGCCCTTGAGAAACTCAAGTTCACAACAGTTACATCTCTAGATTTCTAATATACTTCCAGACTCAAAGCAACAGATATCACCTTAAAGCCATGTCCTGCAGGCATACGTGCCTGGTAGCAAGCAGGTAGCCCGATACCTGGGTAAGGGACTCGGTCCACCCAGAAACACATCATTATCACAGTACTTGCAGTGAAGCCCAGTCAAACGGCCTCTCATTCCACATAAACAGACTTTCCATTTCATCATTCACTAGTACTTTGTCCAAGTCTGACAGCGTAGTCTCTGTAAATCCATGCAAGTGCCAAAGAATTGTGTAAAAAGACTAAAACCACCTACTTCTTTCCTCTTTATCAAAAGTTTGAAAGATATCGAAGCAAAATAATTCAGGCTACCTTCAGTACGGCAGGCAGCAAGCCTCCCCAGGCAGAGGTCACGGATGAGGAGGTGCTGGAGGCAATGCAGGTACGTGGCTCTTTCCAACCCTGCTTCCAGCAGCCAGTGAGGGACTGATGAGATAAGAGAACACTTTGCAGTACTGCTGTCCACCTAATGCTTTCCACATCCCTAATTTTCAGAAAATAATTAACGAACGGCTGGAGTTCCATCAGATGCTGAAACAGAAAGGCATCAAGGTCCCATCGCTCTACAGCACCGACATCTAGTCCATCGCCTGCCAGTGCTAAGGGGAGGAGGAAGAGTCCCGCAAGGCATCTTTCAATGCCTGAAAAGCAGCCCTAACAGCTGAGTCAGAACATGTCACCAACTTCAGGCTCCTGCTCCTTGGGTTTCAGATGGTGACTTACTAACAAATTAAACTGATTTTACTAAAATCAAGTGCTGCGGGAATATCTAATTCAATTTTTCAGCCGACTCGGAGCACACTGTAAATCACTGGTCCGTAGAAACATTCAATTTCACAGGGAAGCTTGAAGCACTACTAAGGACTACTTGGCTACAAGGAGCTAGAAAATGTTAAATTACTGTTTTTGCAGTACACAATAGCTGCTCTGGCAAGTCTGTATGGTTACTTGACTGGAAAATTCACCAATGCCAAAACAAGTGACAGTGACATATGACGACAAGAACTGTTTTATTTTTCCATTCAATATGTAAGTCCCAACACGTGGATGTATTTCACACGGTATCTGAAGTTCAGTTAGAGCTCTGTAGAATTTTTAACTGAAAAAAGGCAATCTGTAGGTCGCCCTAGCTTATGGAGAGGTTTGCATTCATACGGGTAGCAGCCTGGATGTAAAAGTCACCACAGACTGCAAAAATCAGAACCACTCAAACCGCTGTATTTTGGAAGGCGTCCCCAACACTCTTCATGAGGTGGGGTCGTCTTTTGTCGAGCCTGGTTTTTCTTGTAGTGTTGACTGAAAGCACCAGGAGATGGGCAAGAGTGCTGTGTATCGGGGAGACGGGGAGCTCCAGCAGCGTCAGTGTAAGGCAGCGTTGTAGCCTCTTGAACGGAACTGAACTTCATGAGTGAGAACAAGTTCAGCGCTCAATCGACAGTAACCCAACGGGTACACAACAAGATCACCACAACTGGTATTTCCACAAGGACGGATGACAGCCCTAAAACGCACTGGGACACACAAACCCCTGCACTCAATTCAACTGACTTCACTTAAAAATGGAAGCTGTGTTAATGCCTGAATACAGAAACCATCACTTTAAAATTCACTCCTCAAGTTCTGACGGCAATTAAATTTTCACGATTACTCCAGACAAAAAAGTAAAATTATGCAGAATGAGAGTTAGTGAAGTAGTTTTGGCATTCTGTCTCAGTATTGGTACATAGCATGTCACTTGGTTTCAATGCTGTCACCTACTGGTTTTCTCAGTTTAGCTGCCAAAATAATAATCCAGCTGAAAACATACCAAGAAGAAACAGTGATCTTGCAGGAAATATGGCTGCACTCATTATAACGCTAAGATGTCATAATGATTTTCTCTACCAGTTAATGCCACTCTGACTTCCAATACCTTCTCTGCCTTTAAGTTTGCATTTGAAGACGCTGTTATCTCTACCTAGTCAGAACACTGATGACTTTCTATTAAGGCTGAAAGAATGCAATACTCCTTGCCGTAGCTTGATCAAACTTGGAAGTTTTTACACACCAGGCAGGATGCACTGCATCTTTGCTTAAAAAAAAACCCGAACCACCTCACTGTGTACAGCTTGCACTGTTGAATATGGCACAAAAAAAAAAAAGAGTATAATTTCTTAGCTTTTGATAGCTGCTAACGTATTACAGTCAGAAGAGAGGAAACTGTGGTTAGGTCAGTTTTTGAAGGATAAAGTACTTTCAAGTTTCCATCTGTGTCCACCACTCGAACCTGCTCCACCACCAGCGGCAGGTTCATCGGCTGTACGTTTTGGCTGGGATTCAAATTCATTGGTCCACAAAGAGCATCAGATTCGTTATCCGAGCCCGAGTCTTCCTTATTTTCCAAGGTCAATCTGTTCAGTTCTGCAATTTTCTGTTAAAAGCAAAATACAGAAAACAAGATCAATTCTACGGCTAAGCCCTCAGAGCAACTCCAAATTGCTTCCAAGGTGTGGATCTGGCCAGCCTCTGGAGGAATGTCTGCATGAAAACATTCTGCAGTGGGTTAGAATCAGGAAAGCGAAAGGGCTTCTGATGTCCTCACTCCTGTGCTCTCCAGGTCTCGCTCTTTCTAAGCAGTTTAACTTTTTGCATTTAACACAGAACTCAGGCTTGGCCAAAGCACTGGATTCTAAGCAAAAAGAGCCCGCTGTGGGATCAGCACCAATGAGACTGCTTTCGGTCCATCTGAAATTGTCTCTGTTACCACCCTGTGTCAGCTACGCAAATCAGTTGGCCTTCACCACTGTGTTCTAAAGGTTATGTTAACTGGACAAGAAAAAATACATTTCTCTTGCAAAATATTTAACAGCGCACTATCCTGTACTCACCATATACCAAGTTTTACCCCTTTCAGTAAGAAAGCTTTTATTAAAGCATGTTGAACAGCATTTAATGAGACTGTCCTGCTAATAATAAATTATCGGAAAGATAATTGTGTAATAATGATAGGACCTAGCAAGCTAGTTGTCAGGCAGGCTGAGGTGAGAAATCTCCCTAAAAGAACTTACTGGCAGCAATTGAAGCCGTAAGATCACTAACAAGCGGAAGGGGTTAGAAGTCAAACCATAAATTTCCAATTGTGGTAACACAACATTATTTGCCCTGGTGAGTTTTGAGGTCTGCCAGTTAAGTTGGGATACAAGAATAGAAAAGCCTTTTGCGATGCGGCAAGAATGGAAAAGTGAAAGAGAAGGAATAATAACACTACTAAAATAAAAATCAAATTCTGTATTCTTCTCAATACACGTGAGCAATGAAACATTTTGTTAAGAAGCACACCTAGAAAAGACAGGATTATTTTACTGAACTACTTACCAGAATTAGTGTGTCCATGACGTCTTTGCATATCTGTAAACTGGTATCGCTTGTCACTTCCAGAAACAGATCACGGGTGTGTTTTCTAATCTGTAAGGATTTCACAGGTAAAGCAGTAAGGAATCCCAGCACACACAGTCACTTGGCAACACCTCGATACACAGACCGAATGAAAGGCTTTCGTTCCGTTCAGCCAGAGGCAAAGTGCTGCCTTTCTCTACAAGCCAAAACCCATATTTTTGCCCTTCAGAAAAGCCACCTCTGCAAAGGCGGCCTGGTGCCTTCGGAACAGCCTGCCAGAGCTTTACAGACTCACAAAGGTAGAAATGTAACTCCAAGATCCATCTCAATCTGACAGTCTAGCAGGGAAGAGTCAAGCTCTGAAGATTTATATTTGGAACGCAATCACAAGTTTCACAGAACCACACGTATCTTTGAATCTGGAGTTAAATATCTCTCAGTAGAAAGAAACACTGTTTAATTCTGATTAACGTATTTCCACTAACAGAGAGTACCTTTGTTTTCTCGCTATTGGTTATTGGTGGGAAAGAAATCACAACGCCTTCGGCATCCACGAGACATGGATAGTTATCTTTGCCGTCCAGTAACTGGAGATACCTGCCAAGAAAAACAAAGCAGCAAAAAGTGAGCAACTGAAACAGCAGCTGGACACAATGGCAGAAAACAGCAACAAAAATGCATGAGTGTGTTCCTGAGCTACCGTGTAGCAAAACCAGCAGTCCCAGCAAAAACGGTACTGTGGTGACACAGCTGAGGAAAGCCACCCGCTGCTGGAAGTGATGGGCCAGAACCATCAGTAACTCACATTTTAACATCCACACTGTTAAAGCAGACAGACACGCTTCTAGTCCTGTCAGAGATCCCGCTGCTCAAACAGGAAAACCAGAGTCCCCTGCCTGATTCTTCCGGACAGCTAACTGAATTTTCCCTCTGACCTACCATGGCGATACACGGTTCTGCCATCACGTACTTGGCACATTTCCCCGAGCCGTATGAGCGAGGGATATGGGCGCTGATCTCTGCATGAGCAGTAAACTCCGCTTTATAGTTCATCTCTTGCTACATGCAGATGTACCGCACCTCTGATTCGCTTAGTTTACTGAACGTGCATGACATACACTTCTTTCCTCGACTTCCGATAACCCAGACCACACGTGCAAAGCGGGTGAGTGTGCACAGGGGCAATATAACGCTCTGTGTGTAGGTGTAGCAGATGTGTTTTCTGACTATGCAAATCAGTTGATGAGTGCTTGAGGGGGAAGGTAATATTTGTTATTCACATTTGCACCTGTTACTTATGAGGCTATGCATTTAAAAAGAGGCACGGCATTTTTCTCGGCTGTCTGTGAGTTGCTCAGTGCCATTGGGGTGTCTATAACCCTGGCATTAAAATGACATCTCTTTTATCTCCAACTCTTTGCATCCGCAAAAAGCACATTGGCCCTAATGTGGTGCTGTTTCCAAAAGCCCAATACTGGGGCTGCATTATGAAACACTTTCATAAATATTAAGTTTCATAAAATAAAAGTATTCCCCTTGAAAATATTAGGATTTCAAAAGAGTTTAGAAACACGTTTCTTCATTCAGTGCAAAATAGAAGTATAGCTTTGCTGTTAAAGCCAGGTAATAAGTGACCTATACTTCACATACTTTCATTTCTAAAAGTTGACAAAGGCAATGTGCTCTTGAAGCTGGTAAGAGCTTGTACTGGAACTGTGTTTAAACTTTTTGTGGTGGTCCTCGCTGCATAGGTTTTGAACCTCAAATAACAGTTTCCCTTCTATTTGCTATTCTAAAAATGTTTATCACCTCTAAGAATAATTCATAAGACAATAATTTGCTCCTGATGCAGCTAGAAATAATGGAAGGCCCTCGTCATCCTTGTTTCGCTCCAGGTTACTCTTTATGCTCAAATTCAGCCCAGTGTGTTTCATCTCAACTCCTAAAAGCTCATGCTGGGTTCGTTAGGCCCATCACCGCTACAGAACGTGCTCCATAATACACTTGAGCACACTTTCTTTGGTGCTGTTTTTCCATACAAGTTTGTGTTACCAAAATTCACCTGAATCAAACCCAACAAGAGATCAGAATACTGACTTGTGCAACCCGGAAACATTCTGACGCTTCTTCTGCTTCCTCTGCTCCTCAGCTTCTAACTGCAGCTGACGGAGAAGGTCCTTTGCCTTGATCTCCTTTCGACCCAGCGGCGTTATCTGCACCATACAAGGAAACAAACGTTTGAATGTAAGGGTGACTCAGACACCAGGGTTATTAAAACTCTCCTGTAAGCAAGTCAATAATTAAACCCACACTTCTGTATGCCGTCATTCCTAACACCTTATTCAGTATGGAAATACGCTTTCTATTTAACACTACTATGGTCACACTGAGTTTAAACTTGTTTTTCTATAGAGTTCCAGAAAGCAAAAGGGAAAAAACTGGAAAGGCCCAGTGACGCCGCTGGCCCTACCTTCAGTTCATCAGGAGGCTGAACATCATAGAGCAGAGGACCTTTGATCAACTGCAAGTCATGGGTGGCAATTGTGGCTGCTGTCCGCTTCTCACAGATGTCTTCGTGCAGTTTAGTCTACAAGAAAGAATGCCATCAAAATACACCAAAAATATAATGATTTATTCCTCCTAGGGTTCAGATTCTTCTGTATTTAATGTTTGTAGCATTACCAGCTACTTGAGTAACCCTTTTGCAATAAATGGAGCCCTTCTCTTCACCTGCAGAACAATTTTACCTGAATTAGAACCCAAACGTAAAGGCAGCGAAGCACAGCACATGACGTGTTTCTCAACTGGGAGATAAACAGTTTTAAATCAGAAAACAATCACAAATACGTGAGTCTTGTAACCTGAAAGAAGCCAACACCTGCCGTCTCCTGGACAGGCGAGCAGCATGCCGGCGAAAGCCTGTGGTTACGGTACCTGGGTTGGAAGGTTTGGCGTGCAAGAGCGTTTTAGCTCAGATGAGGGAACCTGGGGCCAAACTGGGGTACTTCTAACGTGGGCACAGGTTTACTAGCAGTTCTCAACAGCTTCCACGGCACTAACAAGCTGTTGTTACAGAGGCAACGCAGATGCACATGCGTTCATCGCCCTCTCATGGCAATATCTGAGCTCCTATTAGGTTCTTCATGAAAACCAGTTTTGCTTATTGCAGTCTGAGGAGACAGCATGCCGGCGGCAGAGGCCACGCTACACAGCCATGCAGCCGTACTCTCACCGCCTGCTAGGTGATGAGCTCACCCTAAATTTCAGAAACTTATCTGCTGGAAGGAGTCTAGAATGGTCCATTTCCAACTCTGCTAGCAACGTTCCCGTTGCAAACGAGTAACGCAAGACTGCAGCACTTACCTGCGCGGACAGGAACCTCTTCAGAGCGTTTCCCGGCTTCAAGTTGACTCCCTTCAGCACGCAGCACACAATGAAAGGTCGAACATCTTTGACGCCTGGGCTCGCTTTGACCACCAAGGGCACCGGGTTTTCGGAGACATGCAGAACCTTCACCAGCAGCTTGCTCGCCTCCTCCAGCTCGTCCTGCTCCCCATCCCCGCCATCCTTCTTCTGCTGCTTCTCCCTCTTCTTCTTCCTGGCCTCCTCTCTGGCGCTTTCGGCCTTCCCCTTCCCGCGGCCGCCAGCCCGCAGGTACTCCAGGATGGCCTTCATCTGGCAGCCGTTGACCATCTTCTCCAGCCGCTTGTCCTTCAGCTGGTTGCCCCTGAAGTTGGCCTCCTTCAGGCGGGGGCAGTCGGCCAGGGCGGCGGGCAGCTCCCGCAGCTGGTTGTTGGCCACGTCCAGGCTCTGGAGAAGACAGAGAGACGGGGGTCAGCGGTGGGGACGCAGCTTGGGGCGGGGGGCGGCAGGGCGGCTCCCACCTTGAGGGCCGGCAGGGCGGCGATGTCGGCCCCCAGCTCCTCCACCTCGTTGTCGGCGGCCTCCAGCCGGCTGAGGAGAGGGAAGGGCCCGCCGGGCAGGGCGGCCCCGCCGCCGGCGGGGGGCAGGAGCCCGCCGGGCAGCGCCCGCAGGCGGTTCCCGGAGAGCAGCAGCGCCTGGAGCTGCGGGGCGGCGCGGGCCAGCCCCGGGCCCAGCTCCCGCAGCCGGTTCCCGCTCAGGTTGAGGCTGCGCAGCTGCGGGAAGGCCGGGGCCGCCGCCGCCTCCTCCTCCGCCGGCCCCGCGCCCCCCAGCGCGGCGGGCAGCGCCTCCAGGCCGTTCCTGGAGAGGTCGAGGAGGCGGAGGGCCGGCAGCGGCCCGCCCAGCCCCGCGCCCAGCCCGGCGGGGCCCAGCGCGTTGCCCCGCAGCACCAGCGTGTGGAGGGCGGGCAGGGCGGCGGCCAGCCCCGGGCCCAGCTCCCGCAGCGCCGCGCACCCGCTCAGCTCCAGCGACTGCAGCAGCGGCAGCGCCAGCAGCGCCGCCGGCAGCCGCCCACCGCCCGCCGCCACCCGCTCCGCCACCGCCGCGCCCGCCAGCGACAGCTCCCGCCGCCGCTCCCGCCCCGCCGCCTCCAGCTCCGGCCAGGCCGCCGCCGCCATGGCGCTCCCTGGCCCGCCCGGCGCCGCGCAAGGCCCGCCCCGGCCCGGCCCGGCCCGCCCCGCCGCCGCCAACGCCCCCGCCCCGGGATGCCGCAGGGAGCAGGGACCCACCGCCATCCCTCCTCCACCGGGAATAAACCGGGAGCCGGGCCGCGGTCCGCTCTGCCCGATGGCGCAGAAAGCGACACCTTAAAGGCAAAAACCCGGGGGTGGCATCACTGGACATACAGACACACCACCGTGCTGCCCTGGCCTCGCCTCCGCAGCCACGATTTCTCCCCACCCGGTACCGATTTCTGCTCTAACAGCTCGAAAACGCAGAGGTGCCACCCCAACTCGCCAAACAACTTTATTAAATAAGTGCAATAAAAATAATATACACGTTTAACATCTGTGGCTTTCTCTTGAAAGGCTAGCAATAAAATCTCTAGGACTTAAATACCTTATCTGCTTATCCAGTACTTAGGAACCGCATAATCTATATAAAAGCTCTCTCGAGGTAATGGAAGTCCAAGTGGTTGCTGGAGACGAGATGGATTCTGGCGCGCAAGGACACTGGCCACTCTTGAGGCGTCTCTGCAGTTTAGATGGATGAAAACAACTTGGTTGACATTCAGGTACAGGATGGAAAAAGAAATCAGACATAAAAAAGCCCATGAGAGAGGGATGACTGTCTGACTTTAATAACGATGTACTGTCATTGCTGATTGAAGTTTTCCAGTCCAACAGCTTGGAGAACTTTTTTCCGTTAGCCAGACCTGCGCCTGCACAAGAGATTTGCTCCAGAATCTTTCACTCCAGACTTCAGCGCGCAGGGACAAACTTCACTGTGTTTGTCACACCAGTGTTTATTTTGCCACTGTAGAAAACACGTTGTTTATTAAGTGAAAGGAAGCAGCGCAGTGAGCTCATCCTTTAAAAATGTCAGCTGGTACTACTGCGCTCAAAGAAGGTCCTTCCACATCCTAAAAAAGTTTCCATTTTCTCACCTCTAAATTGTTTCCAATTCGTACCATTGAGTAGTTAAATATCATCTTTATACCTCACTTTAGAAGTTTTTTTTCAGTCTAAAGATACCCAGCAATCTCATTGAATGTTATGCACGCTGAAATACTTAACCGATTTCTCTAAAACGTTGCTAAAAAGCTATTCTGGATTTGAAAAAAAAAATTACAAAGCCCTAAGATGCAATGTGGTGTGCCCAAGCCTATGCTTTTTTCTTTTAAAAGCTGACAAAAGGCTCTGTAATGCGCTTCTCTGGAGCGCACCTAATTCCTGCTCCTGGGGCAGGTGAGGTGGGTAGGACGGAGAGGGAAGAGGCAGGAATCTCCTACGTGACAACTTCTTGCAGGGAAGAAGCTGCAGAGTTATTGCACGGGTCCCTACGGTGCAGTTACTGCGCTCTGCGCCAGAGCGGAGAGAAAAGCAGCGACTGCGCTCACCCCGCGGCCGCAGCACGGCGTCCTCCTGCACAGGGTGGGGAACAGGAGCTGCCCAAGGGAAAACGCCGCCCAAGAGACAGTCTGAAACAAGTCTCCCAACCTTTCCGCTCTGCAGATCCGTCAGCACTGGGAAATACGACCCCCACTATAATTAATAGCGCTCGTGGGGTCTTGGGGTTGGGGCTTGTTTGATTGGTTTGGTTGTTTGTTTTGTTTTTTTAATCAAGTGTTAATTTTTTATTTTTAAAAAAACCCCATGTTTTAAAAGGTTGTTCTGTAATGTTATAAAACAGAAAGCACACATCCTGCTCCATGCGGGATTTAACTGATTAAGTACACTTCGCTTGACTGGCTTTAAAAGCCATGGCTGAGGAGCAACGCAGAGCTGCATTGACCACTTCAGCATACGTGCTATACTGGCCAATCCAAAATACACAGAGGACCTTTGCAAATGGGGTTTTTGCATTAAATTCACACAACGTAAAGCTCACAGTTTTACGTCCAAAAGGCAAAAATGCTCTGGGCAGCAGCTCACGAGCCTGCAGTCCATTGCACATGCCAGTCTCTGAGCAAAATCAACGGTGATTTTCTTGCATAAGGGATAAGGTTCTCAAATAGGAGCCTGCGTCACTGAAGTAGAAATAAAAATACATATATATTTGTTAACATATATATATTCCCAACATATGTATATTTACTAATATATATATTTGGAGGAGTTAAAGAAACGATTTCTATAAAGACTTTCAAAATACAAGTGCACCGATCTACCTGTAAAATTCAGAAGCTTGTAGATAGGCTGCACGCAAACTATAAAAACTGTGTATTACAAAATCAGTGCTGTATATACAAAACAATACCCGTGGTAGCAAAAAAACCCAACCCCCAAAACTTCTGTTTCTATTACCACGATCACTCATTCTTGTACCTGTGGTGGACACCGACATGGGACCAATTAATTCTGCCCTGGAAAGCAATTGCCTGAACGTCACAAGTAGAAATGGGAGGATTGGTGCTTTAGGTACAAAGCTTCGTACATTGTGTCTGAACAGAATTTGTTCTCTTTGAAGCTATTAAATAGCCACATGCTGTAGTCTATGGATGTTTATTTTAATCAAGATCTAACTAGAGAAACTCCGCATTAGAGCTGGATTGAGAAGCGAGCTGAGAGAACTACACCAGAGCAGGAAAAAAGGTCTAAATTTATAGATATATAGATAGATATATTTCAGAATTAACTCTGAGATTTTAAAGCACAACTTTAATTTTTCCAGTAGCTCCATCAATACACGCTCTTATTACGTACCAAATGGGACTCTTGCGGTTTGGCTTAATCCTCTTGTCAAGTGGACTAATAAGGCACTTGGTGCACAGCGAGAGAGGCCGCGCCAACAGCTATTTCATGTTACGCCCTACGCAGTGGCATGTCACACGGCAATAGCCAGCCAGCCCTAAAGCTTTTTTATTTGGTGCTAATTCTCGGTGTTGAGTAGCGCTTTGGGTACTGCTCTACTGCCTTTAGAACCCTAAACCTGAAAGATGTGCAGAGGCCACAGCAAAACCACTTCTCACCCTGCATGGCTTGTGTTACCCCTAGAGCCTCGGCGGACCCAGGGAAGAGACATCTATTTCACTCGACATTATTAACCCGCTTGAACTCATAAAATTACAGACACCGGGATTAAAAAAGAGACCAAAGCTATCCATCAAAATAATGTTTCTAAGCGTTTTAAAAATGAGTGGAAACATTTTATAACAGTCCTGATCCAATTCCTTTCCTTGCAGGGTCAACCAGAGCTTTCAGCTGACTTACCAGTGGTCAAGGACATCAGTCAGTTTTAGAAAAAGGTATAGTTCCCATTTCCAATAAAGGAAACAAGAGCCTAGCACAAATAAATGGACTTGTAAGCTTTCATAAACGCTACAAATTTGCCCCGTTTTAGCCGACGTTCATCATGACAAATAGAGGGAAGAACAAGGCAGCTGCTGGAAACACACTAATAGCGTCTTTCTCACTACGAAAAGACACGAGATCCTGGCACAGTGGCCGAACTAATCACCAAAGAACGGCATGGGTCTTGGACTGACTTCATTATACTTGAGGAGCGGAAAAAGCTTTCCAATTCCTGACCCTACTCGTAAACCTGCCCTAATGAAACAAATAAATCCACACTATAGGATTTGCAGTGGAAAACACAAACCCCAGAGCTTTCCTCGCCGACATCGCGATTGCTCTTTTCTTTTTTTTTTTTCTTCTAGCAAACACGTGAGGAAGAATTTTGTTTTATGGAATTGTTATTTTACCCATTAATTGGTTCGAGAGTTTATCTATACAGGATCATACAGGTCTTTCAGATAACCGAGACACATGTTCGTACAGCCTGACATGAATTTCCTTCTACACGCGCACGCATTTTTCGTTTCGCCTTATGCCAGCCGCACATCCTAGCAGACGGAAGGTATTGCTGAGGTACCAACATCACCACCACATCAAAGGAACCTGTGTGACTGCATCACACCTGTTTTGCTCATTGCATATCCATATTTCCAGTGGTGTTCCCTCAAGTCTCATTATGACGAATTCTCTGTAAGTGCACTGATGTGATGCAGAACCCACGCAGGCGGCCTGTCTCCCAGCCAGCCACTGCACAGTTTGCCTTGCGACCTGATTGTCTACAACTGTCTGATGGCAAGACAAACAAAAATTATCGACACTATTACTTTCAGCATGTTATGAAGTCAATTTTTGCAGAAAACTATCGGCAATATATTCTGCAATTATTACATTGAAGTGATTAACTGGTAAAGTCAGCTAATACAGGTATTACTTCCCCAGCTTTCAAAATATACAACGGCAAACAAGTGTCACACTTGGATCAAAACAACAAGTGCTTTTCAGCTCTGTCCTGAAAGCTTGGTAGGTTTTTTGCTCTTCCCCAAAACAAAGCCAAAACACAAATGACTGTGGCTTTTGGATCTTAAGGAAATTCCTTACTGGATCTCAAAACCAGACTGTTAGAACCACAGCCCCAAGGCAATCCCTCAACCAGGGCACACCTCTGCTGAACGTAACAGCACCTACAGCATGGCCACGTTACCTCCATGCTCCTCGGGGAGTTTTTTCAATATGAGGAACCAGTCAAAGACCAATGCACGGCCCTCCTTGTGCTGTAGAGGGAATGCGGCAGGCTAGATCTGCCCCAGAACATTTGCGTATTTCTAACATGCGCATTTCTAGGAGCAAACCACAGTGCTGCACAGACAGGTGACACAGAAATTATCAGACGAGGCAAGTACCGCTCAAGGCTGATAAACAGCCCCATGGAGTCAAACGAAAAAGATGACATGAATTGCCCACAATTTTTAAATAACTATTAACAACTACATGCCCAGTTATTAAGACAAAGGAAAAAAATACTTGTCCTGTCATCGCTTTGAGTATGTTTTGCCAGTGCTTTTATTTGGGCCCCCTCTCAGGGTTGGGATCCTGCTTCCTATAGAGAGAGGTCGAGCTTTTGCTCCTGAAGGACCCGGTTTCCTTAAATACTGGCCACCTATTTTGCCTGTGAAGAGAAAATACAGATCATTATTGCAAGCACATCTAGTCCCAGTCTTGAATTTTATCTACCATTTTCATTCTTGAGATATATTAAGTCTAAATGACCGATACCAGCAACGACAAGTTGGCAGCATCCAGGCTGAGGTGCGTCTCATACCAGCAGCGGTAGAACTAAATAGTCAGGGTTCCCTTCCTATCTCTGGGAAATCGGTCCGGAGTTTTAGCTTTACCCAGGTGGGATTTCAGCTCCTCCTGACTATGCTTCCAAACTCTAAGCAGCGGCTAACTAACTAATATTCTCATTAGCAAGCAGAAATAGCAAGGCTGAAGACAGACAGACAGACGTGACTGTAGGTCCAGTTGAAGACTGGGAACTGTTGAGTTTCACCACATTCACTTGTGACAGCTGAAAGAGACAGTTCAACAGCTCTTTCCAGGAACTTGGAGTAGTTGTGAAACACAGATATGAGCAAGTACCAAACAGAGGAGCTTAACTCTAGCAATGACGTGAACATGCAGCAGACTAAAGAACCCTGAAAAAAGTCTGAAAGAGGAATGGGTTTGGATGTTACTGGCCAAAAGAGTTTTGGTGCTGCAGGCAGTGAAAATAGCTTGTTTGTTTAACTTCTGTGTTCAGGAAATAAAAGGATTTTGCATGTGCTTCATAACTAAAGACGACTGTTAAAAAACCACCTGACATCAGCATCAATTTCTCTTTGCGGGTGAAGAAGCTGCACAATCATAAATTCTGCCTCGCTCCTGAGTCTGAATTGAAAAGGAAAAGCAGTACACAGCACTAACTATTCAATTCATCTTGTAATTAGGATTAGATTAGCATCCTCTGATTGGACATTAAAAGCTAAATCAGGCTCTCGGTTCTCTGTGTCAGTGTTCAGGAGCTTTCCTGAATGCTAACTGTTTTGTATCACCGCTGATTGTTCTGTTCACGGTCATACAGAAACAAGACTGAACTGATGAAATTATCAAATATGCCAGTTCCCCCAATCAACTGAGCTAATGCCCTCATTCCGAAATCACTGTTATTGAATGGCTTTGAGAATTTGCTCCCCAAGCATACTGTAGTCTGTACCAGCAGAAGAAATACCCGTTAGGTCACACAAATGCAGAAAGCGTGTTGAACAAGCAATTACGAGCCCTCTTGCTTTCAAGGATGAAATACTTTTCTTAAGTAAAGGCAACATAGTAAAAACCATAATCATCATTATCATAAAATAGTGTCTTACCAGGTTGCACCAGAAGAGTTTTATTTATTGTGGATAACTTCCGTTGATTCATTTTACAGCCATTGTTGCCCATTAGGTGAGACTTCCAGGCCTAAAGTCAATTAAAAAGAAGGGATATTACAAAACCAGCAAAATTAGCCGATCTTTTATCTATGTATGCACATATACTTTTTAAAACACTGGGAAAATGAGAGCTGTAAATAGATTTTATGGCAATACCATTTTAATCTGCTCACTCATAAAAGCATGAACACCTTATGACTTAAGTGGAATAGAAATTAATATATCAATTTTTTAAATGTAACTTAAAAGGTACATCACAATAAAAAAAAAAATTCCAGCCAGACGCTAGAAATTAAAAGCAAGTGACATTCATTTTGCTTTTTAAATTTTCTTAATTAACAACTGAGTTCAAATCAGGAAAACACAATGTACAAATAACATGGAAAACCTTTTCAACTATACATTAAACTGAAAAAGCGTGGGCATGACTACGCCGTTATGGTAATAGTTAAAGCATTCAGCAACCTGAAGGAGTAGGAGCTGCTATTACAAGAAAACATGACAGCCTCTTCACACTAGAAGCTACGTGAAGTCTCTTACAAGAATAATTTGTGCAGAAGCAAGAAAAAAAAAATCCTCAAATCCAAACAACACACACATTTCTCAACAAACCTTTCAGACTCAGTTACAATATTTTCTGAGCTCCTCACGCTGGGCAAAGTAAAAAGGATTTGGAAAAAACTTCATTTTGAGAACAGAAGCTCTACTCAACGTCCCATTGCAAGGGAGAAAATGACAGAGATCACACGTCAGCCATTGACATTGCACTGGATCTAACACTCAGGACGGAGTTGTTGGCTGCCTCCTGGACAGGCTTCTTCAGAAAATTAAATAAGACACAGAACTACTTGGATATGATCATAATGTAGTGTTAGTTGATTCATACAAAAGACTGAAACAGATATTTTAAGTATTTTTCTGAACAAATCCCTTTTTATATAATACTAACATATATTTTCAATTGCCGAGAGCACATTTTGGAGTTGGCACATCAGAGATTTCATAGCATTAGGCAGTTACAGGGAACAGCGTGTAGAAAGTAGGGAGAGGCCATCCCAACTCTCGTGACCATTATAGCAGTTCTTGCTTAATTTCTTCGTGTCAATTTTTTCTTATACCCAAAATCAACAACATCCTAATCCTGGATGCCCTCTTGGATGTGCTCAGTCTTGCTGCAGTATTTTAAGCTGCAAAATGTCAGCCCTAGGGTTTGGAGTGACAAGTGAACTCACAGAATCTGGTAGCAGTTGGGAATCTGGAAAGCTGGCAGGTGTATATCTGCCTCTGAAGGAGGAGAAAGACTGACGCCGAGCAGCGTGTAGCCCCGTGGTTCCCATATACACCTCTGAGGGTAGAAGACCCAGGTTCAAATACAGTCCCCAGCGTGTGGGACAGATGCTACAGACCCCGGGCAATAATCCAGGCAAGTTCTTAAGTCGTTGGGCGTAAGCCAGTGTTAGAAGAGGACACAAATTCAGTCCCAGTGACATAACAACATCAGACCAATCTAGAAGGCAGTCTTACCTCCTCTCCCGCTGGAAAGTTGTCATGGCACAATGGGCAATGGTTTGCCACGTTTTCTGGTTTGGCAGCTGAAATTATTAGAAAAATAACATAAGAATAGCAAAGACAAGCTAATTTCAAATACAAGAGGAGAACTTGCACAACAAAGAGCATAAAACTATCCCATGGCTAAGCCAGCTCCTACCCTATTAACTGCTCTCAAAAAAGCCCCGTGTTTAATCATCTACATCGAAACAAGATCAAAAGGAATGACAGGGCTTAATCCACAAGGATGTGGTAGAGGCTTTCTGTTCTCTTCACTTGTCCTCCCCACAGGGCATTCATAGGAGTGAAGCATTTCAAGCACTGGGAAACTCAGGCATTTATTCCAAAACCGTTCCATCCTGAGGATTTACTTCGATTTCTAAATCCACAGTGCAGTACCTCAATAGAAGCGCTCTGACTTCCCAAAGATACACAGTATTTGAAAGTCTGACTGACCCGACTCTTGAAATTCAACCTTCCCGTTCGAAACTACTCACAATTGCAAGTCTTGCTCTTAATATGTTTGGGCAACTCATCTTTTGGAAGGGCCTCGCTGCATCGTTGACATCTCCCAAAGCTGTCCTTTTTATCACAATCAGTCAACAAGTGCTCTGTCAGGCTTGCTATTTCCACCACCTGCAACACAGCAAGAGATACCCAAGAAGATTTGTACTGTACCGAGTAAATAAGGATAGTATTTTAAAAACCAATTATGTGATTTTTGGAAGCTAAATCTCGCTTTCCCAAACGACAAAGGGAAAATGAAATTTTAATCCCATTATTAATACAATTTATAATGCTGCTCTTTTCAAAAAGCACTACCCAAGATCACACAGTTGTGTTCAGAATTCATCTGCGTTAGCATTAAATATCTTACAGCACCTTAAAACCAGAATAACAGTTAATGTCTTGTAGTATCTCTAGACAGTCTATGCCTAACCTGTTTGCAGTGCTCGCATCTGGTCAACATAGGGCAGTGTTTCCAGTAATGGAGATCCAGTCCTTCCTCTGTGAAGGATTCGTCCCTTTCACCACAAAAAATACATAAGCTAGGAAAAAAAAATACAAATATCAGTAACAGCACAGAGCGAAATGGATCAACCCTGTTTCTTCTCTTAGGAACTATTCTGAAAAATAGCTATCACCTTGGTACATCTTATTTTCCCTATATAGTGCTGACCTTAGGACAGAGCATGAACAGACACTATTATACAATTTATGGTAAATACAACTACAAAGCATTTGTTCATACAGAAAGACATAATTCTACAAAAGCACTGAGAACAGCTCACTGAAACTTTCATGGCTTTCATGGCTCCAGATTTTTCAAATGCTTTCTCTATGACCTTGTCCTGCAATACACACGAAAGCTACAATATGTCTTTGCCTTATTTTATCCTGGCAGCTGAACATTAAACTCTGGCAATTTCTTATCCCACAAGCAACTGCTCAGAAAACAAGTTCAAGGTCACGCTACCCAAGAACTTAAAAAAGTCAACATCTAGGATTGCCTGGTGATATTTCGAAATCTGTTAGAAAAGGTTTTATTTTTCATTGTTTAAATGCTGAAGGTATTAGCTTTGATCTACTGGAAAAATTTTATTAACGTTATTGGCTTGCGGGTTATACGAAGTGCTTAAGGTGATTAGAAGCTGCTCATCTAACTTACTTATCCAAGTAATTTGCAACAGAGTAATGATCATCTGGAATCTCCGCTGCTGCAGTCTGTGGGCTTTCATTTACCTGGTAATCTGTAAAAAGAGAACTATTAAAACCAAGATCACATTTTAATTTGTTTTTGTGCATGCTTAGAAACACTGCTTCTCTGGATCTTAACAGCAAAAAATCCTAACAGAAGCGTACCATTGCCATATTGGTAAACAAGCACTGACAGCCAACACACCTGGAGGCAGCTGGGAAGCTATTGCTTTAGTCATCTACAACAGTAAAATATTTTTGTGAGTATTTTTTACTTGTAGTAGATTATCTGCCTCAGGCTGGGGAGAAATCTAAAGCTGTTTCAAGCCAAGACATACTCATTTCTTAGGAGAAATGAAGTGGTTATCTGATGGCAAATTTTCTTCCGTGAACGTAATGGTTACCTCTATGGCAGACTGAGCCTCAGCCAATCTGAAGCACTCTGGCACGTCTTGAACTGAGATAATTCCATAATCCACTAAGTATCTACAGTGTTTCAAAGACATCTTGAAATATTTCTGCATTTCTTAATACTACTTGAAATTACCTACCTTCGTACTTTGGCTTCTGAAAATCAGATTCTTTCTCCTATCGAACAAAGAAATTTAAGTCAGAAATTTGCTTAATGACAGTGATGCTTGCCAGGGAGAAAGAGAACAGATTACATCCCGATTTTTCTCTGGAATTAAAAGCTTAGAAGCAGGGCCAACGCATTACAACGTTTGTGCCCTACAGCAAATCTCTCGGGCATCGAGACAGAGATCTTCTGAGGGTGGAAATCAGCCCTATTCCTGGCACGGGGGTAGCTGACTACTGTTCCAAGGTTCAGATATGAAACTTCACGGAAGCGCAGTACAGTGTGGTTCCAGGGGCCTCAACGCACTCAGTACAACTCCTATACTCTAGTTGACCCAGAAACACTTAGACTTCTAGAAACACTCTCACATTTACCTTACAATAGACAAAGCTGTTATAAAAAAGAATCCAAATTCTATGCCCTCTTAGGAAAAACAACCCCCAGATTTTAAGCCAGACTGCTGAGGGTGACAGTCAGTTAGTGTATGTCATGGAGTCTCTCTCTCTCTCTTTTTTTTTTCCCTTTTTATTTTTTTTTATTTTTTATTGAGAAACAGTAATGTTAATTATCTAAGCTGTGATACCTGAGGAAAAAAAGGATTAAAAAAAAATAAAAATCAAAACCAAAACACCCTAACCTTTCCAGCTTGAACTTCTCCTTGCATCTCCTTTAGAGCTGTCAGCTGTCCTTGCAGAACTTTTGTTTCTTCCTTCTTCTGTTTCTCTGTTTCTTTTGTTGCTGCCTTTCTCTGCGTCTGTCAAGAAATACTCTTTCAATTACAAAAGTTTTTGAACCATCTGTAATATAGCAGAGATTCCAAAGCGCATCAGCATAGAATAAATGGTCAATGCAGCACAAGAAATATCCTGCTCGCTTAAATGATTGGTCTGTTACAGTAAAACGCCTCCCTCCTCCCAAACTCCTCTGTACTAACCTGAAAGAAGCACACACCACTTCCTCTGCGATTACTGCTTCCAAGGCTAGCCAGCATAAAATAGTATTTTCCAAAATGATTGTGTATTATATCAGAAGTATCATCTCCGTATTCTTTGTAGGCTTTATTCGGAAGAGTGTGCATATGTAGTACATTGAACACCAGCTTTTTGTGCTAAGTCATGTTAACAACACACCTTAAGGTACTCTGCTACGTGTGTCATTCCATGTCTACAGCCATGAAATCAGTACATTGCTCAGTGGAATGCAATGTTTAAAGTAGCTACATATGTTCTAGTATCTTACTACGTACCTTAATTTCAGCTTCAGAAAGTTTACCATCTATTTTAGTAAATCCATCAAAGAGTGTTTTATAGAGAACAGTCTTGCGAATGCTGGCATCATCGGGAGGAAGATATTCCAGTATAGCAGTCCTGTGCTTCTTGTACATATCAAAGATAATCCGCAACGCTACATCTCGAACTTCATAAACTCTGTGTTCCAAAGCTCCCGTTGCAAACTGAAAAGAAAAAAATGAAATTATGCCTCTCTATTCCCACAGGTTTTTTAAGGACTTGGTTATTAGTCTATGACAATTATTTCACCGCAGTGGGAAAACTCTTTACACAGACAGGTTTTTCCAAACACTTTTTGACCCAGTGATTCTTTCTTTCTGTATTGGCATCTTGCTTCCTCATAAAGTTGTGCTGCACCTCCAAGAGGCTCATAAATTCTCTTTAGTAATTCACCAAGCACTCCAAAACAGACAGACAAGCCTTAAAAAAAACAGCAACAAAGAAAAGGCTCCGTGTGCTGTAAACTCAGACTCCTACCTTCATGACATTGCCGACAGTAAACCCAGAGTTTTCTGTTCCCATGTCTTTCAAGAGGCATTCCACTAATTCCACTTGACTCATCGCTAGATGTGTTGGGGAGTTCGGTTTTAACGGTTGAACCAAATGAACTGGAACAATCTGAAGAGGTTTAACTTCACTACACAGTGCCATTTCCTATAAACATACAGAGAGCCAGGTGCATTTAGGAATGCTAAATGAGGAAAGGTAACTGTCTTTGCAAAGCAGAGTTATTCTGAGTTACTTATAACAAGTTAAGTAAAATGAAATAAGCCTTCTGTAAGAAGTAGCTGCTGCTTTGTTACTTTAGCAGCCAGCAGTTGCTTGCAAAGGCTTTGAGAAGATTATACAGATGTTTGGTCTTGCTTTTGGCATCAGAGAGAAAGCTACCAAGAAATCGATAAAATCTTAAGACATACTCAGATGAGCTATAGAACTGGACTGTACGAAATATTTCAAGAACTCCATCTCACACTAAACTGTATGAGGAGGAGGTAAATGAGAAGTGTCACAAAGAATACAAAGTCTTGACAATGCATCGAGATGGATTTCAAGAGTGCTTCAGAAGACATATGCCATCTTAGAATTTCTCATTGTATTTTGCAAAGAACCTTAAGGGCTAAATTCTGCTGTTATTCAAAGCTCAGTGTTTACTTCTTTGCAGGCAGCAGAATGTTTAATAACCAAAAGCAGCCCTCCTCCCCGTTCCTGTCAGCAGACAGACACTCAAGCAGATGATGGTGTCCCGCGGTCCCTCCTCCTGAGGGCCGGATGCGGTTGCCACTGGGCTGGCTGGAATGCTTTGGGTACGCTTATTTCTAGAAGTAGGTGGCACCTTCCCTAGAGAGCTGCTTATTCCAGCAGTGTATCATCTATTAACAGCGATACAAAATAAACACGTTTTCCTTCTCTGCTGGCCATGTCCTGTCTACAAAAATACATTTGTAACCATGTTCTGATTGCCTTTCTCATTCAATTACAAAATCTATTATAAACAAGCCGAGCAGTAGTAATAAAGTAACCTGTCACCTTTGGGGTCCCAGTAACACACCAGATCACACAATAATGCCGTTAAAATTTTAGTTCCGTCTACAGCGAAAGAAAAGTCTTTTCCCTCCACATGTGGATGCAAGCAAGGGTAAGCAACCCAGAGCCAGTAACGCACTGCACTCCTAGGACTGAATTAACACATTTCCACGCAGAACTACTGTTCTTTTTTCTAAATTCTACTGGAAAATAGAGCCCGTAATCCTCTAGCGGCTACTCACAGCTGCTCCTTGTCAGCAAGGAATGGACTGTGTATTTAAAAATGGGCATCTTCTTTATGCTTTTCCTAAGCTGACTGTCAAAAATGCAATCAAACCGCACCACAGCTGAGGAGTGTGCTGTACCTTCCTGCTCTCAGCTCTGCGGATCACTTGCAACTCAGAAGAAGAATACAAGAGTTATACCTTTCTTGTATCTGCAGCAGCTGCTGTCTCCCCACACCGTCCCCACAACAAAGGTGACAACACACTGCTAGAAAAAACACTGCAAAGACACTAAATCGGTGCTACCGCTTTGCCTGCCACGTAATGCATAATCCTTTACAGCAGCAAACTCTGGACTTGAAACCAAGCCTGATTAGACGTTACCCACCTGTAAGCTCGGTGACATTCTTAATGCAAATCAAACCGTAATTTGAAGAGAAACACCTACCTGAATAAAGTTAGAAGCCAGAAGGCGAAGACGGGATGAAGAGTCTCCTGTTCTAGAAAGCAAATTCGGAAGCGTTTTTTCCACACAATGAGAAGTTTCTAGTTTTCCCAGTTTATGTTTTGGTATATATTGTGTAATGATCATTTTTAAAAGTTTCAGGGAAGCTTGAAAAACCTAAGTTAAAAAGAAAAAGGAAACACTAAATAAAAACACCACACAGATCCCTGTTTTCAGACAATATTGTAAAATCTTTTCTGTAGTTCTAGAGAGCAGCAGCAACAGGAATCTAGAATTACAGTAACACTCTTAATGGAAGCTACTTCAGATACATGTTTTCCAGAAAACATGTCTCTAGGGCTTCGGTGAAATGCTTCAGAATTTGTTTTATAAAGGGTAACACAGCTCTTGATTTTTTTATTTTCTTCTTCTTTAAGGCTTATTTGAAGCCTAAGTCTCCTTAGGCTACCTGTAGACCCTCAAGTTGGACACTAAAAGTTACTTCATTACTGAATTTCAACTTTAAAACAAAACAAAAACCACAAGGTTCAACCGCACTACACATTTACTGCATCAGCAGTTGTTTCTCAAGCTCATTACTCAGCCCAGGACAGAACTTTCCATGCTGCTGAATGCCAGACATTGCCCAGTCCTTGATCCTAACTAAAAGCTGACTTTCCAGTTGGTGTGGGGTTTTGGGCTTCTTTTGTTTTGTTTTTAAAAAAAACTTCCTCAATGGTTTTACAAACTATTTGTTCAAAGTATCTTAACCACATGGTTCTATAAGTTTGGCTGCTCGTTCTTCACCAGAGCGTTTCTCATCAAACATATCGCAACTTACTGAAGACACGATGTCTTTGATGGCTCTCCTCACAAGAAAAATGGCAGCCCTCAGCATGTTCTTTAAATCATCCTTTGGAGTGTTTACTGATATTTCCACCAGCTTCTTATATACAGCTAGTAACGCATCTTCTCGATACGACCAAGTTTTGGAATATGCTCCTGAAACCTGAACACAGAACAAGTTTAACTCTTAAAAAGTCAATACTGATATTTCACTATTTATTCGACATTTATATACAGAAACAGCCTCAAAAGAACATATGAACTTAAGCATGAAATCCCTAGGTGTTTCCTACAGGAATCTGGCATTTATTAGAAGAGTCTCCTCCTCCTGCACATTTTTTTAAAAAGGATGAGTAAAATGGATTAACAAGTCAGGCTCAAGGAACCATTTCAGACACAGAAACGGTTTCTCTCCCTACAAAAGACCATTCACAGTGGCAAGTTACGGGTATTCTGGTATGGTCTGTATGCTAAAGCAGTCTACCAAACACTATCTGCTTAGTAGCTCATGAAGTAATTACTCATAAAAGCTACAGCATCATATAAACATTGAAAACAGGCACCCATATATCCCAGGTTGAATTTTAAATCTCAGATTTTTAAGTAACAGCTCTGAACATGTAAAAATCGTTATCAGTAGGTCTTTGTTGACAGAGCGCATATCAAATCAACTCAACACAGATCACAATAATCTATGTGCTTATTTTGTTGTTCTTTACCAAAGCTTCTCCAAAAACTTCAATAGCAGGGCTGGCCTCCCTCAGTGCCTTCTCAGTCAGCGGTTCTGGTTCCCCAGCGATGCCGTTTCTTGGCGTATCACTGATATCCTCGGCAGTCACCGGTGGCTCAAGGTACGCAACTGCTTCATCAGGCTGCTTACAGATAGCTGGAAGAGGTCTCTCATCATAAGGTAAGAATTCAACCTAAGAGAGAAGATAAAATTTGCTATTCTAGAAATGACTTAGATGTGAAGTTGTTTCACCATTGATTGGATTAACCTCAATGCATTTTTCCCCCCTGTCAAAGCAGTATTGCTTTACAATTAAGTACAGACGTTGAAGTTCCCATAATAACATCGTGAAGAAATGGAATCAGTGCCTGGGAACAAAACTTTTTTCTTGTCTATTGAATACAATAAAACACACATAAAATGTGTACACACAACTACAAAAGAAATCACCTGCTGATAGGAAGCCAGCAAGTCATAAAGCTTTACTTGTTAAATTATTTCATGTCAACATCTTGTTAAGAGAGAATTCTACTGCCATTAGCACCAATGCAAGTCTTCCTTAGCTTTGCCAAAAGCTGGAACAGCAAAACCTAAAGATCAAGCTAACTACCTCTCTTTAGACAAGAAACCAGCTCTTACCCTACAGCCACATTCCAACAAATTCCCTCGCTGCTGTACATTCATCATCTCTAAGAAGATTTATTAAGCCATTAATGGAGCAAGCAGAATTCAGCTTCCACAACATTGGCCGTGTGACCCCGATTAGTCATTTAATGTCTATTTGCTTCTATTCATTTATTTGTACATCAGGTGTAATGCCCTTTTGCCCCAACTTCAATGAACATTTGTAAAGCTTCCAAAGAAATTCAGGAAAGAGAAAGACCAATGCCAATTATTAGACGGGCACTGCTCAGCAACAGTCAGCTTCAGATACTACACAAACCATGAGAATAACCACCAAAGACCCTGTTGTTTTGGCAGGTTGAATACAAGATCATTTGCTGTGGTAGATTTCTGCAGTGACAGAGGTACATACACTACTCGCATTTTCTTTGAGAAACACTTCCCCAGAGGCTGTGGGATGAGTCACCCGAGGAGGAGACTGATGGGGAACAACGGGCTCGGCAGAAGGGGGATCTGCTGACTTCTCTTCCAGCAAAGGCTCTGCCTTCCTTGGCTCTCCTTTCTGCAGTTCTGTGTGCTCAGAAGGAGGTGAATTCGCAGCTTTTGTGCGCTGAGGATTGTCAGTATAAGTCATAGGCTCCAAAGGCAATTCAGGTGGTTTTCGAATCTGAGAAAGAAGATTTTGTAAAGTGAGGTTAACAATGTACTAAAATCACAGTTAATACCGCTACAGCTCTGATGGTCAACAAGATTCTACTGCTTTCAAGTACATTTCAGACCTCATTTACCGACATGTAATCTTTTCCACTGGATGCAGCTTTATGAAACTATCGGAAAATAATTCTGTGTGGATGTGTGTGTGGAGAGATTATAAAGCTTCCCATTCTGAGAACAATATAAAACTATAAAACTATATTTTATCACATTAATTCTGTATGGTTAGCCATGATGCCAGCATAAGCCTGTTATACCCCTGCAAAATACAAGAAAGTATCTTCTGAATCTGCATTGGGTAGCCCTGAAATTATGCAGAACAGTCAGGATTCCGATGTCATTTGCTTGAGACCTTAACAGTTTAATGTAGTTTAATTTATGGAGAACTAAGTATGATCATAAAGTGCCACGTGCAAATCTTTGGTTAGGGAAATCCACAATCCAAACAGAAAACTTAAAATCCATATGTAATTGTCATAAAATACCTGTGCAACAACTCTTACTCCATGAATTTATTTTGGTTGCTCTGCCATTTCTCTTTACAACAACTGCATGATAAAGCCTCCTGAACTAGGAATAACTGTACTGACCATCAGCTCTGCATCCAGCAGGTCGTGGAGCTCCAGCTGCTGATACACCTTCAGGCGGTACGCTTCCATTTGCTGTTTCTTCTTTTTAGCAAGATCATAATCCTCTTTCTCTACAGCATAGCGCTTCTCTACCTCATAGCGTCCAAGTCGCTCCCCTACCTAGAGATGGTATAACAAGCTAGCTTGGAATCACATTGTTGTACGTATGTATATGTTTCAGTATTTCCAGCCAAGTTATTAAATCAAGCTATCAGATTTTAAAATTACTATTTCGAAAATACACTGGAAATCATTACGATTCCACAGGAATGCCAAGGTCCCCGATGGACCACTGAAACAGCGTTTGGCTTAAGAGATAAACAGTCCTTCAACAATACCTTCTGCAAGTCTGCAATAGCTTGTTTGAGTTTCTTGGCATAATCGTAGCGTTCATGATGGACGGCTTCGCGCTTCTTCTCATCCAGTCTACGTATTATCTGGGCAACTTCTGGATCCTGGTACATGTCAAAAGCCAAATCATCCAGAGGTGAAATGGAGTCGGGTTTCCTGAAGATATAAAATGGATAAACTAACCTTTTAGCTAATCCAAAATAGACCAGGCTGAGCATATGTCTTCTCTTTTCACTAGCAGGGAACTAACAAAATATAGAGATGAGAACTACTTTAGACCGAGTAGATGTTTTGCCAGGATATATGCAAAAGAACATCCTTACCCAAGGTAAGTTCCATCCAAGGCAGGATCATCTGATTTAATTCCTAAGTAGTGATCTATCAGCTTCTCTCTGGAAGACTTTGTAGGGGAGGAAAAAATATCTTAATGCGCATTCATCAAGTGTGTGTTAAGGACAGAAATTCTGACTTGCCACAATCAACAAACACTACGCAGTTATAATACTTCTGGTTTGGGACATACTGAAACAAGAGAATTTGGAGAGGCTGAAAGTGCGAATGTTCCAATTGATTATGTTTTATTTTTTGTATCCACAAATTAGGATCAATTTTTGAGAGCTTTCTTGCTTCAAGATAACACAAAAAAAGTAAAATAAAAATCAATACATGGCAGCTCTGCTACAGCACAAAACTAGCAGAAGAAAAATGCACTCCATTACCCCAAGAAGCCTGTAACCGAACATGTGTAGCAACAGTAACAAGACAAGGATGCTTTGCACTTACAGTATTATTGCTGTCATTACTGTAGTCTGCTGGATCTCCAATAATGTTTATAGCTACTAGGGCAACCTGGGGTAGATTTAAAGAAAATGTAAATGCATAAGGTCATTATTTTTTCCATAACTTATGAAAACTGAAACAAAAACATTGGAACAAAAAAATTGTACCAAAAAAAAAAAGGGGGGGCTTGTGGTCTCCAGCGTGGTATGGAAGCAAAGAGAAGCACTAAGTGCTAAATATACTTCATGCTTCATTAAAAATTTATTACCAAATCCACAGACCACATTCCACAGTCATCAGTTGTTCCCTTTTCTGGTCTGGGATGGAAGTGAAAAGAGTCGCTGCAGAACTGAGACAGATATTTGCTTTTTCTGTATCAGGACGGCTGTACAACACCTCCATTTAATGCCACATCAGATCCTAGAGACCAAAAGTGACTTTCTAGCGACCGCAGAGCTGTTCGCAGAGGAAGTACTTTGTCTTCAGCACAGAGCCTGCTGTGCAGTCTAAAACTCAGAATGAAAGGCAGTAATGGAATGTGCACTTGACTCGTTTGCTCTGCATAAGTTGCATACACTCGGTCGTGATTCCAAGTCACTTATAACCTCTTATTTGTATTTTCTGGTTTGAAAGAAAACAAAAACAAACCCAGGAGCTTTCAACCAACATTTTTAGCTTCTACAAATCAAGGGAGCAGATTTCTATGCCTGTTCTGATATACTAAAACTTCGTCTAGCTTACCAAGTAAGGACTTCTAAGTCAACTTACCTGACCATATAAGTTATATTTATTGACATAATTTTTATGGAAAATCAGCTTCAGGTACTGGCCGACTGCATCCATATACACAGATTTTAACTCTCGTGCTTTGAAATCAGTCTTTTCATTGTCCGAGAGAGGGACATAACTGAGAAGGAAAATGTAACAAGTAAGCAGGGGAAACGTACAAATACATAGCTGTATTTTTGCTCCTCAGGTTTAAAACTCCCTCATAACTGAAACAACACGTGCTGTCATCTGACAGGAGCGTTCATCTGCATCGCGCCTCTTAACACCTACGTCTTCAGCTTTGTTACAGATCTAAGCAAGCACGGAATGTCTTTACTGCTTGCAGCACAGTGCATCAATGTTGCATGCAAAGCATAATGAATATTATTTCCTCCTGAAGCCTTTCTGATTAAGGTAATAAACCCATTTAGAGCTTTCTGACTTACCCTAGTCTGTGAAACCTCTCTGACTGATAAGGAGCAAAGTATTCAGGCAAGCTTTCACTGATGTAGAACTCAATTTTGCTTGAAATCATGTACTGGTGAGCAAGCAACTGCAGTTTTCGTATTCGACATCTCTCCACCAACTGCAGAACAATTTCCTGTGGATACTGACAGAGTCTGAAAACATACACAATTTCTGAATCACCTTTTTAAACACGACTTCACTTTCAACTTGAGTAACATTTAATTAGGAAACTTTCCAAAGTTGTTATAGTTTGATTCAGCATTACAAATACTGTAAAAAGAAACCCAAGAGTAGAGTAGAAACACTCTTTTCTTCATCGCATGCACGTGTATGTTAAAGTGCCCCATACATAGCTAGGGGATGTGCTGAGAAGTCTGGATTTTTAATACTAAGCCAAAGCAGTTGCCAACTCCAGGAAGACTGACAATAACAAAAATAGCTCCCTTTTTTTTTCTTTTTAAAGGACTTCATTTAAGTGCAATGTGATGCCTTTAGGTGGTAACCAAGGTGCTTTTTCCCTCAGGACAGGGATTCCATGGGATTAAAGTAATTTTTTTGGTTTTCTAATCAGTTTGGTTTGGGATGCTGTAAACTCCTCTGACCATGCATGGTGCATCTCGCACTCATTTTAAACTCAGTGTTTCAGAGCTGTGCACACTCCTCCCACTCGCGGTACCTGGGCGATCGCCATCCGTTCACTGTCGGTGCATGAACCATCAGCTCTTTCGCACTGAAGCCATCTTCGTGTCCCGATGAACTAACAACTACAAAACCGATCTTGTGTGGCATCCTGCACAGGTGAGCGAGTCAAAGCAATGATGTTTCAAGCTTAAGCTTATCCCTGGAAGGACAATAAAAGAACAGTGAAATGCTACAGGCAAAGAATTAAATCCTGTGGTCCATCAAGTCAGTAGATGATGAATACAAATATAAATTTTCTTTAATATCGGCAATATAAACCACACCATGTTCTTATGCTGAGCGTTTTATTAGTACTTAGTGAAATGAGGGTTTAGCTAACTTGTGTAGCAGTTTGCCAATAAACTCAATTAAATCTGCTAATCCAAGACGGAGCTTGAAACTCTTTGAGCTCCAAAACATGCACAGGAGTGACCTGAAATGCCCTGTGTGTGCTTGAGAAGAAGGAAAAAAAAAACAAACAATCAAGGATAGGGTGGATTTCACCAAAAGCTAGCCAGCCCCTTTCCACAGCTCCGCACGCACCCGGGCTGCTGACAGCGACGGCAACAACGGGCAGGACAAGCGCCAGCCAAAGACCACCGCTATCCCCGCCATGCCGTGGTGATATTATGGCATTAATGGCGGTCCCCCCTCTCCTCCCTCGGGCCCAGCCCCGCCGCTTCGCCTCAGGAGGCGGCAGCAGGCCGCGGCAGCGCCCCGGAGGGTCATGGCGCCGGCTCGGGGGAACGGCCGAAGCGCAGACAGAGCCGCCCGAAACGGCGGCGGCCTGGCGGGGACCTCGGGGGAGGCTGGCCCAGGCGGAGGGGAGAGGAAGGGAAGAGATGGAGGAGAGGAGGAGGGAGAGGGGGAAGCGCCAAGCCGGACCCCACTTGCCTCACTGCGGCCCCATCGCCGGGTCTCATGGCAACGCTGCCCCCGCCGCCGCGCATGCGCGCCCGCCCGCTCCGCTCCCCCCTGAGGGCGCATGCGCGGCCGGGCGGCGGGAGCCATGGCGGAGGGCATGCGGCCGTTCCGGCTGCGCGGGCGCGGAGGCCCGCAGAAGTTCGGTGTGGCGGCCGGGAGCCTGCGCGGGCTCCTGCGGAAGGGCTGCCGGCTGCTGCAGGTGCGGGCCGGGGGCCGCGGCGAGGGGCCGGCGAGGCGGCCCCGGTGGTCGCTCACCCGGCCGGGGCTCGGGGGGGCAGGTTCCCTTGGCAGGCAGCCGGCTCTGCCTTTACGAGGACGGGACGGAGCTGACCGAGAGCTACTTCCGCGTCCTGCCGCCGCAGACGGAGCTGGTGCTGCTGGGCCCCGGGGAGAGCTGGCGGGGATGTGAGTGCGGCGGAGCCGGGGCGACGGGGCGCGGATTGGGAGCTGGAGAGGGACTTTTTACAGGGGCACGTAGTGGTAGGATGAGGGGTAACGGCTATATAATAATAATACATTACTTAGTTTAACGTTTAAGAGAAATATCATGGCTCGAAGCTGCCAAAGGAAGCTCCTATTTTTCAGGCTTGAACTACAGAGAGAGCCCCCTGCAGTGCTGCCTCCAGCTCTGGGGTCCCCATCAGGACACGGAGCTGTTGGAGCGGGGCCAGAGGAGGCCCCGGAGATGCTGGAGCCCCTGGAGATGCTGGAGCCCCTCTGCTGTGGGGACAGGCTGAGAGAGCTGGGGGGGTTCAGCCTGGAGAAGAGAGGGCTCCGCGGAGACCTTCCAGCCCCTTCCAGTCCCTAAAGGGGCTCCAGGAAAGCTGGGGAGGGACTCTGGATCAGGGAGGGGAGCCATGGGATGAGGGGGAATGGCTTTAAACTGGAAGAGGGGTGATTTAGATGAGATATTGGGAAGAAATTCCTTGCTGTGAGGGGGGTGAGCCCCTGGCCCAGGTTGCCCAGAGAAGCTGTGGCTGCCCCATCCCTGGAGGGGTTCAAGGCCAGGTTGGACGGGGCTTGGAGCAACCTGGGCTGGTGGGAGGTGTCCCTGCCCAGGGCAGGGGGTTGGAACTAGATGGTCTTTAAGGTCCCTTCCAGCCGAAACCATCCTGTGATTCTATGACTGGTGTAAGGGGGACAACCGGCGGTGGGGGGGAAGCGCCCAGGCCCAGCCGCGTCCCCTCAGCTCACCCACACCACAGGTGCCAGCGACATCGAGCAGTTCCTGGCCGCCTTTTCCAGCCAGAGAGATGCCATGGTGGAGGCGGCACGGCAGCTGCTCTCCGATGAGGGAGCCCCCAGGAGGCAGAAGCTGCTGGCGGATCTCATCCACAACCTGAGCGAAAACATCCTGGCCGAGGAGAGGGCGGATGATGAGAAATGGTTTGAAGGTGCGTTCTGTTGCCTGCAGGGGCAGCAGGTCTCAGCCTGCTCAAAAGAGTCGCTTCTGTCAGTTCTGCTGTTCTTACAGAAAAGTAGTTTAAAAATCTGTGAGTCCTTCTGGCTGCTGGGATTTGGTACCTGGTCAGGGAATTAGTTATCACTTAAATTAGAATGCATTTTTAATTTTCTTTAAAATATATGCATATTTAGTATCAGAAAATGTGGAAAAAAACAGTGTTCCTATTTGTCTATCCAAGATTGCTCTGGACTACAATTTTCCCCATTAACATAGGTCTGCATTTACAATCTTTTAACTCTTTGCTAATAGTATATTGATAATTTCAGTGTATCAGCCAGCTAACCTTTCTTTATGCTTTCCTTATACTTTCTTTGCAAATTCCCCCTCGTGTTCCCAAGTCCTTGTTGCAGTTCTTTTGTTTCAGTTTTCTTTTCACAATCTCTTAGTGTTCTGTGTGTGCACGTTAACTACAATACCAGTTACTGCTCTCACAGCAGATGCTCTGCAGGGTCCTTTCAAGTGCTAAGAGCAGGGTAGGCTTGAACCAGTAAAATAAAAATGTGAAAGAAAAAACATCCGTGCATACTGAGTTTGTGAAAAGAAGGGATAAATACCCAGCTAGGCAGAAGCGCAGCACTAGAAGTACCGAGTTACAACACAATCTAACTCCCTTTAGGTCTAGAGTCTCGTTTTAAGAATAAATCAAGCTACATGCGATACAGCTGTGAAAGCAGAATACGAAGCTACATGAAAGAGGTAAAAGTTTCTGTTAAGTAACTTATTTTCAAGCTTCTAGTAAAAATAATTCTGTGACCACATATATATAAAACGCTTTTACAGTGCAACATACTGATTGTAGAAAAGAGCCTCAGGCTGCGACAGGCACCAAGGAATGATTGTTGGGGTTTTTTTCCCCTTCTAGGTTAGTAGTTTTATTTCAAACGTTCATCCTACAGCAAGAGATGCATATAAAGGGATAATTGACCTGATGTCGGACAAACTGAAATCCGTGAAGTATAACGGATGCTACTTTGACAGAAGAGAGGAGGAGGCAGCCCGCCTGTGCACTACGGAGGGATGGTTCTCTTGTCAGGTAAGTTCAGCCTGTTCTAAAGCAGAGGGTCTTGGTTCCAGCAAGTGGTGGCAGGACTTGCAATGACGTGAGAGGAAGGAAACAGCTACCTGGATGCTGCATAGAGCAGTATCAAGCTTGGTGGGGTGATGTCGTGGCACACGTGGTCTATCGTTGGTTAGTTGTAGCAAGCGGAAGGACCGCGCTGGGGTGAGGAGCAGCATGCCATTCATTGCAGCCGTCTTGTTTTCCAGGGGCCCTTTGACAGAGATGACTGCCCGTGTAAGCATTCTATCAACCCCTACAGTAACAGGGAAAGCAGAATCCTCTTCAGTACCTGGAATCTCGATCACATGTACGTACAAAGCATTAATCCAAACTCACCTGTTTCACGCTCTTTGCCTCAGGCAGGAAAGGTACAGCCATTAGGTCTTTACGCCCCACACCGTGGGGTCAGCTCCACTATGAACAGTGCCTTGTGATAAAAGATGCTCAGGTGCTGCAGCTGTTTCTGATAACGTAAAATCCTGAAGACAGATTATAATGCCATCTCTCATTACCTGCTTTGCTTCTGTTCAGATTTGCTTTGTATGGAAACAGCCCCCCCCCGCTCACATTATCCTTTGTGGAGACTCCTCTCTGGCAAAAACCCATTTTCAGACATTGTGTGCTTGTGAAGCAAACAGAATGTGCTTAAGTAATTTCCTCAGGAAAAAAACACTAATCATAAACCTAGTTATGGTGAAAGAATTCAAATTCCACCTGGCTCTAAAAGGAAGATGGAGATGACTTATGAAAAAACTTTTGATGGCAATAGTGTTTTCTCTTTTGTGTATTGAAGAATAGAGAAGAAACGTGCTGTTGTCCCAGAACTGGCAGAAGCTGTCAAAACACGAGATGGAAGAGAAGTGAACTGGGAATACTTCTATCAGCTGCTGTTTACCGTGCATAATTTAAAACTTGTACATATTGCTTGCCATAAGAAAACCAATCATAATCTCAGCTGTGACAAAACAAAAATTTACAGAAAAGGGAAGCAAAACCACAAGATTTCATAGTGCTATCTCTGGAAGTGCCTTCCGCTTTTTTCAAAATCACATCACATGGTATCATTTTTAAATAGCTCTAGTTTCTTAAACAAAAGCTTATTTAGGAGTCCCTGGCAAAAGAGACTTGCTAAGTGATTCAATCTCACAACACATACATTCGTATCATGCCTAATTCTACCCTCCCGCCTTCTCACTTACTACGAGCCTTCCTCAGATCACACTGTGTTCAGTGCGATAAGATACAGCTGTGAGTCAGAGTATAAAAACAAGGCCAGATGCTGATTACTCCCTACAATCTCTTTCTTGCCATAACAAATGTAGGCCCAAAGCTCACAGTGCACAGAAATGAAACTCACGACAAAACATTTCTTAAAAAACAATCTCAGGGCACTTGTAGATTCATATTTCTCAAAGCCAAACAAAGCATACTTTAGAAGAGTGATTTTACTCTGTGCCTTTTCCAGGCAGCCAACTGCTATATTTCAGGTACGGCAAAGGACGATGCAGTGACGCAGCCACTGGCTCTTCTGTGCCAAAATATCTGTGCTCATCTGTCCCCTTTGCTGCTGCTTTCAATCTGCATCTCCTAGAAGGAAGAGCAAGGCCATGGCATAACTTTGCTTTTACCACCTTTGTTCTCTGACAGCTTTCCCATTGAATTCCCTCTCCTTTCAAACACTTTCTGCCTCTTTAGCTTGAGTTTGCTTGAAGCAATACAAGCAATGTTACTGTATAATAATCATGTTTACCTGCTGCTTTAGAGAATATTGCTTTTGTAAAACACTTCCTACCTCAGGTAACAAAATACAAATAGATCCATTTTTACTTGACTTTAAAAAAATATCGGCTGATAGCAACTGAACTTTTAGGAACTGTCAGTGTAAACAAGATGATTTTTTTTTTTTTTTAAATAAAAAAAATGACCACCATCTTTCTGTGTGTGTATGTGGAGGCAGAGGTGCACAACTGGTTAATGAGGTGTAATACAGCATGGCCAACACAGACCAGAAAGACTGAGCACAGGGAAACGTGTTTAAGAATGCTTACTGCTATGTAAGTAACATCACTCCTTTCTAGGGAAGAGCTCTGTTTTCCCCCATGTCGCTGGTCCTCTTCCTTACCCGGGCAAATCCCGTTAGTCCACACAGAATTCTATTAAGATAGTATTGCTGTGCAAGCCTTAACTTATCTCAGTCTTGGAAGTGCAAGAGTTTTGTACAGAGAGTATTGATTTACTTTAAACAACAAACTCAATTCCCCTCCCAAACATTTCAATATGAAAAGTAAGTAGATGCATTTTAAATACAGAATTTCTATTACCTATGCATGGAGTCGATCCTTCCAGATTGCCTTACTGAATATACATCATCAGTAACTAAGATGGAAACGCAGACTACACTGTTTTGACATTGGGGACGGCATCACAGCTAAGATTCTGATGACAAACACAATGTCATCTGTATGGCACACTTCCTACAAACTGAAAATCACGATTCTACACAGTGCTGAAATGAAAATGACTGTCTGTGTGTGAAGACATATTTGCTAGAAAGAGATGGTAGCAAATACGGCATTTAAGAAAAGCTGGGGGAGCTACTTCAAGATGGAGTTGTGCTGAAAACCATGAATATGCTATTAAAAAATTAGATTTTTCTGTGTTACAGAATTAGAGTGAAAAGGAGCCAAGAAATATCGTTGACAGAAACAATGCATCAGCTGGAGTGGAAATGTGAATAAATTAACATGTCATGCATATACGATTTGTTTGGCTTACAACTTTTGAATGTTTAACAGGCTATAGCTGTAGAAACTAATATTTATTTAAACCATCTGCTAATAACATTTTCTCTATATTTTTAGAAATGTAGAAGAAACTATTTATAACAATAAAGATCTGGAAGGTTATTGCATAATCACACTTTCAAAGAAGTATTATCATAAACATCGGGTGAGTTAACAGTTCCTGAAATCATCTGAGGTTGCTCATTATTTTCTAGAAATGCAGGCCAAAATAACAAATTCAGCAGACTGACCCATATCCTTAGCAGTCAATATTCGTTCATCTACCGATCAAGTCCAACACTGCGAGATCCTTTATCACCATCACTGCATTTGTTTACAAAACCCCTACTCGTAACCCATGGAATTCAACTGAAAATACTGCGGGAGCTGAATACACAGCTATTGCGAAAGGCAATGCTTACGGCTGCTCTGGTGGCAGAGGGAAGCAGTCAGCTTTGCATGGTGGTTGTTCAGAGAACTGACAGCAACAAAAACATACTAAACTTCCAGAGTTTAACACCACTGAACTCACACTGACATCCAGAACTGCATTTTAGAGGTGTAATTGGTTCTGGTTTAGATGTAAACGATGCAACACAACCTACACAAGAGAGCCCCGTGTGCCTCTCCGTACTGTGTAGTCAGCTGCCCGCATTCTAACTGCATGCCACAATGGCAGACATCACAGAATTAGAAGAAAAAAGGACTGTGTTCTAAGACAGTTTTCTTGGCTGTTTTTAAAAAGGAGTGAGACCAAATGTTCACCCTAGATACGGGCTCAAATTATAAAAAAGCAGTAAGAATTTGTATTTTCCCTGTTTTTTCCTAAATATTAATGGTAAAATGATAAATTACAGTTTATTTCCAGATCACTGAAAATTGAGTGAATCTTTGCCTCAGATAACCACGGGAGAATACTGTATCTGCCAACTCCAGAAAAACAAACTCTACCAGTCCTCCTTTCTCTGAGAAAAGGCAAACGCAGACACCTTATGTTAGTGACATAACCAACCATCATTACGTGGCTGCAAAGAAAAAGAAAAAAGGTTTTGTTTGTTTACAGTTTGTTGTTAGACAACATCCTCTTCCTCCTCCTCCTCATCTTCCTTTGCAATGAAATGTAGCCGTCTGAATTCTCGCCTGCTCATCGTTGTGCTTGGGAGTGCAACTGGTGGGAGATCCTTTAAGAAAAAGATAAAATCATTAAGGAAAGTCTGTTGCGGCAAATGCCAGACCTCCTACCTCTTCAACAGTTCCCATACTTCCACATCCGATTCAAGGCACCAACACACACCTCTTCACTTGGAAGTGGTGGCATAAACCCATAGCTAAAGCAGAGGAGCTTTGAGGGGAGCTTGCCTGAACCCGTCACGGCTCATGGTCAGTGAGGGCTGGCACTGCCTCCACAGGCTGGCAGATTTAGAGAGGGTGAAGTGCTCCACGAACAAATCCTCACTAGTCCCGTTAAATACCAACCGTGACTCCTGCTAAATACTAATCCTCATGAAACGCCTGAAAGAAGGCGGCATTACTTTGCCCAAAGTTAGACAACATTAAAAGCAGACCTGGGGTTTGAATTTAAAGTTCTGGCCCTTGATCACTCAAAAAACAGAGGTGGCCAGAAAAGTTTCCATTCCAAAGAATTACAATAATCATAATAAAGAAACAATGACCAGTGAAAAACTGTTGACAGCATAACACTGTGTCTCCATAGTACAGCTATCTATGTCTTCAAGAGTAAAAATACCCATTTTAAGGATTTGGACCAAACAATCTAAATAAGAAGGATTTTACATCTGAAATTAACTTGGCTGGGCAATTCATTTCATCTCTGACTGAGACAATTCTATCTAGGGGACAGGGATATGACTCCAGATGTCTACCAATACTCGTCAGGTTTGCCTACAATTTTGAGGCTAGCCTAATTTTGTTGGAAGATGCAAGACTGGAGTGGAGCAGAGCTGAGTCTGTGAAGTGTGAACAGACTCTCCTCATCTTACCTGTATAAACTTGACGTCTCCAAAGAACCGGTCCACTGGCATTGGCTGATTGCTGTCTTCATCCAAGAAAGCACTACTGTCTAGTTGTATTGGCTTCTTCAGGAGATCTCCATCCTCCAAGCTGGACCCATCGGAAAGGACACTCTCACAGCTGCTCTCCTCTTCGCTGCAGACGTGTTTGTGCAGGTTTTCATTGCTGCCCGGTTTTGGTGTAGCACTGCTTGATTTCACTGCACGTGGCTCGAGAGAAACATTAGTCTCCTTTTCCTGTTTCTCTTTCTTAATCTCTAGAATGCTTTCACTTTTTTTCTGTTGAATTATACTGCAGTCTGCTGGATCTTCTGAGCATCGATCCCCATCAGGTGTTTTAGGCGTTTCCCCCAATGCAGCACTTCCACATGTAAGTCTTTCTAGTTCTGATTTTACTAGACTCTGTTTTTCACATTTTAGCCTCTTTGAGGGTCGTCTGTCAGCCACTTTGTGTAAAGAAGACTGTTGGAAAAAAAGATAAAATCCTAAAGCTTACTTGAAATAAATAAAATCACCAGATCTCTTTAGTTGCAAGGCTGGACGAGCAACAAGGCAAGCGGCACCTTGATCCAAAGGTGTGTCACTAAGAAAAGTAATTAGTAGAAAGTGCACATGAAAAGATAGACAAGAGGAGCAGATAGCTCACTCCAAACCACAATGTACTGCCCATCACCAGTGGAAAGCTACTTCCTAAAGCATAACCTAGCACCGTATGTGGCTAATCACCACTTCCATGTTTTAGGGATGTTGTGGATAGCAATTAATGTAGCAGAACAAACTATCATCACCTGGTACAGCAGAGCATCCCACTGCTCACTGGTGGCACAGTGCACTAGCCAACGGCCTGCCGCTGGCTTTAAATGGTGATAAATCCAAAAGCTGGCCCTGCAGCCCACAAACATGCCCCTGCCTTGTAGTTTTGCCCACAGGAGTCTAACAAAGTGGCGGTAAGGCAGGAAAGGCGAATAATTTACTTAATTTTTCCAGATAATTCCCTCACGATGACGCTTAGATTGCAGCGGTTAATGACTAGCAGCCCCGCGGCCCCCTCCCGAGCCCCAGCCCCGGCCCCAGCCCGCGCCGGCCCAGTCCCTCCTACCGGGCTCGGCCTCCGGGGGCCGCCCCGCTCCTGGCGACGGGCCGCTGCCGGTGCTTCACCCGCAGGCTCAGCAGAGGCGGTTGCCGGGCGCCCGCCTTCCGGGGATCCCTTCGCACAGCGCCCGGGAGGCCGCCGCCGCCGCCCTGGCAGCGCCGGGCCGCGGGGCTCCCTGCGGCTCCGGCCCCGCGCTCCCGCCGCGCGCCGCGCCGGGCCGCCCGCCGCCATCTTGGGCAGCGCGCGGGTGCCCGCGCTCGCCATCTTGTGGAGCCTCTCGCCTCAGGGGCAGGCGGGCATTACCGTCGTCTGCCTCCCCGGCGTACCGGGCGGGCAGGTGGCTCCTCCGGGCCGAAACGACGGGCGAAGAGAGGCCTCGTCCCTGCTCGGGGTTGGGGCGAGATGGGGCCTAGGCAGGGAGCCCACTTCGGGGCCTGCCGCAAGAAGGGCGGCCCACGCGGGCCCACCACACAGAGCCAGACCCTGGGCTTGGCCCACAAGCAGCGTTACATTAAAATAAGCTTTAGCAAAGTAAAAACAGAGGAGTTTACCTCCAGATCTCCCTAAGGGATGGCTGCCTAGGGAAAGAAGCCAAACAAATTCTGCCTGATCACCGTGTAGGTTATAAACATTTCAGGTCTTTTGCTTCCCATAGTGTCTTCCTTCTGGAACAACACTAGCTCCGGTTATAAGATGTGCAGTCAGGGAGTTTTTATTCAGATATGTCTCAGTTCGTTTCCACAGCCCTCAGGGAACAAATTATGTCAGTAACTCAAATCCCTCTTTAACTTCAAGGGCTCTGATGACAGCAGATGAATTTCTGTGTAGCAAAGCAGCCCGACACCTAGATTTAAGTATGTAATTATCTTCACTTATTTTATTGGGGGAGGTGAGGTAGCACACTTGCCTGTTTCAAGAAATTGTAGGTACTGCATGCCCTGACGGTCTGTGCCGGAGGAGGGATGGCAGCGCCCGCTGCAATGGAGCCCAGGGGCTCCATCCATCACATTAAACTACAGCTCGCTCTTCTGTTAATTCACTGTTTTGAGGACGCTGTGGGGATTTTTATAATTCTGTCCGGCTGAGGGCACAGGAGCTTGTTTCTTTATAGCAGTCTCTAACGTTCTTGCTCATCACAGAGCCATACCACAAGTCCTGGTGGTTTGAGGATATTACCTGTGCTCCTCAAGCCAAGTTAGCTGATAAAATGCTTGTCCGTTCATCCTGGCCTTAAAAAACATGAGCAACAATTTAAATTGCAGAAATAAGTGGCAAGAATGTACCTATGGGAATATTCAAGTAAGACGTTTTTTCTCAAAAGCATAAAGTCTCCCAGTTAAACGGCGGAGGTTCAGAGACATGCCAGATACGGTGCTCTGCAATTTCTTTCGGTGCTCAGGGGTCCTTCTGTGCTTTGTTCTCTGGCTGAGATAATTCATATTCTCCTCCAAAAGCTTCTCGACTCGCTCTGCTTTCTCACAGTGTTGTTGCTCGCAGCCATGGAATACAGATGATTGTTTTTATTAGGCAGTGAAAACTTATACTGTCTCGTAAACAGAAGAGGACTAGAACTGGCTGAAGAACAGCGTTTCTGCAGCTGGAAAACTCAGTTGTTGTTTTAATTTCCCCAACAAACTGAAAATAGTAAGAAAAAATTTATTTTGAAAATTTTAATAAATGCTTTCCACAGCGCTATATGTTTCCCCTTCTTTATGCTGCTTTGTAAAGCTGACGTGCGTGTTAGAGCGGCGAGGGCAGGGGTGGCTAAGCCCAAGGCAGCCTGGCGTGCTTCGGTGGCCCAGCGCGGATGTGGGCTCACAGACCGGGAGTGGAAATACACGGCCACGAGCGCCTCGGGCACTTCCGAGGGACAAAGCACCTCGTGCAGATGAAGCCAGGATGCTCCCCCACAAAGCTCCTGCATTACAGTCACCACGTTCTCCCCTAGGACCACGTTACTTTGTGGGAAAACGGTGGCAATTTCTCAACTGCAGATGTTGTTGCATTTTGTGAAATATGGCTGATCCCTCTCTGAGAAAACAGCTGCCACGTAGCACACAGAGCACCCCAGGAGCGGCGAGCAAGAGCGCGGATCCCCTCCGAGATCAGCCCATGTCTCAGCAGCAGGCAGCGTCTCCCGAGTGACTTGAAAGGCTACGCAGGGACTGCCAACAGCCACGCAGCCCTTAAAGAGAATCAGAGCAGCACAAACTATTTACATTAAATGCACATTTCCACATAAAAGAGGACCTATTTTCAACAATATTAAAAAGTGTTTTTTATTAGAATACGTTGTCTAAGCAGGCAGGCAAAAAAAAAAAAAAAGATTTTGTGAGCTTCCTCATTTTTATGAAAGCTGGCTGGCGGGTATAAAGGAGCAGCTGATGAGCTTATTGAGCAGGAAGGGAGGTTCAGGCTGTGAAACTCAATGTGTAAATTAGCTTTTTGCAGCACTTGTCTCTGCGCCTGTCACTTGCACCAGTGTCCCTGTCTGTTATAATCCTCCCAGTTCATTTGGCTAAACATTAGTGACATGCAAGGGACAGCAGCCAAAAAAAATGTTGCCTGTAAAAATGCTGGCTGTTAACTGTTGAGTGAGAGGTCTATCAAACTAAAGAGTCATCCAGCAGGAGCACTGGCTGGTCTTTTCCTGCTAAGGGGAGATTATTTTCAGTTAAGGTGGCTGAATTATTTGTTGTTAGCAGCACCTGGGGAGGAAGCAGGAGGAGGATGCACTGCCTGGTAGCCAGCACCAGGAGCCTGCCTGGACCACGCTGCAGCACCTTCCTCGCGCTGCCTCCTCTGCCTCCTCGGCAGTGCAAGCGCCAGCACTACAGATTAGTATTTCCCTCAAGATTTGAACTTTTTAGCTGTTGTTCTCTGCTGCCAAACAATGTTGTCATACCAACTTAGGTAATGACAGTGAATATCAAACCACTGATTTTCATAGAACCATAAAATAGTTTGGGTTGGAAGGGGTCTTAAAGCCCATCCAGTGCCACCCCCCTGCCCTGGGCAGGGACACCTCCCACCAGACCAGGTTGCTCCAAGCCCTGTCCAACCTGGCCTTGAACACCTCCAGGGATGAACACTTTTTGGGCTCCCAGAGGCACTGTCTCCTGGACAAACTCCTGATGAGTGGCCATCCCAGCTAGAACTGAAACATTCAGGAGGTCTGCAGCCCTCTGAACGCTGCTGTCTTGAGTACTCCTGCACGGCTCAAATTGAATAAGACCTTCATTTTCATTACTGAGTATTCACGCCAGGAACTAGAGAGCCCTGACACAGAAATAACAGGGAATTTATGATACATAATGAAACTTTATTCTTGCCATGTGAGAAATCTCTTTTTGAGTCTTATTTTAGATTTCTTTCTAATATCTTATCAAGAACCAAATGTGGAAAGCCAGTATCTGAAGAAATTAATTAACACAACTGAGCGGAGTACATAGGCTTTGCAAGAAAGACCAGCAAAGAGAAAAACTATGAAATTCATTAATAAAGAACCTTAAGGGACAGCTGAGAAACAGAGAACACAGAGAACCCGTCTCGTGTTGGATAGCTGTAATCCTTGTCTGGCGGAGGGGCGGCGTGGCACCAACCTCCCCGTGACCGGTACGGCTGGAGACGCCGGACCCCTGCCCAACCGGATCCTCCCCGCTATAGATGCACGTACCCAATTTTCGTAATGATCTCTAGTGTTTACATGGCAAATCCTTCCCAGAGCGCTCTGCAAACACTACCCGGTGAATTCAGGGCACCTGATTTGCCCAGGGTTTCCTGCCCTTCCGAAGACCTTAATTGCTGTGAGCTGCGTTGATTTTTAAAGTATTTCACGAAACGCAAGTAAATCTCTCCCAGCACAAAGCATCCCACTGAGACCAAATCATTACCCATGCTCCAGGAATCCGATTACATGGACTGTGGCAACTTACCCTTGCATTAAAAAGCAACATCTTACACAAATCTTTTCCTGACTTAATTTAATAGTTGCTTTAACTGCAGTCATGCAAACAAGCATTCTCTTCTCACCACTTTCTTCTTTCTCCTGTCGCTTTGCTACAGGGGTTATGGTTTAATTTACATCGAATTCAGCAGCGGCTGCGATTCGCTGCCCCGGCTGCCGGACGCTGGGGGTCGGTGTGAGACCGGCGATGGGAGCCCCGGCGGCTGTGGGGGGCGAGGGGCAGCGCTGGGGGGGCTGCAGGGGTCATGGAAGAGGCTCACGGCCCCATCGAGCCTTTTTGCCCTCCCGTGAGTGTCCCAGATGCCTGGTTTTTTTTCCCTGGTTTCTTTGCAAGGGAGCCCCAGGGAGCCGGAGCAGCGGTGTTCAGCTGCTCTGATGTGCTGTTCCCGGCTGGCATGGCGAAAAGCTGCTGGGAAAAGCAGCTTCTCCCTCCTCCTGCTAAGCTGCCTGTCCTGACGTTGCCACCCTGCCTGGCTGTCAGTGGGACAAGCTGGGAACATTGCATTCAGCAAGGCTGAACTCCAGCCAGAATCGGAGCCAGGGCACTCTCAGCATTATTTGCCTAGTTAGGTTGAAAAAAAAGAAAAAAAAAAAATAAAATCTATATATACACCCTGCTCTTCCTCTGACCCAAACACCAGTAAACATCAGGCTTGCCTAGCCCCAGCTAGATTTTCTACCAGTGACAGGTAACATTTTGGTAAATGTTGTACATTATTTAACATTGTTTCTTCGGGGAAGATTAAAAATACTCTGAGTAAATGCAACTCTTCCATACACACCTGACAATGATAGAAGAGGCTGTTTTACACAAGGCTTATTAAAAATAAAACCACAATGTTGATTTCAGCAGCTTAAATTACTTGAGCCAGTGTAATGGGATAAATATTTGATGGTGAAGTTTATTAAATTTCCACCACTATTATGTTGCTGCTAAAAATATAAAGGATTCTTTAAAGCCTGCTGCTTGGTGGTCTCCAAAGGGAGATGGTTGGAAAGCCGTCTCAAAATCCACCTGCAGAGATTGCTTTTGGGATGGGAATGAATTATTTTCTTCCGACTATTATCTGCAGGTAATAGCAAATTCTCTCAGCTCCCATCAGAATTAGTCAGACCCTGCTCGCGTTGTGAAAATAGCCTGGGCCAGGTCTGCCGCTGCTGGGGAACCACGTCGCTCCGTTGGTGAGTTATACGATGAGTTATACCCCCTGAGGACGACTTCTGCTTCACAGCGACTTCCAGGCACGGGATAATCCTCAGGAGCGAGGAGGGGAGCGGGGAACATCCCGCAGGAAGGTGACTTCAGGGTGGCCGCTCTCAGGTCTTTATCGGTTTTGAAGTCTTTCTCCCTCTCAGCGTACACAGCCTCTCGGGATCATCTCCTCTCCCAGCCCCTTCCCTTCACAGCGCTCCGCTTGGACGCGGGATGGAGCAGAAGCACGGCAGGACACTGTGTGCCAGGGGGCCACAGACCTGAGAAATGAACGCCTGCACGAACTATGTGCCTCCCCGAAATCTAGGCTTACAAGGCGGCAGCAAGCACTGCCTGGAGGCGACCGAGCCCGCAGAGCCATGTCCAGCCCTCCCTCGGGAGGGACACGGGGCAGTCGGGGCGGGGGACACCTCTGCAAGCCCCCACAGCTGCGCTGGTCACCAGCGAGCGATCCAGAGGGACTGAAAACAGAAGATCGCCAGGATATTTTAAATTCTGATTTTACAAAATTTTACCCGATTTTATCGCTTTAGCACATGCCTTTGAGCCTCGCTTGAGATGAGACTTACCTTTTAGCAGAGCTGTGGCCCACATGACTGGCAAAGCCCCATCCTAATGTGTTTCTCCATGAATCAGTAGCACATCTCGTGTCAGAGCGCAGTGGCAAGTTTTGCAGTCCCGGGTCTATAAATATTTCTATTTGCCTTTGAAATGATTGCTACGCAGTGGCACCCTCCCTCTCCGTCATATAATTAGCTCTTGCTCATTTTCCATCACTTATCTTGTGATAATTTCATGCATAAAGTTTATAAAGCCTCAACAATTTAATTCTGGGCTCCTAAGAGTCACCAGTCACGGGGCAGGTGAATGACATCTCCAAGGACAGAGCTGGCCCGAGCAGAGGTGCCGTCCCCACTGGGGATCCCCACTCTGAGATGGAGAAGGCGGCTGGGCCCTTTGGCACCTTCTTAGCAAAGCGAAAAGCCATCAGCGTTTTCCTGAACAGGCAGCTTCTCCCCTGGTATCTTACAGGAGTAAGAGTTTAAGCCACTCCAGGAATGTTATCACAGTTCAATAGCTCCCCAAATTAAAAAAGGATAATTACAGTTGAAACACCCTAGAGCAGGACCGTGGAACAGGCCACCGAGGTCAGTCTCTTGTCAAGTCTCTCAAACTCCTTCCAGAAAAGGAGCAAGCTTCATACAAAAAGCACTTAGACTTTTTTTTTTTTTTCTCCTCCATTACCGATGCAGAGGTTACATGTAAAGAGCTGTAACTGTACCTCAGAGAAGACCTTCTACCAGTGGGGATCCTCAGACAGCATCTATCTCAAAAGAGCAGGAAAAAACAATCAGAGGAGACATGTTCTGTTCATGCAACAGCAAGCAATATTGTACCATTGGCAGGAGTCATGCTAAGACAACTGCTCCAGCGTCCTGGAGAGCGGAGCGCTTGCACATTCACTCCAACTGGGGACTTCAGTGCAACAGGAGCGACTCGGTTATCAGCCCTACGAGGCCCCAGTAATGAAGCCAGACCTTCATTACAATCTGTTTAAGTATTTCCTACATGCTAGTATGCCTCCATCAAGAAATCGCTGGTGGGTCTCCTGTGTACCGACTCTTTTGAAGCAGTTTTTCCAGGAGAAGCTCTGTTACACAACGCCACAGCGCTGAAATCATCCTCCATCCCTTTGCCGGGCCGGTGCGTGCCCTGCCACCCACGCCGCCGGCACGCCGTACAGATGTGGCGTGACTGCGCGGACGCTGCCCGGTGTGCGATAGCTGCACTTCAGACAGAGACGGATTAATCACATAAGTGGACAAAGACTTCAGCTGAGAACTCCTTCACAGGCAGCGAGTTTCTGGGGCTCTTTTCTGTGCGCACTGATAGCACTGAACACTTGAACAGAGTCGGAATTAAATAAAACCTAGGAAGAAGGTTTAGAAGTGTTCTAGTAACACAAACACTGTTGTGTAGCTAGAAACCGGACTGCCGCATCTTTCTGTCCCCCTCCTTGCCTCTTTCCATGCCCAGGGCAGGTGTGTGGTGATGCAGGTTGTTTTCCCAGCTCCGAGACTGCTTGCCTGGGCACACTGTGCCACGTCCTGTCACCAGGAGTGTCTCTCGCCGGGTCTCACAGTGCTTTGGGGATGCCGGCATGGCGTGGGGCTGCCCGGCACACAGCAGGGATGCTGGGTGGCTGGTGCCATTCCAGTCCTCTCCGATTCCAGTAAAAGCTTGTGCCTTAGTTTCTTCTTAGCATGTGTTTTGGGTCGTCTTCTTCACTAAATAACACTTGCTGGTTATTCTTTTCAACTAAAAATATCTGTTCCTCAGATGTCCGTCTAGTGACCAGAAGCTGGGGCTGGCATACTGGGGATGTTATTTTGACACTTTGATTTGATGTGAGGATACACGAATAGAAAGCCACCAATGAATAGAAGAATAAATCTATAAATTCCTTGCTGTCACTTCAACTAGAAAGCAAAGCCGGCAGCTCTCGCTCTTCGGGGAATCTGAGATTATTTGGACAAAGGTTTCCCTGTGGGTAGCACACCTGCAGGAACAAAGAAGTAGGGTTCACAGTATGAACAAGTGTCCTACAGCCAGCGCCATCAAAAGCAGGCCCTGAAACAGCGTGTAAACCAGGTTGGGTAGGAAAGATTTAACAACGATCAAGCTGCACAAGAAATGTATTCAGATAGCAGGTTCTGAGAGAATTTAAACAAGCTCTGTCATTTCCAGAGACGAGTAGTGCAGGCAGACAAACCGCTCTGTCTGCAGACAATAGTAATGTTTAAGGAGAAGCTACTACAATACGCCTGGCTGTGATTTTTGTCATCCTGGTTAATAGGAAAAGAAATCCCATTCCTAGGCAGCGCTCAAAGAGGCAGCTGGTAACTTACCCAGCACCGCTGCCCTCACCGTCCCCACGCGTCTCCATACACCTGCCAAGGCTTGTCGTTGCTTCTGTATGTCCTGCAGAAAACCAGCCACACCAAGGACTTCTGCTCTTGTGCTTAACTCGGTGCGTTTGGATGTCAGAAGCATTTCAGAATAGATTTTAAGGTTGAAAGCAGCAAATGGTAGAGCTATGCTAGCCCCCCGCTCTGGCTGACGTGGAGCGTCCCGCACTGCTCTGGGAGCAGCAGCATCCCCCAAAGTAGCAACGCGGCTCTGTGGACTGCCTGTACCATCTCCTGGATGCCAGCAGGCTCCTGTCCTCTAGCACCAAAGCCAGCAGAGCTGCTCTGACCCCAGGTGGGAGCCTGGCCCTTTGCCACCCAGCACCCACAGGAGGGTGATCCTCTTGGTTCTGGAGTTCTTGCTGCAAGTGGAAGGTGATGCCCCTCGCTGCTCAGCCCACAGCCAGGCACCGACTCCTCCTCCCCTCAGAGCTCCCAGAGGCAAGCTGCTCCGGCCAAGGAGCTCAAAGGCACATCAGCAGCTCCACCAGCCCCGGATCTTGCCATTCTCCAGGGAGCGCATTGTTTTTCCTGCTGTCTGACATTTCCGCTGCATTGTCAAGGTCAAGCTCCCTGCACTCGGCGTGCAGCTTCCCCAGCACTTGAACCATGGCAATGCTCTGCATTTGCAGCTACACATTTCTTACCGCTTTGTGCTTTCGGTCACGCTTCTTTGCGGGAAACATGCGAATTCCTCAATTTTGTCTCTACACTCAGTAACCAGGGAAGGAGAAACCCCTTAAGAAGTGCCTAGGTTGCATCTTCGGGAAAGAGAAATGTACAGGTGTGCACTTCCATAAATATTTCAGAAAGAAGTTTATTAGATTCTACTAACGTGGCAACTGCTGCATTACAGATGCCTAAGACTTTGGAAGGAAGCCAACCACCAGTTTCCCAAAGAATATTTTTATCGCCATTGCACTGTGCCGAGCAGGGATCCTTCTCCTCAAAGCACAGATAGCTGGTCGGGAGGATGAGAGGGGCCACCACAGTCAAGTTGAAGCAATTCTTTCTTCTGTAGTTTAATCCTCTCCCTTTCCCTTGATATGCAGTTTATTTAATTGCAGAGACAAGATGCATTTCTTTCTTGAGGGATTGTGGGAGAGTATTTGTAATCCAGGGGCTGTAATTGAACTCAGTAATAATAATTACACTTCTCTTCATTAATATGTCTTAAAGCTCATTACAAACTATTTTTGTGCCAGCATCTTTGCCAAATCCCTGCAGGGTTAGAGATAACTTTTTATTCCACTACAGCAGCAACTTTAAAGAGTGCTGCTACAGTTGCTGGGTAGCAGCAACAGCCAAAGCCATGCCCTGGCTGTTAAGGCTGGGGATGCCCAGTCCCAGGCCGTACAAGGAATTGCCCCAGGTGCTCCAGCCGGCCGGGGCTGGGCCAGGAAGGGGAGACCCCAGGCTCACTGCCACCCAGCCCATAGCACCCTCACTGCTCCCTACGGGCCACCCGCTTCATCTGACCTGGGGCTGTTCAGAGCAGGGACCTCTTTTACATACCCACACCACGGGCTCAAAACCCTCTCCCAATCTCAGTAGTGAATAATAGCTCAGAATGTCTTGCTTGAGTTTACCTGCTCACAGGAGAGTCTTGCCAGAGCCATGAGGCATTTCTGAGACCTTCTGGCTGGCTGCAGTGACTACTGAGGCACAAGCCACCGCCGGGCCAGGGCTGTGCCCCCGCACGCGGGCTGCAGAGCCCGGGGACGCGCCTTTCTCATCGTATGCCCCGAGGAACGGATCTAAGAGCGGATGCTTTTCAGTACAAGAATGTCTATTGCAGATCACAAGCCCGCAATTAAGATGAAAAATTCAAACTCATTTTACTTAGACAAGAGGTATGAGGGACGCAGTGCATTAAGATATGCTCCAAACTCACAAATCCCATTAACGCTCAAGTGAGGTCCCCATGCAAATCCCAGTGTGGAGAGGGGAAAACATTCCCTAGATTTAAGATAACTTTAAGCCCTGCTCTGATGCAGGGATGCTGCTCGTTCAATATTTAAGCTCAGTCTGTGAAACATGCAAGTTATCTAACATTCATAATCGTGTTTATGCCAGCATCTTTGCCAAGTCCCCAGTGCGCTGGGGAGAACCATTTTCTTGCTACAGCAACAGCACTAAGGTGCGCTGTTGCAGTTACAGGGGAATATAAATTTATAGCTCTCCTGAAATCGCAGCACTGCTGTGAAAGCAGCCCACCGGCTATGTGCTAAATTTGCCCCAGCAGCAGCACGGGCAGACAATGAAGGCCTGTGGAGATCCCCCAGAACACGCCAGGTGCCGCTGAGTTTGCCTTAGGACGAAACAAAGTCCTCTTTCCCCAGCTCATAGCAGTTTCAAGAGGGGGGAAAAAAAAAATATGAAAAAGGAGCAGAACAAGTGGCAGTAGCCACAATAGGCTTTCTTTGAAGCCATTCTTCCAGGCATACGTGCACTTGCTCCCTAGATCTGCAAGTATTTGTCGAATAAATTCAATTAATTTTCCTCAAACAACCGTTACTGCTTTTCATTGGAAACTCTCCTGTTGGGCTCACCTGCGGCATTTTAAGTTCCTGTTCCCCAGAGAGCCGCTGTGAGCAGTGGGAGCTGCTGGGTCCTGGGGGGGCTGCTGGCCTCCCAGTGGCGGCGAGGGGACATCCCAGCCACCTGCGTTCTGTGGAGGCGTTCCTCCTGGCCGCATGAGCTGAACTGAACCACCAGCTCCAGGTGGGGTTTGCAGGGACAGAAGAAAAGCAGATGAGAACGAGCTTAAAAGGATGAAGGTGGGAGGTCTGAGCGGCAGGAACAGATGCCTGGAAAACCTTTTCTCTGTCCTGTGTTGGAGCAGAGCAAAGCAAAGTCGTGTCAATGGGCATGCTAGCTGCAAGGGGACCGTCCCCTCCTCTCCATCACCGAGACCTGTGGCTGCACAATCCTGAGCCTTAAAGAGAGCCTCAGATCCCCCAGGGCACATCAGAAAGGGCCAGCAGCAATCAGCTTGGCTGAGGACAGCAGCGCACAGAGCAACAACTTGGAAATAATTTCTGCCTGTCTTAAAGCTGCCTCTCTGCTGTGAGCAGCGAGAGCAGCAGGAGCCTGTGTGGGAGCCAGACATCTGGATTCAGACAGGCACAGTGTCACCGAGCTGGTGCTTGTCATTTCTTTGTGACGGGGATGCGCAGGAGCACAAGCCACACGCCTCCCTTCCCGCTGGAGGCTCGTTCCGCGGGCGAAACACTGGCAAGTGCTCGTCTGAGGGACACGCACCCTCCGTCACCTCCCCGGACCCAGTCCTGATGGGAAAGGGCATCAGACCCATCTCAAAATGGCTGCACTCACCATCTGTGTGTTCTGGCGTCTTTCTTTCAAGCCATTTACTTCTTAGAAGATTTCTGCCTCTCTGTTTCACATCTCCTTCCAAAACATCACATCTCGCTTAAACTGACTGGAATGTAAACGATGCAAATGCAGGAGGAAGGTAATTAGTCTCTGGAGGCTACGATTGGGATTTAAGCAGTGAAATCATTTTAGATGGGTACAGTTTCACCTAACAGAGAAAGGAAGAAATCCCTCAGGAGCAGGGGGTTGGGGAGGGGGTGCAGCCCGGCTATGGCTGCCAAAAGCTGCCCCCCTTCCCTTGGCAGAGCTGCCGGGGGTTTAACCTGCCTCGAAGGCTGTGGTGCCCAGGGCGGGACAGAGGATGGGCTGGAGCTCGGCGGCTCCCGGTGACACACACCGTTCCCATCTCCATCTGCTCAGCCCCATACGAACACCCACCCCTTGGAAACCCCCAAACACTCATCTCCCGCGCCCGGCGTTTACCCCCACGGGCTCCGTGCTCCCGCGGTGCCCGGCTGCCGACGGCGATTTCTGCTCCCGGCCACGGCTCGCCTTGGGAGGCCCGAAAGTCATTGCCCACCCTGGACCAGGAGCTGCAGCTGCAATCAACTGGCTGGGCTCATATGCTCCAAATCACCCTAACGGCACTTCAGAAATGCAAATAAAAGTGAGATTATGATATTTTACGTAAATAAGCAATGTGGCAATCCCAGACTGGCTTGGCCTGCCAGGGAAATTCGCTGGAGAGATATTAACATTAAAATATGTGAGCGTGTTTGCATGGAACGTTTATTGTATAACTCTGGGCTCCAATAAAGGCTTGTATAAATTATTCATTCTGGAACTGAGATGAAATGCCAAAAACCCACCCACCAAGGGACTGCTTTTATTACTACCAAAGGTCTGGTCTTAGTTAGCAGCTAAGCTATCAAGACAGCACGCAAGGTAATTACGGGTGGGAAATGAGCAGCCACCTCCCCGCTGACACGTGCCCTGTGCTCAGGGCGGCTGCTGGTCACCCCGACACCAGGCTGCTCCTGCACGATGCGCAGCCAGGTCCCTGCTGAGCGAAGAGCACAAGCTCCTGCCCCTGTGCTCCTCGCAGGGAGCCTGGAAGGCGAGTGCTTGCTAGAGGGAACCACGGCGTGCTCAAGAGCATGGCGCGCTCAGAGCTGCGGGCAACAAGTGGCCACCTGGCCGCGAGCTCGGCTGTGGGACCACCACAGATGTGCCCACCCATGGAGGGGAGCGGGCACCGCAGGGTACCGCGGAGCAGAGCAGCATGACCGCTGCGCCGTGGCTGGGCGCACACAGCCCAAGCGTTTCCCTGTGCCGCTGCGCGAAAAAAAATCCGGGTAGCAGTTACCATGGCAACTCCTCTTTTTAAACACTGCTGTTAAACTGTTGCATCCAACCCTCTGCGAGCGTCGTGGCAGGAGCATCCTCGTGGGAGCCGCGGCCGTGGCACCGTCCTGGCTGCTGCGTGGGCTTGTGCTGTTCCCTGCCTGGCCGCGTCCCAGCGCTGCGTGGCGAGGCCTCACAACAGGTTGCCGTGTTTGCTGGAACTGCAAAGCTAACGGTAAAGATCCAGTTACCAATTTGCAGTTGAAAGTTACTTTTTTTCTACCTATCTCAAATGCCTGCAGCACCCGCAGCCCCGAGGTGCAGCTGCAATTAGTCTTCCATGCGCCCCCTCCCTCCTCCCACTGTACGCCTCCCCCGCTCGAGTTTCCAGGAGGCAAAATAAGGTGATGGATTGTGGACAGGAACCTGGGGGCTGCTGGCTTCCCTGATTTGAATGGGGAGGGTTGCAGGGACTCTCTTTTTAAGCTGCACATAGCCTGCCTGCGCCTCGGCTGCCCCCTGCCCAGCCTCACCTCCAGCTTCTTCAGCACCCCATCATGCCTTCGCTGCCGCCTTCTTCCTCCTTCTCCTCCTCCAGCACTGGGACAAGCAGAGCTCTAGAGCCCTTCCTCCCACCTGCAGCTTTTTATAACCTTGCACCTGAGGTTAATCAGGCTGCTCTGGTCCCTCCGTTAACCCTCCCCTGCCCGCTCCGCTGGCCCTGGCTTTGCACGCAGGGTGGGATGTCAAGGCTGCAGGGTGGGATGTCAAGGCTACTCGGGGACGTGGCGCAGTTCGGTGTCTCTCTCAGACCTCCGAGTGCCAGCCCTCCCCTGGCAGTAGAGCTTTTGTGCGGCACCCACCGCGTCACAGCACGTGGCAGCCCTTAGCAAGCACCTGGTGAAATGGCGAGGGAGCCAGAAGCCACGGGTGGCCATGCCATCCCAAGACAGCCAGCCCTGCTGGCACAGGGCACTCGGGGAGCTACGACGGGAGCGGCAGCAGCAGCGGTGCTTTATTTCTGCATTAGCAGCACAGCGCTTGCACAGTCACAGCCATCCCCTACAACCGCAGTAAGTTCTCTTTACCAACTGTAACTTTTATATATCAGCAGCTGTCTGCCTCCAGCAGCGCTTTATGGATCATAAGAAAGGCTAAGTGGAAGTTTTCCTTTTTTTTTTTTTATTTTATTTTTATTTTTTGGAAGCAGATCAAACAGCCCTAGCCGAGCAGCTCTGTGTGGTCTGGAGCAGAGCCCTGTGTGACAGCTGCCCGGGCAGGAGGTCCCCTCCGTGCTCCCCCCGGGAAAGGACACGTGTGCCGCGGCTCATCGGGGAGCTGCGCCGTGGCCCCGCACCGACCTCCCGTGACACCGCTTCTGGTGTCACAGCAAGTGCGGGCGACAGCAGCCGCAGAAAGGCGAGGATAACACGATGATCCTGTGCACCAGCCTGCTCTTGCCTTCTTCCAGCTGTAGGACGGGGAATAGTTTCATTGCAGGGAATGCTAATAAGGGGTTTGTATGAGAGAGAGAAATACAGAGAGGTGAAACTACCTATCACAATAGTGAATAATGAAATTAGGAGAGTAATAATTACCAGTGCATGAGATTCCAAGCGGAAGTGCTGTATCACTCTCTGCCGTGGGTCTTCGCAGACGTCTCGGTTTATTTTCACACCACACAGCTCCGGGAGGCTCCGGTGCTCAGCTGCGGCTGCCAGCGCTGCCCTCCGGCATCCCCTGCACCCCGGGGCTGGAGCCCGTACGGCCAGCGAAGGGCTGGAAAAGCGTTCTCTTGCCCTGCTGCTCCTGCTCGGGGAAGAAGACAAGTAATTTCTTTCCCTTATAACCCCAGTTTAGACGCTGAAGACAAACAAGCCCGTGTCTGCTGTTGGATCTCGGTGCTGTTAGGCTCCTTGGCTGGGTGAGAAAATAAGTCCTGCAACGCTGCCTGCTTTTAGAGCATTTCTAAAGGTGTAGGGAGCACCCAGGCGGGACGTGCAGGTGAATCCAGCTCCTTACTGCCTCCGCTCAGGGCGCTGGGGAGCGCGGCGGGCACCCCCACCCCGGGAACGAGCCCTGTGGCTCCTGGGGAGGCAGCCCGGGCGTGAAGCCTTAAAATAAAAATGCATTCTGAATACGCCTGAAAAATGCATCTTAGGCTTCAGGGGCCAAATCGTGCCATCTCATTCTGTAACGAGAGATGATATAATTCCAGGTCGTGGCATCTTTAGTGGGGGTTTTATTTCCTAGCCTGCAGCGGTGTGTCTTTGGGAGGGCTCAGTGTTTTGTTGGGGAGGTGATCAAATGACTCCGAGGACCTGGAGACAGGCGGCGATGTCAGCCGCTCTTCACGAAGTTTATATTTAAAGCCTGTGCACTGTGCTGGAACGCTAATTTGACATATTTCTGAGGGCTGCCTCTCCTCAGCATCAGCCGGCGCTCACAGGCAAGCACAGAAGGGGCCAGTTTTTGGCTGCCCGCAGGGCTGGGGCTGCCCCCCGCCTCCCCGGGCACGGGGGGGAGCGGAAAGCGGGACCAGGACCTGCCCCTGCTGCGGGAGACGGGCGAGCATCCCTCGCTCCTCGGCACCACGTGCCGGGGGCTGAGCCGTGTCCCCCCGGCTCCTGGGGTGCATCCCTCTGGCTTCCAGGCAAGGGGGGGCTTATCGCATCACCCAACGCTACGTGGGGGAGTTTGCTGCTGTTTCCCAGCCGGATCATGGCCGGCAAGTGCATCCCAGAGGGGGCACATGCCAGACCCCCTCCCTCCCGCCCCACCGCCGGAGCAGGGTCTCGTCCTGCTCAGGCCCCTTCCCGCGCAGCATCGCGCAGCACACTGAGGAGATTCAGCCCTGCAGAAAGCCAAACAATGAGGGAAAAGTGTCAATAAACATATATTTTTTACAGTCCATTATCTTACCCTTGCCAGCTTTTACACTGTTATTGCACCAAGCCATTAAATCCCCTCCATGAGCGAAACATGCCATTTGTGTAATACAGCGTAATGGGACCATTAATGCCTTCCCTCCCCCCGCTGCAGCGCCTTTCCAGGAGAGGCATTAATATCCACATTCACAAAACAATCCCTTAGTTCCAGGTTATTTGCACTTAATGCAATGATATTGCTAAAATCCCACCTAAAATTAGCACAGATGATTTTAACAAAACCAATAAAACGTATTAATTAATAATCTCTATGATGAATGCATGAATATAAATAGGTCATTATACCTATCGAGAAGCTCTTTCGGGAGCAGAAGGGCTTATAATTTCTTGACAATGGTCATCAGAGGACATGAATAATTTGCAGCCTCGTGGCTAGATCAAGTCACAGCTGACTTGCCCTGAGAACGGGGGGACGCGTTTGTTGCCGTAAGACTAGCAGCGCCGTCCGTGTGCACTGGTATTTCCATTCACTGACCTTCCAGAGTCTATTTTTTAAAAAATAATTAAACGACATTTCCAGCTCAATAATGTTTTGCTCTATTAGCGGTAGAATCCAAGATGCAGAATTAAATTGACGAGGTGAGACCGCCGGTGAAGCCAGGAGCCCCTCTCGGGGCTGCGGCCCCATCTTCGGCCTCACTGTTGTCTTTCTCCCTGCCGAGGCCGGCTCACGGTGGCGGGGATGGTCCCTTCGCTGGGCTGCCAGCGGCGCTGAGCCCGTCCTTCGGCGCTGAGCAAACCCCCGCCTGCGGCAGCCCCGCTCCCCCTGCTCTCTCCGCAGGGTTTTGCGGTTGCCGAGCCCGGAGCGCGGCTCACAGCACACAGCTGAGCCGCTCCTGCTCTTTCGCTGCTTCTCAGGCAGCGGCCGGGGCTGCTGGCAGGGTTTGCCAGCGGAGGAGAGCGTGGGAGGCAGCGCGCTGGCATTATTAGCAACCCCCCTCTGAAAGCGTTGCTGTTAGCGGGGTGACACGGGGACAGAGCTGGGACGTGCCCCGGGCGTGCAGCGAGCGGTGAGCACCGTCCGGGGCCAAAGCCAGCGTGGGGAAAGCGTGGCTTGCCGATGGCTGGCTCTGGCAGAAGCTGGAGTGGCCACGTGGAGCATGGAGCTGGAGGCAGAGCAGGACGCCCCGGACGATGTCCCCAGCGCCGCTCGGTGCGAGGTGCAGCGCGACCAGCTGCCGGTGCCAGCTCCGGGTCTGCCAGCTCCGGCGCTGCCACCGCAGCGCTAACTCACGTCTGTAAATGTTTGGGTACTGCTGAGATATACATCGACAGCGGCAATTAATCCCTCCATCTATTTGCTGACCTGCTGCATAAGAGGGGTCACATTCAATTCAGCTGCCAAAATATGCTGTTATTGTCGTAGGCAGCGGCTTCGCTGCGTGCCTGATGCCAGCTTTTAGATTTTATTCTTCTAAATCCTGGCACTGAAAAGCGTAACCCCAGGCAGCACTTGAGGCTTGGTGGAGCTGGCGAGGAGCTCCCGAGGGGAACGTGCATCCCGGATGGCTGGGGGTGATCACACGCTTCCCTGCCAGCCCTGCGCCCTGCGCTCACAGCCCTGCGTGTGTGAGCAAGAATCAGCCATACATGGGCTTTACCCTCCTCCTCCTCCTCCACACAGACCCAAAGCAGCTTCAGGCAGGAGCCTGCGGCGCGGGCATGGCCCCCAGCCCAGCCTGGGGGGGGTGGCCTCATCCTCCCAGATTTCCCTGCCTGCACCTGCCGTCCAGGGAGAAACAGGGAAATCCAACTCATGTGCGACCACAGCCATGCGCTCGCCTGTGAATCTCGGGTTTATGAAGACCCCGGTGAGGAGAACCAGAGCTGGTGGCTCCTGAGCATCCTCCTGGCCTCCGGCTGCCCCGAGCACCTCTGGGGGCTGCAGCACGGGCTGAGGGGGGGGATACAGGCAGCACTGCCTGCGTCTCTGCAGGAATCCCCATCCCCATTCCTGCAAGAGCATTTGGATGCCTCTCAGTGATGGTCTATGACAGTTTCGCCAAAGCCTTCATGCTGCTGAGCCCCTGGGGGCTGCAGGGGCACGTGGCCAGAGGGGCTGCGTGCCGGGGGGCCGCGGGTGGAGGGGCCAGTGGCCGCGCTGCCCTCGAGTGTGTCCTGGGAGCACAAACCCCCCACGTGCGCCTGGTCCCAGCTCTTCTCTGGCTTTTCCTTCCAGCACTGTCACTTACACATTTCCCATTATGAATTGATTCCTAATCTCCTTTCAGAGAAAGATCAAACAAGCCCTTATGTCTTTGTTGGCTGCTTCCTTTGCTTACTTTTAAGTCATTATCCTGGTTTTGAAGTACGATTAAAAGGGAAGTGAGGATCCCGAGTCAGGGGGGGGCACAGCTGGGTGAAGCCATTATGGGCTGGGAGCACCAGACCCCAGAGAGCCAGGTCCCCTCGGCACCGTCACCCCCTGCCCCAGGCGGGACCCTCCGGCTGCTCGCACCGTCTCTGCTGGGGAACCCGCACCCGCAGCCTCAGCTCTTTGCGCTCATGTTTTATTTCTCCTGAGCAAGGCTCTCTCATTAGCGTTTCTCTGCTGAGCCGGGCCGAGCAGCCCGGGCGGAGGAATTAGGAATTCACAGCGCCGTGGGCCAGCACAACTCAGCTCTCGGTCCCTTCCCGTTCAGCAGCCTTGCAGCAGGCGAGTCCTCGGTGCGTCCTCTGGCCATCGCGCCCCGTGCGAAGCCGCTGCCGGTGCCGGCTGCTGCGCCCTGCGTCCTGCCGAGCCCAGGAGCCATGGTTCTGCGCCTGCCGGAGCATCCCCCGGCTCGTGGCATGTGCACCCCTCTGCGGCCACCTACAGCCAGCCCAAAGCCGTGCCCACGGCCGGCGGCCACTCGCGAGCCATCTGCCTCCGTACGCCCCGGCAGCAAGTGCTTTGTGTTAGGTAACACCCGTGTTTGAAACCTTTATCCCTTACCGTATTGTTAAGGGCTGCTTCTTAAACAGCAAAGTTGAAACGCGCTGGAATTTATAGGGTTTTTACATACATGCCGTTATCTTGAACAATTGACAGGAATTTGAGAAAGACGATGCCGCTTTTCTCCCGTGGCATCCTGAGGAGGAGCTCAGAAAACGAATTGTCTTGCTGAAGACAATGCCCTTGATGCACAATAGCGGAGCCATCTCCGAACAATTGGGGGCTGATTTTTATTTTGGCTTTAACTCAGCTTTGTCGGCGCAGGTGTCCAATTTGTTCCCGCCCGTATAAATCCCACCATTTAAATGACTCAGCTGTTGGCACAAATCAACCCTGGGAGATGTTTCCCTGGCCGGGCTTGTACCTCGTGGAGGCAGAAACGTCATGCCCGTAAAACAGACGGCGGTGACATACTCCTGCCCTGAAGGAGATTTACTGAAATTAATCGCACGTGAGGTTAAAACGACAGCGGATTCCTCCTCCGTGCCTTGTGCCCGCGGACGGGGGCTGCGCGGGGGCTCCGGCCGAGCGGTGTCTGCCCAAACCCTGCCAAGAGCGGGCAGCGGCTGGTGATTTACTGCGGGGCTGGCAGCGGGTTAAGTGCAATAATCTGAAACAGCATTTCTGTAACCTTACGACAAGGGTAATAAAACTGAATGAGATGCGCGTTCTTCCCCGGAATTTATCAAACAAGGATCGTCTTTCTCTTTCAGGAAAGGTCACGATGCGCCTTATTTTATGGCGTACAAAAGACCAAGGGCAACTACCCCGGTGTGTGACTGAGTGTCTGCTCGGAAAACTTTTAGGTGGGAAGTTCCCAGTAAGATGATGGAGAGCAAAGCCAGGCCCTCAGCACATCCTCGGCTGCCCCAGGGAGCTCTGGCTGTTGGCGGCTTTGCAAAGAAAGGTTCAACCGGTACCAGTCTGGTGCTCCCCCCAGTGCTCCCCCCGGCTGGGCTGAGCCTCCCGGGTCCCCTGGGACCCCCACATTCCCAAGCTGCCATTCCCCCATTCCCACCCTCCGAGAGCCGCTGAAGCCCCGTGAGCCTCAGCAGCTCCAGCGGGAACCGCAGCTGCCTCCAGCCTTGGGTTCTCGTGGAGATTCAGCGGATTTCTCGTTGTTTGAGGCTGAGAAGCAAAGTCCGTATTGTGTAAAGTAATTAAATAAAGCCATCAGTCTTCCCTCTGAAGTGGCTGCTACTGGCTGTTTCATTATGGTTCTTACTCTTTGGAATATGACCCGGACAACGCTTACACCGTCATAAGGCTTCACTTCAAGGGTCCTAAAAGGAAATCAATTATTTTTAGAAATATAAATATTTTATGAAGCTGCTTCTTTTTCTAATGACGGAATAAAGAAAAATACAGCCATTTTGCTCTTTAGCGATAGAAAGCCGTGCAGCAATCCAATCTCAAAGCCTGCAGCACTTCACCTGGGTCACCTTCTCCGGGCGCCTCAGGAAGGAGTCTGAAATGCAATATTCTCTGTTAAATTATGCATCCCGGAGCCGGCCCTCCTGCCGTGGGAGCGGAGCGGTCATGGCTCGGGTCGGAGCCTGCCATGCCCTGGCTCTGCCGGGGGAGAGGCAGCAGCTCCCTCCTGCCCCCGTGCCCCCCAGGGAGGGGGATGCTGGTGGCACAAGCAGCCGAAACGGCGTCGGGGACCTTCTGGCTGGCGGTCGGCGATGGGCGAGCTGCAAAGAGCCCTCACAGCGACCTGCGAGCCCCGGCTGCCCACCCCCGGGGCACCCAGCTCTCGGGGACCCGGCCCTGCTCCCTCCCTCCGCCCGGGGAAAACATGCGGGCGTTCAGATTTTGGTATTATTATTGTCTCTATCAAATGGGTGAATTCCCAGCCGCTTTGGTTCGCTCTGACATAATTCAGAGCAATCAGCGCGCTTCCCAACGCAACATGCTCTTAACTTTGCTGAGCCCCAAGGCATCGAATTTATATTCTGTTCTGCTGCTGTGAAAATGAATGGTGTGACGGTGACAAGAGGAAGAAGGAGCTTTAAAGAGGGAGAAGAAGCCAAAGAGAAAGAAAGATAGTTGAAAGAAGCAGAAAGACAGGGAGAGGAGAAGACACAGAACAGCAAAGTGGTTTATAATGGAAGGACTGTAATTTATTTTGACACTAATCATGTATTATTCATTCGGAACAAAAATAAACCTTATTAACCAGCAAAAACAGATCCCCCGTCTCCAGCCCACGTTGTGACGAGCGAGTCGCAGTGGTGAGGATCCTGACAGGCGCCGGGCCGGCTCCGTGCCGCATCCTGCGCGGGCGCTGCGGGCGGGAGCAGCGCGATGCTCCCGGGGCGCGAGGGATCGCTGCTGGGAGGCACGGAGAGAGATGGCTGGGGCTGTCAGGGCGGCCGGATAATGCACGTGCATTGTTGTCACCCCCTGCTGATGTCCCTCGTCTTCGAGGCTCTGGACGTCCTTTCCATAAATAGCCGGATGGCTGAGCCAGGCGCGTCTCTGCTGGCCACCGGGCTAGCGCGGGTGTTTGGCAGCAGCACCCCCCTGCCCGGGGCCAAGGGAGGGGGATTAGTGAGGCTGGACCCAAAGTACGGCTGAAAAATCTGCCCTTGCCGGCCGGGGAATGTCTGTATTCCGCATCTCACTGCCCTGCAGCTTTCTCCACCCCTCGGTCACTCGCTCCATGTCTCGGGAAGAAAGGGCTCGGAGGCGGGGGCTGAGGCTCAGCGGGTCTTTACGAGGGCATGAAGCCGAGTAACCTCCGCTGCTCCAGCTGGTGGGAAATCCGTAGGTTTTCCGTGGTGCCAAAGGGGTCCGCGTGCCTGAACGATGCTTGCAAGCACACGGTGTTATTTTGCAGGGCTGAAGGAGCCTTTCTCGCCCATGGCACCCAGCCGTGTTCTGCCCGGGCGGCGGGCAATGCTGCCGCTGCGGCACGAGCCCTGCGGCCATCAGCTGCGGGCAGCGGCACGGGGACGTCCTGCTCCACCGGCTTGTTTGCTGTGAGGGTCGCGGTGGAAATGCTGCTGTTATTTCAACTGGCAAAGCTGAGAGGAAGAGCCCTAAATAATTGTGTTTCTTCCCCACTATAGAAATCTGACTGACAAACCCGTCATCAGCAGGGCTTTCCTGCCTGTGCTGCTTGGGAGCCGCCCGGGGAAATACGGCCCAAAGTCCTTCTGCGCTGGACCAGGCCAGCCGCCCCCTCCTGCACGCAGCGTTTCCGCATCCCGTCCTCCGCTCCCGCATCCCATCCTCCTCCTGCATCCTGTTCTCCACTCCTGCATCCCGCCCACCTCCTGCATCTCGTCCTCCCTCCCGCATCCCATCCTCTGCTCCTGCATCCCATCCTCCCTCCCACATCCCATCCTCCCTCCCACATCCCATCCTCTGCTCCTGCATCCCATCCTCCCTCCCACATCCCATCCTCTGCTCCTGCATCCCATCCTCCCTCCCACATCCCATCCTCTGCTCCTACATCCAGTCCTCCACTCCTGCATCCCGTCCTCTCCTCCTGCATCCCGTCGCCACTCCTGCATCCCATCCTCTCCTCCTGCATCCCGTCCTCCACTCCTGCATCCCATCCTCTGCTCCCACATCCCGTCCTCCACTCCTGCATCCCATCCTCTGCTCCTGCATCCCATCCTCTGCTCCTGCATCCCGTCCTCCACTCCTGCATCGAAAGGGCTCGGCATCTCAACCCCGCAGGCACTTCCCTGGGGGTTTTGCCCATTCTTTTCCCGTGAGGCAGATAGGAACAGGCAGGAGAAACTAAAACCACGGCTAATTCACTTTTGGTGGCCCCTGCGAGGGAGGGAAAGCCAGCACGGGGAGCAGGAAAACCCTGACTTATCGTTTGTGCCGGTCCTAAAGCCCGTTGCGGCGCAGCTGATGCAGGGCTCGGTGTGCCGGGGAGCGGGGATGCAGCACCCAGCATCCCCGGCCGGCGCGGAGGGACCCCTTCCTGCTGCCTGTGGTGCCTCGGGGGTCTCTCCCCTCCCCATCACGGTGGGACCCGTTGTATCGACTGTCCCGACCCCTTTACCGCACCTTGTGCACAGCAGCCAAATGGCAGCTCCTCACCTCCCGGCGCCAAACCAGCCCTCTCTGGCTCCCGGCCAGATTTCGGGTGGATTTTAAAGCGTTATTCCTGACTTATGAGGCTTCAAATAATACTGGACTATCTTTCAAATCTTCTTTCTTTTAATATCCCTGGTCAGGTTTTAAGGTGTAAGTCTGGAGATTTATGGGGCTGTCCCCTCTGCAACTCAGAGTCCTGCGTGGCTGGCGATGTCAGCGTTTGTGTTCCTGGGTTTTGAGGCAAGTTTTGGTTCACCCTTTTAACGTGAACAGCAAACACACTTTCAGCAGCGCTTCCCTTTTGCCAGCATAAGAAGAGTGCTGGAGAGGGAGTTGTGCGCCCCAGCGATGCGTTCCCTGAGCATCCCGGGGTGTCATTAGCCCCCGGGGGATGCTGCGACCCCTGCGGCCCGGAGCTGCCTCCCTGGGCTTCTTCCATGTTGAGAGAATTGAATGGGAGCATTGCCTGTCGGCACAGTGAGAAGGCCACACTGCCCTGTTATCCCATGTGCCCTGCACCCACAGCATCCCATCCCAGCTCCATCCCAGCTCCATGCCAGCCATATCCCAGCCCCATCCCAGCCCCATCTCAGCCCCATCCCAGCTCCATCCCAGCCTCATCTCAGCCCCATCCCAGCCCCATCTCAGCCCCATCCCAGCCCCATCCCAGCCCCATCCCAGCTCCATCCCAGCCTCATCTCAGCCCCATCCCAGCCCCATCTCAGCCCCATCCCAGCCCCATCCCAGCTCCATCCCAGCCTCATCTCAGCCCCATCCCAGCCCCATCCCAGCTCCATCCCAGCCCCATCTCAGCCTCATCCCAGCTCCATCCCAGCCTCATCTCAGTCCCATCCCAGCCTCATCCCAGCACCATCCCAGCTCCATCCCAGCCCCTCTCCCAACGCTGTGTCAGCATGACGCTCCGCCAGGTTTTATATTGGCCCCCTTGTCTCGGCACACTTTGGATCACTGGCTGACACGTTTATTTACTTGTTATTACACAGAACAAATGACGGAGGGGCTCCCTGAGCCCCCTCGGGCAGGACCGAGCGCGCCCGGCGCACACGGTGAGTGAGCAGCGCTGATGGAGTCGTGGCTGGAGCAGGCAGGAAGCAATAGGACAACGTGCTTCGGGAAGCAACAAATTATAAATTGAGGTATTCAATCTCTAGAAAGCTTACACATTTAATTATCTAGCCAGACCTTCAGGGAAAAGAATTAGAACAATAATTATCAATTTGTTCTTTGTATCCAAGGGCAAATTTAGCATTTAGAGGACAGAGTTGTTGCTGGCTTCTTTCCTCCCCCCCCCCCCCCCCGCTCTTTGTAATCCTGATTAGCAACATGTACTTGAGTCTTTGAAATGAATGATTCCTCCTCCCTGGCCGGCGGAGCTGCTTCCTTGGCAAATGCCCTGGGTGCCGGGGCGCTGGCTGGGGGCAGCGCTGAGGATGGAGCCGGGTTGGAGACGAGCCATTTTGCCCCAGGGGAAAGGTTTTTGCTGTCTGGCCTCTGGGCAAAGGGCTCCGGCATCTCAGAAGCCTTGGGGCAACCATGAGCGAGCGGGGAAGGATGCCGGGGAAGGATGCTTTGCCCCCAAAAAACCCTTCCCACATCTGGAAAAGCAGCTTTTCCGGGAGCCTGGTGTCGCCTAACGCTTTCCAGCAGCACGTGGTGCTGCCCGTGGGTTCTTCCCGTGACCGGAGGGCAGCGGGCGCCGCTCGCCGGAGGAGACGAGCCGCCAGACCCCCCCAGGGCTGCCGTGGCCACGCGGAGCAGAACGAACCACCTTTCTGCGGCGGGGTTTCCATTGCACAGCGCGTTCCCTGCGCCTTGTCTCATTATCGATTCCATTTTGCCTTAATGGCCCCCTGTCATAAACCACAGCGACAATAATGAGGCGTTTTATGCTGATTGTTGATCTATGGGAATTTCCAGAAACCGCATTCTTTATTTATTCAGCAGCGTAATGGCAATCCAATATTGTAGCTATGCAAATTAAGGGTGGGTTTGTGTTTGGGGTTTTTTTTTCCCTCCTGGGCTGGAAGCTGGGCAAGGCATGATTTTCCAAAGCAGAATTGCTCCTGAGCAGAGAAATGAGAGGAGTCGTGTCCGTCTGAGGCCGGCAGCGTCCGTCTCCCGCTGGCAGCTCAGCACCTCCCAGCTCCTCCTCCCAGGCAGAGGAAGGCTCATCCTCCTCTTCGTCCTCCAACACACACGGAGCAGTTTCCCCTCTCCCGGGCTGTGGCACTGTCTCTCATCACGTTAGCGTTTGTTCAGAGTTTGGTTTTTAAGTGGTGTAAAGCATTGAGGGCTCCCGGGGCGATGCTGGAAGCATCTCCGATATTTTCCTCGGTTGCAAGAAAAGCCTCCTGCTGCCAGGGGGGGCCTGACCCCAGCCCCTGCCGAGCCGGGGAGCTCAGCCTGCAGCCCCTAACGCCTCGCCCTTACCTGCTCCTGACAGGCTTTAATTTATAGATAATGGACTTTTTTCTTTTTTTTCCACTGTTATTATTTGAATACATCAGTTTCCACTTGACCTGTCTGAACAACTTCTTGATGGATATTCAACCTCTCTCATAAACGGAGCTTACCCTTCAGCTCGAGGGGAGAATGAAACATTAACAAGAGATATAAAACGCAATTCGGCCTCTTCACGGGCGGAATAATTCCCGGTCGGGGCTGGATGTACGGGTCTCCCTGCAGGAGCGTGGCAGGGAGCAGCTCTGCCCGGCGCGGGGGTCCCTGGGGACACGTGTCCCCCTCCAGAAATCGCTGGTTTCAGCATTTCGATGCCCCCCCGGGTGGGTGAGTGCAGCGTCGCCCAGCCCAACGCCTTCTTCCTCGGGACAGGGGCAAGAGCAGCGTTGCACCCACGCAGCTGTGCGTGCCGAAACCACATTTCTTCCTTTTGGGTCATTTTTAAAACCGTGGAAAGGGTAAAGATGTGTAAGCTGGCACGGAAAGCCTCCTGGAACCAGCTACATTATTAAAAATGCTCAATTTAATTCAGATTGATAACTGCATTAAAGTAGCGGGTTTTCCCTTCCGTAATTGAGTTACACCTACAGCATTGAAGTCAAAATGATTTTAATCACCGCCAGTGTCAGGTGATGTATGCTAAACTCCTGGTGTCAATGCGAGAGCTCAGAAACATCAATTAGAGATGCCGCTTCCCGCTCCCTCCTCTCTCCGCTGTTGGACGCCGGGGGAGAGCCCTGGCTCGCCGGCAGCTCGCGACCCGCTCGCTCTGCCCTCGGCGAGCTCCTGCCGCCGCTCCCCGCTGCCCTCGCCACCCCCCCCTTGTCTCCGCCACGTGTGCCTGGTGCCCGGATGGACGACGCGGGCAGGCACGAACACACGGCATCCCCCGGCCGGCGAAAACAGCCGGGCTCTCTTTCATTTTGGCATCAGATAACCTTGATAAATCCTCCTATTAAATTTAATATCTTTGATCAATCACGGTAAAACCTGAGGAGATGAATTATGAAAATGAAGAACTGCCTTGTAGGGTTTATGGTTATTGTGCTACCTAAATTAAAAAATGTAGGTGCTGTTATTTAAAAGAAAAAATATTCCCACTGTCCCTAAAGCCACGTATATCATTTTTGCTCCAGCCAGGGATCTCCGATAAGCGGAAATCGCGCCGCTCTCCTCGCACACACTAATTAAGCAGCCCCGTGTTTTCCTACCTGCGTTATGGACGTGAGGTCCTCGCTACGTGGCACGGCGGAGCAGGTCACCTCGCCCTTGCTGGCCTGATTTCTGTGCCCCGGCATCGCATCTGTCCCCGAGACAGCCGGGAGCAGGGACGCGGCTGGTTTCAGCCCGTGGGCTCAGCCGGGCGAGCGGGGGGGTGGGCGGGTGGCCAGCAGACGTGGCTCTGTGCTGGCCCACCGGCCGCCAGGCGGCTTTCAGCAGCTACGGGCCTCACAGCAGCCTGTGCCACCCGTGCGACGGGGAAACCAGCTCGAGTTGTTCTGAACCTTCCGTGGGTTGTCTGCCCCGGAGAAAAATCCAAAGCTCAGAGCTGAGGGCATTGTCCCTTCTGTCACTGCGGCGGCCGAGATCCAACGGAGACTCGTGAACCTGAGCTCCAGCTCCGGGATGAGGGTGCAGCCACCGTTCAGGGGCTCCCGAGACACCTCCTGCAGGAGATCGCCTGCTCCCGGAGCGGTTCATGCTCACCGGGATGCTCCATCAACCATAGAACGTTAATCCTTGAACAACCTTCCTTTCAGGGGGTGCTGGGCATGGGCGAGCTCTGTGGGTGCCAGAGGAAGGAGGGGAAAAGCGGCTGGTAGTCCAAGGGCCTCGGCTCCAGCGCTCGTATTGCTCGTTACATCCTGCACGCGAGCCGGCACCCTGCCAGCAGCCCAGTGCCGTTTTCCAAAGCCCGTGTCTCCTCGCCGAACGCTCGGCTCCTCGCGCTCTCGTCGCACGGTCGGACAAGGCGTCCTTACGCTGATTGAAACTAAACTCCATTTCCTGGAGGGCTTGTCTTCGCCCCGTGCTGCTGTAACGCGCGTGCTGCCGTTTCCCAGTTAAGTGCCTCCGTCTTTTCTCGGCTATTATTCTAATTTGACAACATTATATATTTTTTTAAGCTTAATTGTACAAGACGTAATGAAAGCAGCCAAGGCGCCAGCACCCGCAGTGCAGAAGGGGCAGCGAGCACGGAGGGACGGGGTGGGATTCGGAGGTGAAGATGCCGAGCTGCGCTGGTCCTGATGCTCCACGATTCCCCCAGCTCCGGTGCTCCCGGTGTGCCGCGGGTCTGGCGCGGGCAGGACGGCTGTGCCGGGCTCGTGGCTGGCGCGAGGGAGTGGGGGGCAGCTCTTCTGCTGCTGTTTTCTTCTCCGAATCTCCCATCCCGTGAGCAGGAACCCATGGGCTCGGTGGGAGCAGAAATAACTGCTGCCGAATCCAGCCCCGCGTTGTCACGGCAGGGAAAGGGCAAGGAGAGGTGGGCAGGAGAAAGGGGCAGCCCCCCCACGGCGCCCAGGTGCCACCGTGTCCTTCCCGGTCACCTCGCTGTCCCTCTGGTCCTCGCTGCTGCCCCACAGACAGGCCCTGTGACCCCCCAGCTCCCCGCGGGTCCCCCCTCTCCCCCTTCCCCGCATTCTTACAAATCACTTACCACTTTCTTAGTTTCCTGACAACCCTCTCGGTTTTCTTCTTCCTTCAATTGTTTTCCTCCAAATGCTTCGAGACACCATCAGCAAAAAGGGACACCAGGGAATTACTATTAGACGCTGGGATTTTTCAGCCCGAGGAGCCTTGGGCTTGTTCGGGACACAATTAAGGCACAAATCTCCCGTGTTGAAAGGCAAACCGTTTCCAAACCCCTGCCAATTTCCGACGCAACACACATTTCCCACGCTGCAGGCGCTAAACAGCGAAGGGCTGAAGCAGGGCGCGCGGGCTGGGGGGAATTGCCATTTTTCACCCCCTGCGGGTGTTTTACGTGGGCGCGGGCGCAGGGGGAGTGCGGAGCGGGGTGTTCGGGTGGGAGCAGCCACGGAGGGATGTTGCCCCGGGATGTCAGCGTGCGGGGGGCAGTCTCGGCAGGGTCCCCCGCAGCGCCGGGTGCTGCCCGGTCCTGGTGGAAGCGCTGGCTCCCGGCGGCTGGCACCCACCCCCGGGGACAAGGAGCTTCCAGGCGCTGGTGGCTGGTTTCGGCTGTGCCGGCGAGGTGACAGCACCCGGCGGGGGTCCCTGACACGGCCAGGGGAAGTGCCGGGGCTGTCGGGATCACGACTTACAAGCTTAACAGCTGAGCGTACGCAGAAAACTTCAGGGCAGAGAGAGCAATTCCTCCACCCAGGAGACCTCAGAATGAGGTTTCGTCTCTGCCAGGCTTATTTCAGCCTTTGGAAATCCAGGGCAAAACAACGTCGGGGTTTTCTTGTGAAAAGACACGGAGCAACTTAGATTTTGGGGTCAGTGAGCAAAGAGCCGCCCGGGATCCCATGGGAGGCGTGTGCCGCTGCCGTCGGCGGAGGGGAAGGCCAGCCCCGGCGCTGGTGCTCTGCCTGCAGCTCTGCTCAGCAAGTGACATCGGCCACCGCCAGGGACGCCCCGGCCACATCCAGCCAGCTCCGCGCCCACGGGGACAGCGGGTGACGGGGATGTGGCAGCCGCCCTCCAACAAACGCCACCTGAATTCAGGGAGCTCACGGAGATACAGCTTCATAGGCTTAGAGGCTGGCAGTTTTACATATTTTTTTTTTCCCCCCTAAATTGCAGGGAAAGACAATTAAAAGGGGTAAAATTAAGTGTTTTTTAAAAGAATGCGTTATTCGGTACGCGCAGCGCTGCCTTGTCAGGATGAGCTGCGAGGGACCAGCGGGGTTCGGGGTGGATTATGTGTTTAGAGGGATAAAGAGCAAATCCAAAGCTGGAGTTCTGCACGAGGGAGAACCTGCAAGGGTTCCAGTGTGCGAGGGAAGCGGCCGAGGGGCAGGTGGGAAATCATAATTACCTGCCGCCGCCTTCCCTGAAACTTTGTCTGCGGCATCAGTTAGGGGTTATTTTGGGAGAGAAGACACTGAATATGACGGGCACGCTTCCGCCTCGGCTACCCTGCGGAGAGGCTCGGCAGGCACATCTCGGGCTGGGAGATCTGTTCCCGGCATCTTTTTCAGCTCGGGAAACACGGGCAATGTCATAAGAAATAACGATCAGCCCGGCTGCCGGAGCAAAGGAGCGCAGCGAGCCTCAGTATTTCAGGCTACTTAATCAAAGTGAACTTCTACATTTCTCACCCATCACGAATTTTCTCTGTATCCTTAAAAACAGCTTTAAACTGCCAGGTGGCAGATATTTTCCTCCTGCTGCTTCCTCTGTGTTGGTTCTTTCCATCACCGCCTGTCAGTCCTGCTCGCGGCTCCTCGGCGGTGATGGACGAGCCCGGCTCCGGAGGGCCTCCGGCTGGAGACGGGGCTGCCGTGACGGATGGGCTCGGCGCGGGTTTTCCTGGGGCACTGGCCTTGCTGGAGCTCTGCAGGACGCTGGAGCCGCGCTTCCAAAGGCACATTTTGGGGAGGGCTAGCAGGGTCCCCAGCTGGGCAACACAGCTACCGGGGGCAGGGAGACGGCAGTCCCCAGCAGCAGCTCCTCCCTGGAGCCATGACGGCTCCTCTCCTCCTCCTGTGCGACCTCACAGCCTCAGTGCTTGGGCTAAACTGGGAAGGTAGCCATGGCCATGGCCGACACCACCCCTCCGGTGCAGCCGGCTGGTGTCCGGCGATGGTGGGGCGGCAGGAGGAGGCAGGGACGGGGTGGGAGAGCCCAGGTCCTCGTGGAGGTTTGCCAGGTGCTCCCTGGGCAGCTTCGGGCGGATAAACCAAGCCTCCCAAAGCAAGCCGGGGTCACGTCGCAAAGCCGGGGTGGGAAGAGCCGCCCTGCAGCACCGCTTCCCCCCCCACCCCCAGCAAATATTACTGTTATGTTGACTCCACCGTTCCTTTGGCACCTGAAATTAATTTTGTATTTGTTTGGACCGTGATAGGTTTTAACCTACAGTAACAGCAGGCTTTTGCCAACCCCAGGCACTTTAATAGCTAAAGCGTTTGATTAAAAAATTTAATAGCCCCAGAATGATGGAGCAGCTTCTGTCCACAATATATTAAGCTTCTGGCATGCATATTTATATGCAGTGTAAACTTCCTTTTATGAAAACATTTGTTTCCTTTCCTACATCCACAGCAGAGCAGACTCTTCTCTGACTTCATTTCCAGCCACTGATTTAATGGCACGGTTTTTTTTTTTTTGGAGGTGCCGCGCACGGGGAGGCAGGTTCCAGCTGCAGTCCCTTGGAGGAGCAGACGGAAGCACTGGAGCCGGTGGTCGCGGAGAGCCCGGTGAGTGGCCGTGGGGCCTGCGGGCTCCAGGCACAGGGCGAAGAGGGCTCTGTGGCACAGCAGGGTTCTCCAAGGAACCCCAGAGAGCTGCTTTCCAGTGGAAAAGCTGCGGATGAGTCCTGTGCCATCATTAATTTCTCCTTGTGGCCAGTTCTGCTCTGGCTTCCAGGCTCAGCTGAGGGATGCAGCCTGTCGCTTCCCTGCCATCCCATCGAGTTACGCGTCCATTCCCCTCCCTCAGGAGCACTTTGTAGGAGCCTAAATAAACTCTCGCCACCAGCAGACCCCATAAATCTTCATTATCATTTGCCTCAACCAATCTGCCCAACGCTTCTCCCCAGGAGCTCCCAAAGTGGCCGTAACTCTTCTCCAGGTCAAGGAGTTAATCATATTCTACAGCAGATGGATACATCCAGTTTATATTTTATTTCCCAGCCTCATGGGTTTAGGCAAACATTGTCGCTGCGTCCCCGAGGAACAGCTCGGGCTGGCACCCAGAGCCGAGAGCTGGGGCTGTCGCAGAGGGAGAGGCGAAGCCTGGCCAGGCTCGGCGAAGGGCTGAAGAGCCAGAGGGACGGGGACAATTCAGGGCATGGGCTCAGGCTCCGCATCCCAGGAAGGACGTTTCCGCAGCCAGCGTCTCTCAGCATCGAGCCCTCGGCCGGGAGAGGCACCCGCAGAGTTCTGCCCCGCTCAGCTCCTTTGATTTCACATCGCTCCTAATCCTCGTACTCCCGGGGACTTTCAAAGGGTGGATTTTCAGCTGTTTCTAGCTCTATCCTAATGTCAAGCAGAAACACGGGCTTTAGGCTCCGTGATAGGACTTAATCGAGATTTTTGCCACCCCGGAGGAGCTCGGGGGGAAGGAGAAGTCCCCCCGGAGCGCCGTGGGCGGGGGGGCGGCTGCGGCACTGGGGGGTCCCGATGGGGCAGGCAGAGGACTGGAGATGTCGAGTCCATGTACACGCTCTACAGTAAAATTAAATCACCGATTATCTTCGGCGATGCTTTACTAGCGAAGAACAGTTTGTTCCTACACTCTTCTGACTGTCTGCCTTTTTTTCAGATGAGGAACTATATGAAATATGCTGTAAAATACCTAATGTGCCTTTTTGGGGTAATAATTCATAGCCTGTGTCCATAAATTCACATTTTGCTGAAAAAGGGGAGAAAAAAACCAGCCGGAGATCTCGGGTAATTTATAACACTTACTCTGCGTTATTACTCCCCAGCTGTCCTGGTGCTGTTGCCTGGGGATTCGGATCCCGCGCGGAGGCAGCCCTCGGTTTGCAGTCCTTCCTCCGGGCTGCTCAGGCTGCATTAGGTTTTTCAAAGCTGAAGAACAATTTGGAACACACGTAAGCCCACCGCGGAGAGCTGGAGGTAAGAATCACGTCCCAGGAATGGAACTGCCTTTATCCCTGTCTATGATATACCGGCCAATTACGGATTATCAACAGAACTGGGAAATTTGCATCAAAATGTTGTTCCCATCATGACAAATAGCAGTTCCCTACCTACGCTCTGCCTGGAGGACCGTCTCACTCCGTTTATATTTAGACTTTGTCACTGTGCGTGCGACCTCGAGCATTGCTCCCTCCGTGATAGGAAACGCGTTTGTTTCTCCTAAGGAGGAGGTTTTGCCGCGTGCTGAGGATCAGCCGCGGTCTGTAACTCGGGACCCACCAGGGGACTGTTTGTTCACCAGTGGCTTTTCTCAGTTAACAGCTGGTTCACCTGGGACTGCCAAAAATATAACTAAAGAATAGCTATTATTTGAGTCCCGCGCAGAAAGGATTCAAAAGAGAAGAGCCGCTGCAAGGGGCCGGTGGCCAGGGCGGGCCTCGAGGAGAGCTGTGTGCCCCAAAAACGGTCTCCAGCTCCCACGGTCACCGAGGATTAGCTGCTGCAGTGATTTAAGGTCTCATTTCTGGGTTAAGGAGATACAGTCTGAGGGCAAAGCCGGCCTCACCCCCAGGCTCCGCAAGGGCTCGTCCTCCCCCAAGGCAAACAGCAGGACAGCCTCCTCTGTTTGCTCTCTCTCCTGCTCGCAAAAATGAATTATTTATCCCCGCAACGATTATATCCCCGCAACAATATTCTTAAGGTTAAGAACAAATAACATGTTAGAACACTGTGGAAAATTTGTCCGCTTCAGAGCTGACAGAACAGCTCAATATTTAAAGCGGTCTTAACAGTTTCTCTATCTTAACAGAAACATTTCTCATTTCATTAGCACCAAGTGCACTCGTCAAGCTGTTATCTCAAGGCGAGTTCCTGTGTGAAATCTGAGGAACCTCCACTTGAGGCCGGGCGACAGAGGCTGTGCCCGCGGGATGCGGCGGCGTCGCTCCGTGCTTGCCCGGAAGGACCCAGGGATGCTCCTGCTCCCGGGAGCCCCCGAGCTGGCAAAACAGGCAGCAGCAAAGCCGTGCCGCCCCAAATGGCAGGGCCCCCTCCTAATAAAGCTGTAATAAACCCAAATGAGGATTTATTGCAGCAGGGAGACGTTTCTTCAATACCTCGAGTCGATGACCTCAGTGCTGGTTTTGAGCTATTGTTCAATTTGCACTCATCGCACTCTGAAACTCAGCCCCGCGATTAATCATCAGCCCGGAACATCGCAGGGCTGCACAAACGGGGATATGGAGATTAATTAGCGAAGGGTATTTGAGTGCATGGTTCAGCATCTCAAGTAGTGGGAGCTGCTGCATCCCAAATTCCGCCAGCGCGTCCCTGACCTGCCGGAGAAGTTCTCCATCTCTTCCTTGGGTTGTTCCGCACGAGGGACAGGATTCGGTTCCTGGGGTGCAAACGGGGCGCCAGGACCTTCATGTCTGATAACGGCTTCAGGCAACCGCTGCCCCTTGTGGGTGACACCAGGGAGCCCCCCTCGGAGGGGACTTTTTATCTCCTTCTTCATTAACTGAGCTCCCCCCCAAACCTGCTCCCACCCCCTGCCTGGCAGGGTTTCAGCTGCGGCTCACAGCTGTCCTTCGTTCTGCCTGTTACACTCGGGTAACGAGGAGATGCGCAGCGCTCGCATTAATTGCAGCTTCTCCTGGTGTGCCGGCTGCCGAGTCCGCTGGGCTCTGTCAGAAGGAAAAAAACCACCAGAACTGAGGGATTACTCCTGCCCCTCTAAATGGATCAGCCCCGCGCTGTACCTGTCACAGCTTTCAGGGAGCTGTTTTCTCCGAGCAATTAACTCAAACGATGAATGGAGAGACGGCGATTCTTAAAAAAAAAAAAAAAAAAAAAAAAAAAAAAAAGTTATTGCAATATATTTGTCATTTTGATGTACACTTGGAAGCGGGGAAGTTGTTCTGGATTTCTCCCGCCTGCGAACGACCCCCCCTGCGCTGCCTGGGCCGCGGTGTTCCCGGCTGCTCCGTGCCCTGCGGACGCTGCTCCCGGCTCCAGGCGACGTGTGCTCCTCTCCCATCCCACAGAGCCCGGGATTTGGGGGCTGGAGTGAGGAGGGGCAGAATGTAAACTCTTCGATGGCTCCGGTGGGTATAAAGAGAAGGCGCCTGGGGCTAAAATGAGCCTTTGTTGGTGCTGCTTCCCACCATAAACAAGTACAAAGTGTCTTTTTATTCCTCAATAAGCAAAAAGATGGTACAAAACGCAGCCCGTGCGTGGCCCGGGGAACATCCCTGACCCCGCGACGCCTCTCGCCAGCCCCCAGGAGATGCAGAGCTGGTCGGGGGAGTCAGCCGGAGATGCCGGAGTCGGGGACAAGGATGTCGAGGGATATCGACGGCGGGGCTCCGTGTAATGAACGTTAGCTCCCACTTAGCTTTTATTAACCAGATACATCATGTGCTGGCGCAGCCGAGCGGGTGGTAGAAAAATCAATCGGTGGGGACTGGAGTTATGGGGAACAATCCAGCAGTTGGAGTTGCTTCCTGCCACCTTCCTCATCCGCTGCTCCGGAGCTGTCATAGAACCACAGGATGGTTCGGGTTGGAAGGGACCTCGAAGCCCACCCGGTGCCACCCCCTGCCCTGGGCAGGGACACCTCCCACCAGCCCAGGTTGCTCCAAGCCCCGTCCAACCTGGCCTTGAACCCCTCCAGGGATGGGGCAGCCACAGCTTCTCTGGGCAACCTGGGCCAGGGGCTCACCCCCCTCACAGCAAACAATTTCTTCCCAATATCTCATCTAAATCTCCCCTCTTCCAGTTTAAAGCCATTCCCCCTCATCCCATGGCTCCCCTCCCTGATCCAGAGTCCCTCCCCAGCTTTCCTGGAGCCCCTTTAGGGACTTTGTGCAAACAGAGAGTGGATCTTCCCAGCAGAAGCCCTGATTGATGAAAATATTGATTTACAGGGACTTATGGACCCTTTTGGACGAAGTGCGACGACTTTTCCTTTCTTGCATGGAGCATCCCAGAGGCAGCTCGCTCCATTGGCAGCATCCCTGGATGGACACAGCTGCATCCCCATCCCCACCGCCAGCGCCGGGGTCGCTCGTGCCGCTGCGCCTCGGTGCTGGGACTGCCAATAACGACACGGGAGCCTGATTTTTTAACTCCCAGCCCACCCACTACAGATCTCGAATTTTTTATAAAAATATAAATTATAATCAAAGGTAATGCACAGGCAAGATCAAAGCCCAGAGGTGGTGTCAGTCTTAACGGCTTTATTAAAGTTTTAATATTCTCTTCACCTCTAGCTAATCTTGCAGTCTTCGTGATTAGGGAGAGGAGAAAATCAGGCGGCGATGATGGGCGCCGTGCCTGGAGCGGGGGCTCACGGCTCCGGTGCTCCGGCTTGGCCCCGTGTCCCCCGGGGAAGGGGACCGTCAGCCCGGGGTCCTGCTCCCTCACGTCGCCTTCCCGGAGCCCCATCCATGGCTGCCAACGGTAATGATGCCGTTAAAAATAGAGCGCAAGCGGAATGTATTGAGGTGCTGGAAATGTCCACGCCTCCAGCAGCTCCTGCAAGGACGCACTGTGAAATGGGAATGAAACTCTGTGAGAAAAACCTAATTTGCTTAGAATAACTGTAGAAGTTGAATTGTTTTGTGCTGGAAGAACAAATAAACAAATGGAAGGAAGGGAGTTTGAGTAACGAGTGCAAGCTTCGTATGACACTTTTTAATATAGAGTTATGGATGGAATCACCGCAGGAGTACACCCTGTTTGTATTGTAAAACATGGCAGCTTGGTCAAGCAATTGCATCACAGCCCTGCGAGCCGGCAGCCTGCGCGGGGTTATTAATGAGCGCTTCGGCGTGACTTTCTTTTGCAGACTTTCTAATAACTGTTTAATAAATATGTAAATACACCTCCATCCATTTTAGCAGCCCGTGCCGGGGGAGCTGGATGCCTGTCGGGGCTCTGCCTGGAGCCCCCCTGGGTCCGTCCGTGCTGTGCCCGCGGGCACTGCCGGGGATGCTGCCGCGGCCGGACCCGGGGCTCCGCAGCTCCCGCGCTTCCTCCCTCACCGGGGGGATGCTCTTTGCAGGGAAAACACGGTTCCATGCGGCGGCAGAACCGGGGCTGCCCAGAGGATGCTCGCGGGGAGCTCCGGCCCCTCCGGCGGCGCCGGGGCATCGCCGGGGCCAGTGGACGGGTGACACAATTACAGTTTCACTGAATTGCTTTTTCACGGCCGCAGCTCCAGGCAGTAAGGGGCTGACAATAAAAATAATTTGTCGGAGGGCTGTTGATAAAACCCGGCTTATTGCGAGCTGTAAATTCGGCGCGGACACTTCCACCTTTATTTCGCGCCCAGGGAACAATATCCCCCCACGCCAAACTGGGAGGAGAGGGCAAGATATACCGCAGTCATTCTGCTCCACCGTCTTACCGAGGAGCCTGTAAGAATTAAGGAACGTTTTTTTATTCAGCGAGATAAGGGCTCTATGGTTGCCAAAAACGAAGCACAAAATTGCTCCAGCCCAAGGAGACAATTGTAGCATAGCGAGGTTTCCTTTTCCGTGTCCAATATGCCAAATTCTTGTAAACTACAATTAAAGAAGCGGCAGCAATTCTGGATGTCTCGTTAAGTGTTTCCTTAACCCTTAATTTTGTCCAAGGAAGGATAATTTGACATGAGCAACGCGCTGGCAGCACGTGGGCTCCGCACGGGCTCTCCGACCAGCTGCAGAAATGGGGGAAAAACAGCAAGTTCGGGTGGTTTTCGGTCCTGCTCACTCTCCCCACCGCTGCGATGCTTTGCTGGACGCGCAGCCGGGCAGCGACGCGGCAGCGCTGGAGTTACCGCGCCCCCGCGGGAGGGCAGAGCGTGATTTTGGTGGTCACTCAAGCTGGAAGGTGCCTTTCCACAGACGCGCGGGCGCTCGGGCGCCGGTGGAACGGCGGGCGGGAGGCGGTGGGGAGGGAGCGTGCTCTGCGTTGCTCCGGCTTTTCGGAGGAGTCCTGGGGCAGGTGGTCCTGAGCTCTTGGAGACCCTCCCCCCGGCCCAGTGCACAGGCAGGAGCTGCCGCTCCCCGGGAGCCTGCAGCAGTTTGGGATGCAGCGGTTTGGGATGCAGCAGGTTGGGATGCAGCAGTTCGGGATGCAGCAGTTTGGGATGCAGTGGTTTGGAATGCAGGGGTCTGGGATGTAGCAGTTTGGGATGCAGCAGTTTGGGATGCAGTGGTTTGGGATGCAGCGGTTTGGGATGCAGCAGTTTGGGATGCAGCAGTTCAGGATGCAGTGGTTTGGGATGCAGTAGTTTGGGATTCAGGGGTCTGGGATGCAGCAGTTTGGGATGCAGCAGTTCAGGATGCAGTGGTTTGGGATGCAGCAGTTCAGGATGCAGTGGTTTGGGATGCAGCAGTTCGGGATGCATCAGTTTGGGATTCAGGGGTCTGGGATGCAGCAGTTTGGGATGCAGTGGTTTGGAATGCAGGGATTTGGGGTGCAGCAGTTCAGAATGCAGTGGGTTGTGATGCAGCAGTTTGGGATGCAGCAGCTGGGTGCAGCAGTTTGGGATGGATCAGTTTGGGATGCAGCAGTTTGGGATGCATCAGTTTGGGATTCAAGGGTCTGGGATGCAGCAGTTCAGGACACAGTGGTTTGGGGGCAGGGGGCTGCAGGAGCATCTCTGGTGTCCGTGCAGGTGCAGGCAGGACGGCAGAGATGCTCCTCTTGCCCAGCTCAGCCAGTTTGGCCAGCAGGGAGATCGCATTCCAGGAGAGACCTCGTTAGTCCCATTACTGTTCCTGGGAGGGAAACACCTCTTGGCCGGGGGGGCGGCTGCAGGGAGCAGAGGGAGCGCGTTCCCGGGGCAGGGAGGGCAGAGACCAGGGAGGGCTCTGCGTGGGAGCCGACCCAAGCCCTGAGCTGCTGGGGTAGCCGAGGGTCCCTTCCCTTCCCTTCCCTTCCCTTCCCTTCCCTTCCCTTCCCTTCCCTTCCCTTCCCTTCCCTTCCCTTCCCTTCCCTTCCCTTCCCTTCCCTTCCCTTCCCTTCCCTTCCCTTCCCTTCCCTTCCCTTCCCTTCCCTTCCCTTCCCTTCCCTTCCCTTCCCTTCCTTCCCTTCCCTTCCCTTCCCTTCCCTTCCTTCCCTTCCCTTCCCTTCCCTTCCCTTCCCTTCCCTTCCCTTCCCTTCCCTTCCCTTCCCTTCCCTTCCCTTCCCTCCCCTTCCCTTCCCTCCCCTTCCCTTCCCTCCCCTTCCCTCCCCTTCCTCCCCTTCCCTCCCCTTCCCTCCCCTTCCCTCCCCTTCCCTCCCCTTCCCTCCCTCCCCTTCCCTCCCCTCCCCTCCCCTCCCCTTCCCTCCCCTTCCCTCCCCTTCCCTCCCCTTCCCTCCCCTTCCCTCCCCTTCCCTCCCCTTCCCTTCCCTTCCCTCCCCTTCCCTTCCCTTCCCTTCCCTTCCCTTCCCTTCCCTTCCCTTCCCTTCCCTTCCCTTCCCTTCCCTTCCCTTCCCTTCCCTTCCCTTCCCTTCCCTTCCCTTCCCTTCCCTTCCCTTCCCTTCCCTTCCCTTCCCTTCCCTTCCCTTCCCTTCCCTTCCCTTCCCTTCCCTCCCCTTCCCTCCCCTCCCCTTCCCTCCCCTTCCCTCCCCTTCCCTCCCCTTCCCTCCCCTTCCCTCCCCTTCCCTTCCCTTCCCTTCCCTTCCCTTCCCTTCCCTTCCCTTCCCTTCCCTTCCCTTCCCTTCCCTTCCCTTCCCTTCCCTTCCCTCCCCTTCCCTCCCCTCCCCTTCCCTCCCCTTCCCTCCCCTTCCCTTCCCTTCCCTTCCCTTCCCTCCCCTTCCCTTCCCTTCCCTTCCCTTCCCTCCCCTTCCCTCCCCTTCCCTCCCCTTCCCTGCCGGTGCCCGCGGGGTGGGTGACCTGGCCCAGGCTCCCCCAGCCGGCCAGCCCCCGGGCTCAGCCTTCCGCCCCGCGCTTGGCAGTGCTTCCAAGTGACTAATCAATTATTCTCTGTTAGGATTATTTCTTTCATTAGTCATTTCTTCAATGCTTTCAAAGTTTCATTAGTCTCCTCTCAAGTTACAGTGGATTTCGGGCACTGTGTGGAAGAGGATAATTCATTTTATTAGGTCATTTATTTCCTGGGTTCATTTTTAAAGGTCAGTTAATCCATCCAAATGGAGGAGGAAGTACAGAATACCATATAGCGCCTCCTTCCACCGCTGCCGGAGGGAGCCCGGTGTTCCTTTACTCGCCCGGGGAGGGAGGGATGCGCGGGTGCGGTGAGTGCCGCGCTGGCGAGACACCTGAACCGGCAACTGCGCTTTCCTCAGCTGCTCTCAGGGGTGTATTAACCAGCTCCTTCCGAGGGGTGAAGGGCTCCTGGGCCCGAGGGAGGGCATTACGGCTCGTTTCCAGCCCGAGAGCGGGTCAGCACAGCCATCCCGCTCCCCTCGCCTCGACGGGAGCATCCCCTGCCCCCGGGCTCCGCGCGGGTCTGCGCTGGTGCACGTGAGATCAGGGCGGGGGCGTAACACGGCTGCGCTGGGGGGGTTATGTTCCATCTGAGACTCCGCTGGCTTCGCCCATCAGTAACGCTGCCATCCATGAGACTGAATATTGTCGTGCAGGGATTCAAAACCCTCATTTTATAAATATTTCCACCAAAGCAAGCCATTTATTCCGTTCAAGGGCCACGATCATTATGGAAATTTGGAAGCAGCAAGCCACTCGTCTCGCTCGTGTGAATCAGCCCATTAATTTCCGAGCGAGCGGAGCTGGCAGGGCTGCGCCGGGCAGGGGGGGAGCGGTGCCGGGGGGGTGCGGGGGGACCTGAGCCCGCAACGCTGCCGTGCCGGGCACCGCCATCCCCTGCCAGCATCCCAGAAATGACCGGGGGAACCCGTGGCTCAGCCAAGAGCCGTGGGGAGCTTTGGTAATGATGCTCCGTGGAGAAGCTTGGCCGGCCCCGCTCAGCCACTGCGTTATTATTCCTCACGGGGAGCCGGAGACCTGCCAGTTCAGCCCAGGGAGCAAAAGCCAGAAAATCCATTGCTGCCGCTGCCTTTCCTGTTTGTATTTACATTTTTATTGATGCCTACAGTGTAAAACACCCATTATTTTAACTGGAAAATCCATCGAGCCGTCTAATAAAGCTTCCCTTAAAAAAGGCAGCGTGCGATAGAGAGCACGAACAGCTTGACGCCTCCACTGAAACGTAAAAGGTGTGTTTTCCTCCAACTGGGAAATACTTGGAAATCTTTGAAAAATCCAAGCCTCCGCCTTGCAGGAGCTGGGCAGGAGCCCGCGTCCCGCCTGGTGAAGGGAATGCACAGGCTCCCACGCCCGCCTGGGGGACCGCAGTGACACTCACCCCGGCGGGAAGATGACAATTTGCCAAAAAAACCCAATTCTGGTTCTCCCCAGTTCCCCGTCTCCCCCAGGCTGGACCCTCCCGGCTGGGAGGGGGACGGGGGGGCACAGAGGAAGGCCTGTGCTTGCCCAGCGCAGGGCTGCTCGCGTTGACTGGCCACCAGAAAGGTCGGGGGACTCGTGTGTTTTGCTGTCCCGAGGCTGGCCGGGGCGTGCAGGTGAGCCAAGGGCCCTGGAGGGCCCCCCGTGCAGATTCGTTTCTGCTTGTTCCGTCCTTGCTCAGTCTCTTTTAAATGTGTCGAAAAGCTTTGTTGGGAGCTCCTTAAAAAAAAACCCAAAGGAAACCAACAGAGCAGTATCTGCAGCGCACGGCTGAGGGGGATGTTTCTGTAATTGCAAAAAAATATGTATTTTTTTCCCTTCTGCCAGTGCAGGAACGATTTAAAAAACTCTTGTGATGTGAGGCAGGTTTCAAACCACTTATTAAATAATGCAGAGCAGGAGTTAAAAATTGATGCTAAACTTTATTTTCTTTGGCCTCCTGAGAGGCGGCTCGGCGTGTTCCAGCCCCGCGTCTCTGCCGTTTATCGGGAGCAGGAGGACTTGCGGCATGTTAATGCTTATCAAAGCTCGCAGTCGTGGTAAAGCTCCTCTCTTTCGTCTCCTTTCCCATCCCGGACTTTCTCAGTGCAATCCGAGGCTCTTTCCCGAGGAGTCCCGTGCTGCGGCTCAGCCCTGCGGGTGCTGCTCCCGCCCGCCCCGGCACAACCGGCCCCTGGGGCTTTCACTGGGAATAAGGCGCCTGAAAATGGAAGGAAAAAGGTGGTGGGAAGCAGAGCTCGGCTGAGAACGGAGCTGCGCCGGGGTGATTTATCCTGCTGGCAAAGGTTCCACCTGCGCGGTGCTGCAAGAAACTTCCTGGATCCTCCTCGGGATGATTCAGGAATTCAGCTCCCCCTTCTCCCTTTCCGCCAGCACAGAGCTGATGCCGTTGTGGTTTACAGCCGCGGATCTGCTGGGAGGGGATGCTGAAGCCTTCGGTGCCAGGGTCAGAGCCCAAACGCCTCCCTCCAGCCCTTCGCGACAAAGGACCCACGAGCGGCGCTCGCAGCGGGGTGTCTGCGGGGTCCGGATGCCCGCCGGGGAATTCCTCGCCATCCGTCATCCCTGCTGTCACCAGCGCTGCCTTGCGATGCCTGAGAAGATGCTGGGGATCGTGTGGGACAAGAGGCCTCGGTGCAAAGGAAGCTCCGGCGCATCCCTTGGGCTTCACCACGCAGGGTATCTCCCAGCTGCCAGCGCAGAGGGAAAACCGCCTGGAAACCCCCCGTTTGGCTCCCCGAGGGCGCCTGGGTGCAGCAGTGGCCGAGCTGGGAGAGAAAATCTTTGTAGATGTGTCACAAGTCTCCTGCAACATGCTTAGGTTTTAAACTGGCTAAATAAATATTAATAAACCATAAAGAACATGAGCTCCGTTAGAAAAGTAGAGGATAACAGATGGTCTGTAGTTAACCATAACATTATCTTGAGCTGCGGAGCCGGGCTGGTGTCAGAGACCGTGCGAGCAGCGCCCCAGCTCCTCTCAGAGCTCCTCGGGCCGGGAGATGCCAACGCTTTGATGAACTCAGCCCATCTGCCGCTCCCGGCCGCGGCAGGAGCCCTGGGCACGGGCACCGCGCGTCCCTTCCCCGCGCAAACCCGGCGCTGTGCGTGGCGTGGGACGCTGCCACTGCTGCTGCCGCCGCCACTGCCACTGTCACTGCCACCGCTGCTGCCATCACTGCTGCCACTGCCACTGCCACCGTCACTGCCACCGTCGCTGCCACCGCTGCTGCCACTGCTGCTGCCACTGCTGCTGCCACCACCGCTGCCACCACCGCTGCCACCGCTGCTGCCACCGCCACTGCCACCGTCACTGCCACCATCACTGCCACTGCTGCTGCCACCGCTGCTGCCACTGCTGCTGCCACCACTACTGCCACCACCGCTGCCACCCCTGCTGCCACCGCCACTGCCACCGTCACTGCCACCATCACTGCCACTGCTGCTGCCACCGCTGCTGCCGCTGCCACTGCTGCTGTCACCGCTGCTGTTACCACTGCTGCCACCACCGCTGCCACCGCTGCTGCCTCTGCCACCACCACCCAGGGCACCCAGGACCCCTCACCGCCCCCCAGGACACCCAGGACCCCCCACTGCCCCCCAGGGCACCCAACACCCGCTTCCTCTGACAACAGAGGGGCCAGGACCCAGCGATAAGCAGAACGATCTTCAAAGAAGCTGTCGAAGCGAAGGAGAGGAGAAAAAGCCATTAAGCTTTTCAATATTTAGTGCCAGGCTTGGAAGAAAAGTCAGTCACGTAAAAAGAAGCGTCGTGCAGCGTCCTCTAAACGGCCCGGGGAGCCTGGGGGGGGCCGGGGGGTGATTCCCAGGGCTGGCGGGAGTTTTCCTGCGGCTGGGAAAGCACTTTGTGAAGTCCGCGGCTGGTAAAAAGGTGAAAAGGGAGGGAATGTGTTGAGGGTTTTGTGAATTTGTTTTCTCTTTTCTTTTAGCAGGGCAAATAATGCAAGAAAAATGGTCTGGCCGCCTCCAATAACCATCAGAGGGAGAGCAGACAGCTCCTGGGTTCACTGCAAGTGTGTAGGAGACAAGGAACGCAGAGGAAAGGATGGCGTTTATAAATTGTGGCTGTTAAATCTAAAGGGGGGGAACAAAACAGGAGATAATTGAGCTAACCAGTCATTGCAAGAATAAAATTTAAATTTCAGCAGTCAGCAAGAAAGTTCTCACAAATAGAAATACCAACTGTTCAGGTGGAGGACTTAAAGATCTCTGCAGAAGCGAATGATAAAAGAATTGCTTGAATACATTCAGAGCCCATTGTTCGGGAAAAGAAAGCAGCGAAGAAAAGGAAAATAGGGCTCCTCAAAGTAATGAGTGGAGCAGATGAGGGAGAACAAAGGCCCGGCAGCTCCGTAGCCAGTTAATTTGTTCCTATCTCATTGAGGAGCGGGCGAGGACGCGAGCGGCTGCTTGATACTACCGCGAGGGCGCCGTTATTAAAGCTCAGATAAATAACCACGAGTCGGGGCTGATAAAGCCGATCAGGCGCTAGAAATTGAGTTTGGTGCACAAGCCCTTCCCGAGAGGGTTTGACATCTCTGGTGTCTTTCTAATGAAGCTAATCGCCCCCGATCCCAGTGCCCCCGCCAGCCCCGGCACGGGGCCGCTGGCTCTCTGTGCTGTGCCGGCAGGGACGTGCCAGCACCGACAGGGATGTGCCAGTGCCGGCAGGGATGTGCCAGAGCTGGCAGGGACATCCCAGTGCCGGCAGGGATGTGCCAGTGCCGGCAGGGATATGCTAGTGCCAGCAGGGATGTGCCAGCACCGGCAGTGATTTGCCAGCACCAGCAGGGATGTGCCGGTGCCATCAGGGGTATGCCAGTGCCGGCAGGGACATGCTAGCACCGACAGGGATGTACCAGTGCTGGAAGGGACATGCCACTGCTGGCAGGATGTGCCAGCGCTGGCAGGGATGTGCCAGCACCAACAGGGATGTGCCAGTTCCGGCAGGGATGTGCCAGAGCTGGCAGGGATGTGCCATCACCAGCAGGGATGTGCCAGAGCTGGCAGGGACATCCCAGTGCCAGCAGGGATGTGCCAGTACTGGCAGGGATGTGCCATCACCAGCAGGGATGTGCCAGAGCTGGCAGGGACATGCCAGTGCCAGCAGGGACATGCCAGTGCCAGCAGGGATGTGCCAGCGCCGGCAGGGATGTGCCAGCACCAGCAGTGATTTGCCAGCACCAGCAGGGACGTGCCGGTGCCATCAGGGGTGTGCCAGTGCTGGCAGGGACATGCTAGCACCAGCAGGATGTGCCAGTGCTGGAAGGGATGTGCCATCACCAGCAGGGACATTCCAGCCCCAGCAGGGATGTCCCAGTGCCAGCAGGGAAGTCCCAGTGCCGGCAGGGATGTGCCAGCCCCGGCATCGGCGCGGGGCAGCCACCGAGCCAGCGGTTCGCCGCGGTACCACGAGCTGCCCAGCACCTCTCCTGCCACACTGTTTATTGTTCTGGGCCGCGCTTATTTCCAATTATGATTCAGTTTATCCCAATTAAATGACACTTATACTTCAATGCAGTTATCCAGTCCAATACTTCTAGTTAGTTGGTAAAGTGTTAGAAGTCAATTTTAATTATTTCCAGTGGGTTTCAGGGAAATCTCAATTAGGTATTTTTGTGCTTTTTACTCCGAGCGGCGGCTCTTCCTTCGCCTCCACAGGTGCCTTTTTCCTTCCCCGTGTTTCCCCTCGCCCACCGGTGGACCCTGGCCTGAGCCGTGGGGATCCGATGGACCGCAGCTGGAGCTGTGGGGATCTGATGGAACCCAGCCTGAGCCATGGGGATCCGGTGGGCAGCCTGGGAAGCGTGGCGGGGGGGGGGGGGGGCCACCCAAAGAAAACCCACGTGAGGGGCAGCGGGGCCAGGCCACCCACTGCCTGCTGCCAGCCACCCGGGGACCCTCCGCGCTGATCACTCTCTAGACTCGCACGGCGCCTTTTGGGGGGTAATTGCTTCGTTTTGCGTGGAAATTAATTACGGGAATCCACATGGGGAAATGGCTGCGCGGCTGGATTTGGTGTGGCTGCCTCGCCTCGTGGCGAAGCGGCGGCGGGGGAGATGGGGTGGGGGGTCCCTCTCCTTCGGGCAGCCCCGGTAGCCGTGACTCGCTGCTGAGAGGCAACAAGCATTGGCCAGAGGTGACCAGCACTGGGCTCCTGCATTCCAGCAGCGGGGAGAGAGAGCCTGTCCCGGCATCCCCCGCGCACAACTGGATCCCAAACTCCTTCAGATCTGCTGTTCCTTACTCATTCCCCGCAAAGCCGAGGCCAATTGGGTTTGTCCCAGCTCCTTCTCCACGTCAGCGGCACCAATTAATTGCACACAAAATTAATTTTGTGCGCAGAATCCCTCTTTTAAACTCCGGCTTGCCAAAACAAGGTTCACCTAGTCCACAGCAGAGCGAAGCAGACTGACTGGGGTCCCGGTGCCGTGCCATGCCGTGCCATACCATGCTGTGCCATACCATGCTGTGCTGTGCTGTGCCATGCCGTGCCATACCATGCTGTGCCATACCATGCTGTGCCATACCATGCTGTGCTGTGCTGTGCCATGCCGTGCCATACCATGCTGTGCCATACCATGCTGTGCCATACCATGCTGTGCTGTGCTGTGCCATGCCGTGCCATACCATGCTGTGCCATACCATGCTGTGCCGTGCTGTGCCATGCCGTGCCATACCATGCTGTGCCATGCCATGCTGTGCCATGCCATGCTGTGCCATGCCGTGCCATGCTGTGCCGTGCCATGCTGTGCTGTGCCGTGCCGTGCCCCAGCTACCCATGACCGTAACACGGGAAACTCTTCAGGAATGTGCTGCAAGTCAGCAGACGCTGAAGAAGCAGTCACCAATGGGAAAAATGACTTCTTAAAATGATGAAAAATAATCTCCCGCGTGCCCCGGTAAGCGTTGCTCGGACGCAGCCCGGCTGCGCACCGTCTCTGCCGACGGCCAGAGCCATTCGGGGGAGCGGCACGTTAGAAACCCCATCGCCTCGGATGCTGATGAGCAGCTGCCTGGCCCTCGCGCCTCTTCACGTGCGGATAAACGCTCCTCACTCGATCTTCGAGGGCTGGGAAAGCCGAGCAGCAGCATCCCCCCTTTAGGGTAACCAAATAACACCACCAAAAAAACGATAAAGCAATTCTCGGCTCCGACTGAAGATGAATCCGCCTTTCTGCTCATTATAAAATACCTATTATCTCCCTTTATCTCCTCGCCAACAGTGTTATTTCAATTTAACAGTGTATGAGAAATGCAAGGAAATATAATAAAAGAGCCATGGATGCACTATTTAATGTCAGAATGACAGATGCTTCAATTAGGCAGACAGGGCTATTTCTCCCCAAAATAGATAAAGATGAAATTTTTATAAGATTGCACTGTTTGTGTTTACGATACAGTACTCTTACAAGCTTTCATTACAATATAAATTAAAATAAAAGCTCCTATTTCAGTTGGAAACCCAAACGGATTTGCTGATAATTTCACAAGCCGCTGCCGGGGCCGTGGGATGGTCGGTCCCCGCAGGTGGCCGGGGGCCAGGAGCCACCGGGGCTTCCTCCCGTGTGTCCCCCACCAAAGTCCCCGTGAGCAGGTCCCTCTGTCACCCAGCTGGGTCTGTGGCCCCTCGGATGCCTCGCCACGCCGCAGTGGTGACCTTCCCACCGGTGACACCGGTGACAAGGGCTCGCTGCAGCCGCCGCCGGCAATTTGCCGCTCGGGGACCTGCGCGGCTCCCTGCGAGCCCTTGGAATTTCTGAAGGTCTCCTCTTTCTAGCGCCGCTAAATTCCAAGGCATATTTGTACAGTAACTGGGTCAAGGAATAGTCAACAGAAAAGTTATGTCTGTGTTTACCCGGGAATTATATATATAGTTTGAATTATGCATGAATTAAAAAAAGTCAACACGAGTGACACAGAAAACGTGGTGGCTCTGCCAGCGGTCTGAAGAGGGGGGATCAAGCGGGGGATTGTGCTGGGAAGCTTCCCGTGGCGCCGGAGACAGAGGTGGAGCGGTGCCACGGGGTGCTGGGATGCAGGCACTGTGCCCTGCTGGGCCATCTCATGCCGTGCCGTGCCGTGCCATGCCACACCATGCCGTGCTTTGCCATGTTTTGCCATGCCGTGTCGTGCCGTGCTGTGCCATGTCCTGCCATGCCGTGCCATTCCATGTCCTGCCATGCCGTGCCATTCCATGCCATGCCATGCCGTGCCATTCCATGCCATGCCATGCTTTGTCATGTTTTGCCATGCCACATCATGCCGTGCTGTGCCCTGCCATGCTATGCCATGCCGTGCCGTGCCATATCATGCCATTCCATGCCGTTCCATGCCATGCCATGCAATGCCATGCTTTGCCATGTTTTACCATGCCACATCATGCCGTGCTGTGCGATGCCATGCCATGCCATGCTTTGCCATGCCATGCCATGCCATGCCATGCCATGCAATGCCATGCTTTGCCATGTTTTACCATGCCGCATCATGCCGTGCTGTGCGATGCCATGCCATGCCATGCAATGCCATGCTTTGCCATGTTTTACCATGCCGCATCATGCCGTGCTGTGCGATGCCATGCCATGCCATGCTTTGCCATGCCATGCCATGCCATGCAATGCCATGCTTTGCCATGTTTTACCATGCCACATCATGCCGTGCTATGCCATGTCATGTCATGCCATGCTTTGCCATGCCATGCCATGCCGTGCCGTGCCGTGCCGTGCCATGGCATGCCATGCCACAGGACCCAATGGACTGATACCACCAGGGCCAGAACTGAACCGGGCACGGCGCTGTGGAGCGTCCCATTCCACACGGCATCTCCGGCGCCCGCAGTGCACAGCCCCGGTTGCACTCGTGCTGTTGAGTTTGTTTACGGCTGGAGCCTGGCTTTAATTGTTTCCACCTTGTATGTTTTAGCCACTTCGCGTGTGTCTGATTTCTCGCATAGCGCTGAAGATGTTTTGGTAACTAAGTGCTATAAACATTATTTATTATTATATTTCAGCCAAAACAAGCATTACTCTAATTTATTTATTAATCACTTTTCAAATTCAAAGGAAACATCTGTGCAGATTTGCAATTAAGTGGGTTTATGGCTCGAGCGAGATTTCCCTCAAATTTCTATAAATAGATGTGTTTATTCCTCATTGTGTTAATATTTCTGAACAATAATAATCACCATGATGATCCTTCCAGCCTGCTGTAACCCGTTGGTAGCCCTGCGACCCGGCTGCATCCCGCTGGGAGGATGCGGAGATGCAGAAGTTCTGCCGCCCCTCTCCCGAGCGTCCCCGCGGAGCCGGTCCCACGGCAGAGCGCCGGCAGGATGGGACCTTCTCACGGGAGCCCGGGGAGCTAAAACATGCCCAGCCCTGTGGCCATGTCTGGCTGCCCCAGTGACCCCTGGAGCATCGCTGCCGCTGCCTGACCCCCGTCGGTCCCTGGGAAAACTCTGCAAATCCTGAACAAACACTAAAGCCTGGACCCCCCGTGACATCGGCACATCAGGCGTGTCCGTGGGAAACTGCTCCTACTCCTACCTGTCGGCTGATTAAGCCCCAGCGTGTCACTAATCTGTCACAGCTTGAAGCCGCCTCTTCCCCGCTGGAGCACGGAGCTTTGCCAAGCAGCAGCCCCCCTTCCCTGTGGCCTCGGGGTGCTCCAGGCCTCCCGCAGCTCCTCGGGACCGCGCTGCATTGCCGACAGAGCCCGGAGCACCAGGTGCCGTTCACCATTTGGTCCGGGAGATGTATAATCCGACACCATCCTCGGGGACAGAGACTATGAATGAGGTGTTACGACTCAGTGGTTTCATCCAGTTCTCAAACTTAATAGATGTGTTGGTGATAAATATATTAATGCCATTAGCGTTCCAGAGAAGGAGAGGATGCCGGAGCGCGGGGGAGACCGCAGGACGTATAGATGGCTTCATTGCAGGGCGATGACTTTTGACGGATGGCAACGCGCTGCCAGCACTGTAACAGCAAGCAAACACCTTGACCTGAAGGACGACTGTCCCAGGCCAGGAGTTTTTGTTCTTTCCCATGCTCCAGCACGTGGGGAGCATCTCATTTCATCTCCTCTCATCTCGTCTCTTCTCCCCGAGCCGGGGCTGCTGCCATCCCGCACCACCGGCAGCCGCAGCCCCGGCTGCATCTTCCCAACTGTCACACCTGGGAGCTGAACGGCTTCTGAGGACATTGGCAAACAGGCTCCATATTTCAACAATTTCTTCCATTTTGCTTTCGGGTCTATAAATCACCGTCTTTTAGCAGGAATTTCCATATTCTGGCCATGCTCTGCGCTGCCAGTCATCCTCTCTGAGCCGGGCTCTAACCTGGTTTGCTCCCCGCAGACGCAAGTAACGCGTTTAACCTTTTTTTATGAGGCTTATTTATTGCTTTCCGGGGCTACCCTTTCCAAATCTCCTCCAAACAGACATTTGTCTTTTCGAGGTTTCCAGTGCGAAGCCCGAGAATCGATACGGCTCACACCGTTTCAGCTTTCCCAACCACCAGATCCAGGTTGGATTTAAGCGGGGCTCCGGCCCCGGTTTCGGCTTTGAGCGTCCCACGGGGGCGCGCGCTCACGCAGCTCCGTCGGCTGCGGTGGGGAAAGCGTGATTTATCCTCCCTGATCATCGCTTCAATTTGCCCGAAGAGCCACTCCTGGGGACGGTTGTAAGTGGGACTATAAACGTATTTCATACTCTTCTCCTGCAGTGGAAGAGGTAAAATATAGAGTAGAGGGGTCTATTGTATCAGCTTCTGGTTATTCTCCCTAATATTTATTTCAGAAGCCCTGTGCAAAAACCACTTCGTGCGGGGAGGAGAAAAACCTGCTTTTGAAACTAATTGCAAATCACTTTTATTGGCAGAGAAGCCGTGCGAGGGAGGCTTTATGGAAACACGGCTGGGGTTAAGCTGGTGTTCGGGGGCTGCGCCGGGGAAACCCAGCGGGGAGGAGGACAGAGCCGGGCACGGACCCGGGGCCGAGCCGCTGGGGCATCTCCTCGCCCCGCGGCAGAAGCAGCTCCTCTCTCCCGGCTCTTGCCTCCCTGCGAGGGAGCTTGGAGCTGGTTTTATGCCATCTTTTAGAGGCAAAGCCGAGAAGAGCATCCCATCCATGGGAGTTTGCCTTCCTCGCCCGGAGGCTTCGGCAGCTGCTGGCCCAGCTGTCGGTGCCTCCCCCGGCGCAGCTCCCGTGCCATCCCGCAGGTGATGCGAGAGGAGCCATATGCCCAGCGTGGGCTACCAGAGCTGACGCCAGCTTGCCCAGCTTTGCCCTTGGGAAGCCTGGGAGAGAGCGCTTCACTGGGACACTTCCCGCAGCTGTTTCGCCCTCACGAGCCTGCGCTCGAAAGAACCGCTGCCAGCGCTGGAATTGCGAAAGAGCTGGCAAACACAGAGGAGGGATGTGGAAGGTGGCCAGGCCATTCAGGAGCCGCAGCCTGGCACCCTGCGCTCTGCCAGAGCCCCGCGAAATCCCTCCGGGATTGTCTCTGGCCTGGGGGCCACCACAGTGTGTGGCTTGTGTGCAGTGACAGCGTGCCGCTTGTGTGCAACCGTAGTGTGCAGCTTGTGTGCAGTGACAGCATGCAATCATAGCGTGCAGCTTGTGTGCAGTGAGAGTGTGCAACCGTAGCGTGCAGCTTGCGTGCAGTGACAGCATGCAATCATAGTGTGCAGCTTGTGTGCAGTGACAGCGTGCAGCTTGTGTGCAGTGACAGCATGCCGCTTGTGTGCAACCGTAGCGTGCAGCTTGTGTGCAGTGACAGCATGCAGCTTGTGTGCAACTGCAGTGTGCAGCTTGCATGCAGTGACAGCATGCAATCATAGCGTGCAGCTTGTGTGCAGTGACAGTGTGCAGCTTGCGTGCAGTGACAGCATGCAACCATAGCGTGCAGCTTGTGTGCAGTGACAGCATGCAATCGTAGCGTGCAGCTTGTGTGCAACCGTAGTGTGCAGCTTGTGTGCAGTGACAGCATGCAATCGTAGCGTGCAGCTTGTGTGCAACCGTAGTGTGCAGCTTGTGTGCAGTGACAGCATGCAATTGTAGCGTGCAGCTTGTGTGCAACCGTAGCGTGCAGCTTGTGTGCAGTGACAGCATGCAACCATAGCGTGCAGCTTGCGTGCAGTGACAGCGTGCAGCTTGTGTGCAGTGACAGCATGCAATCGTAGCGTGCAGCTTGTGTGCAACCGTAGCGTGCAGCTTGTGTGCAGTGACAGCATGCAATCGTAGCGTGCAGCTTGTGTGCAACCGTAGCGTGCAGCTTGTGTGCAGTGACAGCATGCAACCATAGCGTGCAGCTTGCGTGCAGTGACAGCGTGCAGCTTGTGTGCAGTGACAGCATGCAGCTTGTGTGCAGTGACAGCATGCAATCGTAGCGTGCAGCTTGTGTGCAACCGTAGCGTGCAGCTTGTGTGCAGTGACAGCATGCAATCGTAGCGTGCAGCTTGTGTGCAACCGTAGCGTGCAGCTTGTGTGCAGTGACAGCATGCAACCATAGCGTGCAGCTTGTGTGCAACCGTAGCATGTAGCTTGCATGCAGTGACAGCATGCAGCTTGTGTGCAGTGACAGCATGCAACCATAGCGTGCAGCTTGTGTGCAACGGTAGCGCGCAGCTTGCGTGCAGGGGCAGTGGGAGCAGAGCGCCTGTCCGTGTCCAGAGCTTTAGGAGAAGCCGGGGCCGCCCGGGCCCTGCCGTCAGGACGCGGGTCGTTGCTGCCGCGGGGTTGGCAGCACACGCAGGGCAGAAGTTGGCCTCGTCTGTCTGACCCCAGCGGGACGGGACCCCATTTCACTGGGGGCTATTCGCGGCGCTTACGGGAATTGTTCGCCTGCAGATAACTTCTGCACGAAGTTCTGTTTCCTCCCAGGAGAGGGCAATAACACCCGACGCCGCGTCCATCCCGCTGGGAATGCTGCTGGCTGGGGGGCTCCGGAGGTGCCCCCGGGAGCGGGGGGGCAGAATGATCTGGGTTGTTTTCCCCCGCGGGCAAATCAACCCAAAAAACAAACTGTCACTGGTCTCCGCTGAAGGTGGCTCAGAAAATCCCAGAATGTGTGGGCTTCATCGAATCAGTCGAAATGAAAACAGCTTATTCTCGGGAAATCATCTGTTTCCCAGATAGTCAGGAACCAGGATTGCTGGCACCCCCCCAGCTCGCCGCTAACAAGCCAGCCTTGGCTGTGTGGCAGGGAGATGCAGCGCGAATTATTTGTGCAAAGCCGGAGGATTTCATCTCAGATGAGCTGCCAAAGTGGGAAGTTTTAATAAGTGAAATCCTCTAACGTAATTAACCAGCAAAGAGATTGGCCCTGGAAGGTTTAAGCGCCGCGGGCTTCTCGGAGCCGCAGAGGGAGGTCCCCAGAGCTGGGACCACAGCTGGTCCCTCGCCGGGAGGAGCCGGAGCCCTCCCTGAACTGGGAATAACGGCTGGCCTGGTGCTGGCTGAGGGGAAGGGCAGCTCTCCCGACGCACAGAGCACCGCAGACAAGCCGAGTAATTGAATTATCTGTACGGGAACGCTGGCAGAGGCTTGACCCGTGGCAAAACTCATTTCCCACGGCGCAGGGCTGGCACCTCACGCCCTCCACCTAATTTCGGGGCGGGGAAGGAGCTGCCCCCCAGCCTGCCCTCGTTCTGTCATTTTCCTTTCAGATCCCTTCCAAAGCCACCCGAGCAGGGTGAAGAGCCTTGGCACACGCGAAGGTCCCTTCCAACGCAAACTCGTCTATGAGTCTATGAATTCCCCCCAAACCGTTCCCTGGAGGGAGCGGGGTCTCTCCTCCCCGTGAAAATTTTGGTGGGCAGAAAGCCTCGAGCAGAGCGAGTGGGACAGGGCCCTTCCAGAGCCGGTTTAATGCAGGACGCTTTGGAAGCTGCTGAGCAGGATCCCTGAAAATGCCCTGATTTGGGACAAGCCCGCGTTCGGCTGCGGGGGGGGGTCAAGGGGGAGCCCCTGCAGTTCATCACGCTCCCGTCTGTCAGGTCCGCGCGATTCCCCGACCAGCGGAGTTTCTTAAAGACCTGTATTAAAGCAATCATGTTGTCTTCTCTTCTCTGCTCTGGTGACAGTTTCCCCCTGACACTGCCGTTATTGGAAGCTATATTCATGTCACATCAGGAGTACGGATCGGCTCCCAGGAGAGCCCTTCTTTACTGGGAAGTGTCATCTCTGTCGTGTAGTCCGGAGAGAAATCAATGAGAAAACGAGTCAGGGATCAGCAGACGAGGCTGATAACTCTTTCCCGTTACTCCGGCAAGCCTCGTTTGGCTTGTTTAAGGGGAGGAATGGCAGAGGTGAGGAGAGGAGGAACCGGGTGCCGGGCCTTCCCTCCTGGAGCGGGTCTGCTCTTCCCATCCCACCTTCTCCCACCTTCTTCCCCCTTGCACTTCCCAGGCGGCCGCTTCCCTGGGGAGCGCAATATTTCCCATCAGGGGGCCAGGTGTGCTTGGGGTGAATTTCTTCACACTCAGCAAGTCCCTCTTGCAGCAAGAAGGGAAACAGAAGAAAAATGACCAGATTTTCTCCTTCATTGAAACAGCTGAATATTAGCTCCTGATACGTAAGACAAAGCGGGGATAAAGGGTCACGTTTCCATTAGATCTTCTTAATTGGGCTTTTTCCTGAAAGCACAAAATCAATATTTTCATCTACGCGTACCCAATAAGCTATTTGGGTCTGCTTTAATAGCGCGAATCTGGTCTTTGTGCCCGTCGGCTGGCAGGGCGCGGGGGGCTGCGAGCCGGGGGCTGGCGGGGTCCTGCCGGGGGCCAACCGAGGAGACCCCCCCGGCATCACGGCAGCCGGAGAAACCCCGTGTGCCAGGAGCTGCCCGGACCATGCCACAGGGATGGGGATCATGCCGCAGGGATGGGGACTGTGTCACAGAGATGGGGATCGTGTCACAGGGATGAGGACCGTGTCGCAGGGATGAGGACCGTGTCGCAGGGATGGTGACTGTGCTGCAGGGATGGGGACCATATCGCAGGGATGAGGGCTGTGCCACAGGGATGGGGGCCAGGATTGTGCGCAAGCGACCAAAGACCTGAGTGCTGGAGAAAAAAAAAAGCCAATTGTGAGCCCAGCATCCTCAGTCAATATCTGCCAATTCCTAAGAAATTGGCCACCTTGAGGTAACCGAAGTGACAAAATAGAGCCGATTAGAAAAATTAAACTCAGACTGAGCTGGAAAAAAGGCCATTCGGCTCACTGAAAACATTATCTGCTCTAATTGGAAGCTTTGTTTAATTTGGCTTTGAAATTGAATTCCTTTTCCTTCTCAGAGAACTGTTATTACCTTAATTCTCTGATTTGAATAAGACCATTTATATGGTCAAATACGGCTCGTTTGCAGCACGGCAAACTCACCCAGCGAGGCAGCGATTGCCCTCTTCCGCGTCGGCTAGCGTTAGGCACCTTTGCACCATTCCCTCCTATCAATGCATTTTCCCCTTCGTTTCGCCTTTGCTGGGTAATTGTATTATTCATGAAAAGAGGGAAAGTTCTGATTTAAGTCCTTGCTCCTCCCGAGGCAGGCACAGGCACCCTTCACGCTCCCCGTTCGCGTTCCAAGCAGCTCAAGGGGAGCGAGCTCAGGGACAGGAAGACTTGTTCCAACACGCCACATCCTAACGCGCCCATGGCTGCTGCCGGTCTGGGGTATGAATGGAAAAATGTGGGTTTTCCCATCCCCGTACCAGCTCGTTTCACCAATTTTAGCCAGCTCGCTGTAGCGTAGCTTATTTGCAGAACAGCAATAGAGGGAAGACAACAGCGTAATGAAAACATTGCATCCCAATTTCCAAGTGTGGCCAACAAGATCAATCAGGCACTTTGGAAAAATGAAGAACTTTATCTCCAATCAGCCAGCTTTTATCTGCTTCGGAATAAACAAGGCTGAGGAAGCTGGTGGTAGCAACAGCTGCATCGTAAATAAGCCTGAAGCCAGACCCTTCTGCTGGAAGTAAATAATTGATCTCAGAAAAATTCTGCTTAGGCAACGCCATTTCAATTACCTGGCAGATGACGACGAGTGCTGGGAGAGGTTAATGGCTCTAAAATATTTAAGGAGAAGATGTTTGCCTGGGCGCACCGTAGTTTGTCTTTCATTTACCCAATAGAGGGAGATTATTTGAGAAACCAAGCGACAGGTAGGTGCGACGGTCCCGGCCCGTCCCCTGGGATTTATTGGGGTGACCCGCTCACCAGGAGGGCGGCGAGGGGCACTCGGTTCAGGGGTGGAAGGCAGAGATGGCTCTTACCCGGCAACACTGGAGGTTTTAGGTCGTCACACCAGCCTTAACTGGGACTTCTCCGGGCTCCCGGAGAGTGTCGAGGGCTGAGCTTTTCTTGGGGATTTATCTCCAAGGCAGCAGAAGTCGGGCACTTCGTGGAGCCGGGAAGGTGAGACATAGAAGGGAGTTACTGGAAGCGAGGAGCCGCTGTGCTGTGTGCCCGGGGGCACCGAAAACCTGCGCTTTTAGCTTAGCGCTGTAATATTTCTGCCTCAGCAGAGAGAGCAGCCTCCCGACACTGGCCGTGGCACCGCCGGAGCCAGGGAGCCACGGGGCCGAGCTGGGCTGCCCTTGGCATCGCTAGAAGCAGATCTTCTGAGGGGCGAGAGGGAGCCCTCATCTCATCTCCACTGAATTTGGAAAACAACAAGGTTTATCGGCGGATGTATTAAATAAGGTATTAGTGAAGCAACGGCCCTCGCTGGGCACTCTGTGGCTGACCGGCCCCCCGTGGGCTCCCTGGGGGCGAGGAGCATCCCCGGAGGATGCGTGCGGGAGGGGAGAGCCCGTGCCCGGCTGCGCCGCGCCGCTCGCAGCGCGTTATCAAAGCCACGGCGTTGATCACCGCAGCGGCTGCTCAGACATCGACTTTGGTTTTGCGAGAGCTTTGATCATGATACCTGAGCTGTGGGAAACGTGTGGTTCCCTTTGTTTCAGTTAACTTCCCTTTCTTCACTTTCATCCTCATAAATAATTTATTCTTGTTTGTTCCATTCACTTTCATATTTTTGTTTTCTGCCCCATTAAAATTCTGCTTCGGTGGCTTGTGGAGAAACTTTGAAGCTCTCCCTCCTTGTCTTCAACCTTTTATGAAGGAACGAATTCCTCCCCAGCAGAGCCCTGGGGAGGGAGACATTTAACTCCTTGGCTCCCGGCTGCTCTTTGCAAAGTACCCGCCTGTCCCCGTGTCCCTCTGGGGTGAGGAGCATCCCTGGGCATGGGAGCAGCAAGCACCCACGGGTGAGAGCGGGTGCACTGGAGACCGGGCAGAAACAGGCTCTGTCGAGGAGCTGACCATAGAATCATAGAATCGCTGAGGTTGGAAGGGACCTTCAAGATCATCAAGTCCAACCATTAACCTACCCTGACAAAAACCACTTCTAAACCATGTCCCTAAGTACCACATCTACCCTTTTTTTACACACCTCCAGGGATGGTGAATCCACCACCTCTCTGGGCAGCCTATTCCAACGTTTAATAACCCTTTCAGTGAAAAAATGTTTCCTAATATCCAACCTAAACCTCCCCTGACACAACTTGAACCCGTTTCCTCTTGTCCTATCGCTTGTCTCCAGGGAGAAGAGGTCAGCCCCCATCTCTCTACACCCTCCTTTCAGGTAGTTGTAGAGGGTGATGACGTCTCCCCTCAGCCTCCTCTTCTCCAGGCTGAACACCCCCAGTTCCCTCAGTCGTTCCTCAGAAGGTTTGGCCTCCAGACCCCTCACCAGCTTTGTAGCCACGAGGATGAAACTATTTCTGGCATTATAACGTATTCTGCTTTGGATACGCTGGGTCAATAAAAGCCTTCTCTAAGGAGGGAAAGCTTCTCTGATGTTGAAAAGATTTTTAAATTTTCACAGCAGAGCACACATTCGGTGGACAAAGATGCCCTTACGCACAGCTGCTGAGGAGGTCTTTCAAAACCACCGCGTTGCTTGTCCCCCATCGTAACAGCAGCCATCCTTAGCCGGCTTTTCCTTTCTCTACAGCAGCTTCTTCAGCTGCTCTCTTCATAACACAGCTCTATTTTTCCCCTTTTGTCAATACTTTTTCCCTATTGTGAAGGTTGGATTTTATCGTATTCACCCTTAAATGAGTCCTCCAAAAATAAACAAGGTGCCTCTGTCATTCCCCATTGTACCTGTGACACCCACGTGGCTGTTCCGAGGTTCAGTGACTCCACCTGTGTGTGCACCAGCACCTGGGGGGGGCTGGTTCCAGATACCCGTGATGGCAGCAGGTTTTCCTGCTTTGGCCATCAGGCCTCAGGCTTTAAAACCCCCAGGAGAGGCCTCCAGCCCATCCCTCTGCAGCTCCTTCTGTGGTGTGGGATGGAGGTGAGGTTCTTTTGTCCAGCAAGCAGAGCGTGGTGAAGGATGGTGTTGTCCCAGGGAGGCAATCCTTTCCGGAGGTGATATTTGTGGAGCTGGGGCAGCTGATGAAGTACCAATAACCTGGAAGCGGCGCCAGCTACGCTCTGTCAAGGCCCTCGGGGAATGGAGGCCCTGTGTGCGGAGGAGAAGACAGGCTGCTTCCCTCCTGGATAAACAGGTCATCCGCAGCCTTTTACAAGAATCAGGAAGGTAATTACTTGGAGGGGAAGTGAAATGCCTTTGCTTCAGCAGGCATCGGTTGTTCTAGGGTAACAAATTGCACTGCTGTTGCTGTTATTACTGTGGCGGCAGCACCCAGGGCCCTCAGGAGGAGGGAGATGCCGCTCCCTGCCCGGGTGAGCACGGAGGCTCTTGTCTCCTCCGGTTACCATCAGTATTTACAAGTGTATTGTGGAGAACCAGTCTCCAGTGTGTGCCACCTCAAGCTGCCCAGTGCAATGAAGGGGCAATTAACAATTATTATCAAATACGCCGATGATGTGCCTTACCCCAGAGGACATGGGAGCACCCTCTAAGCTCCTGTCCCCGATCCCGCAGCCCCTGGTCATGAAAGGCCCTGTGAAAATGGACTGTGAGTGAGTCTCACCCCTCGTATGCCACGAATTCCTGCCTGTGGGGCTGCCTCTGGGAGATCTTGCTCCCATTGTGGCTCCTGTCTGAAACTTCTGGGTCAGGATTGTTGATTTGGGGTCATTAATCGGCCTGGCTTTGCGAGGGGTGGGGACGTGGGGCTCTGTGCCACCGAGGTGCCCTCGCAGGCGGATCTCTGCAGCAGCCTAGCCAGGCTTTAGTTCTGCTGGGACATGCTGCTGTGGGATCATTGGCGCTTCCCTCTCACTCTTCCACTGCTTATAAACACTGGGGGAGCCTCCTTTCCTTGCCTCCATCCTCAGGGCTCATCCCAGACCCCATGTGCCATGACCAGCTCCCAGATAACGCCTTGGGTGTCAGCACCTGGTGTCCCCACAGAGCTGGAGCATGACCACGAGCTGCGGTGACTGATGTGTGTGCGGGAGGTCTTGGTCTGTGATCCTGAATAAAGCCGGCGTGGGTTTACCGTCTCCCACGGGAGGGAGAGGATGCAAACCGCACGTGTGAAATGGCTTATTCATTTGTAGGGGAACTTTGTATCTGCGACTCTCGTGGCAAATATACTTCAAGCTGAAAGGCTTATGGCAATAATAACCCTTGGATATGTCTCTTTTTCCTTACCGCTGTGGGATTTATAACAGTCAAGCCCAGGATAGCACCTCAACCAACACGTATTTTGTCAGTTCACACCATGTTACCCTCCCTGCATATTTTCTGCAGTAATCGGATTGGACTACTTCCCTGCAAATTGCCAGAGCTCACAGGTTGGCGCATAGGCAGACACAACTCTGTGAATTAAAAATAGTCCTCCGTGTCGGGGCTCATCTGGGCAATCAGCGCTGCTGGGCAGCTTTGATCTCCATCCCACAGGAACCGCGGTGGCGTCCCAGCTCCGTCCTGGCACCGGCGCCGCTGTGCGCGTACCGGCAGGGGCTGTATGTCTGCGCAGGGACGGGTGGGCTGCGAAACCTGCCCGAGGGACACGCTGCGAGTCCCCGGGCCTCTGCGGTATGCCAAAAACCCCTATTGACTCCAGGGCTGGGTGTCAGGGCTTGAGACCTCCAGAGTCAAGCGAGGGACCTGGACTTCCAGATCCCACTAAAACGAGTGGGCTCACTTAAAACGAGCCATCTGAATCCAGAAAACCAGCAGGCGGGAGCCCTGGGTGATGAGAAAGGGCTGGCAGGGCCAGGTTGCCTCTCGGTTGCCTGGGGACAGGCTCCCTTTTGGGGAGGAACACGGTATTTCTCGCGTCCTGAGCTCCAGCCCCACGTGGTTGTGACAGGCAAAGAAAAGGCGCTTCCAAGAACCAGACTCGCAACGGCAAATTTTTCAGGAGCAGTGGCTGGTTTGAAGGAAATTGGAATTTCTTAGCCCGGAGGAGGAAGGAAAGACAATAGATACAGTTCAGTTAAACAGTAATCACAGGTTGGGCAAAAGAGCTGAGAAATTTAAAGCTAATTAAAAGTATCTGAGGTTTTCTAAAACCACTTCTAAAGCATACAAATGGAAATATCCCACTGGGTGCTGATGAGCTCTGAATTTTGTTAGAAATCACGGAAGAATAAATTTAGCAAATCGCCAGGAAAGCCTAATGCAACATTGGAGCTACAGCGCGCAGTCGGTGCTGGTAATTCTCCAAATTCCTGACAATTATCCATTTCAGGAGACATTTCCACTTATCTTATCTCATCTGAAAGCCTTCCTATCGAACTCTGCCTGTGGTTAATCCTGGTTCGTGCTCACCTTTCTCTGTTCCCCATTATTGCTTTCCTCTGTCTCTCAGCATGGTGACATCCATCCTCACCTTCCTGTCCTTTTCCTTTATTCTGCTCCATTTAAGGAGGATTAAGATTTTAATTGCAGGGTTTGGGGTTTTTTTTTTCTTTATATTGCTGTGGCATCGCAGAGCTGCCAGCCAGCTGGAAGTCTTTCCCAAAATCTGCATGCCGGTGGTGTCTTCTGGCATTCCCGGATGGGCGGGATGCTCCCGACAGCAGATCCCTGCCAGGAGAGCAGAGTTCCATCGTGACCCCAAGCGGAGGCAGGGGAGAAGACAGCAGCTTTTGGCTCCGGGAGCTGACCCAGGGATGCTGACAGCTTTTTCTGAAGGAATATGGAAGCGGGAATTTTCCAGAAACCGTGTTATTTAAAGAAGGAGAAATGCAAGGCAGAGAAGATGCAGTGAACGAGGATGCCAGCCTGGAGACATCCCGGCATTCCCGGCTGCGGCATGTGGGACACGTGGGAGGCTGGGGAACGGGGAGGGGAAAAATGATGTGATGGCATAATAAGGAAGAGGAGATAATAATAATAAAAAGGGAAATGAAATAAACACAAGAAAAAACCAAGCTGCATCTCAATAGACTGTAGGGTTCAATGAGCAGCTGGGACAAAAAAAAACCTGCAAACACCGTGCTTCCCAAATAATAGAGAGATGGGAGCACGGGTGATAAGAAGGCGACTGAAGGAAGGAGGAAAAAAAAAACCAGAAAGAAGAAATTACTGAAGGGAGAAACCTGCAGGTGATGTGCTATTTTGCTATGCTAATAAAGAGATGAAAGCAAACGGAACAGGAACAGAGACTGGCAAAAGTCTTACTTTTGTTGGAAAGAATAAGAGGATAAACGTTTTTAACATTTATGAAGTAGCAAAATAAAGCAAAGAAAGGCTCAGAACATCAAGCTCGTAGATGAGGAAATTAAAGTACATAAAATATTTATTCATTTGTGCTTAGTGGCTGTCAGCCATGCATGTGTTGGAGAAATGGTATGTTTCTAGGCGCAGTTTTATTCTTGCTCCTATTTTTCCTTCCTCTCCCAGAGATGAACAGGAACAATTTGGTAAATAGTAGATGAACGCTCAGCTCATTTTCTCCATTCCGTTAATGTTTCATTTCTTAATACCCTCGAAACAAGAACGGGAAGTTGGTATAAAACATTATTCTCCTTTCAAATCATGGTGAAAAGGAGCGTGGTTCCAGGCCAATCGTCAAGATTATAAACTGGCATCCGTATTAAAACGGGGCTGTAGTGCTGATATGTGCCAGATTGGAAGCGGCGCTTTAATGAGCTGCGCAAAGAGATGTAACACAGGTTTTTTTCGAGTCACCAGCTGTCTCGGGCCCGAGAGGACCGTTTCTGAGGATGCTCTTGGCTTCTCGTCCTCTGACTGTTTCACCTGACGTCCTCACCGACGCAGGCAACAGATTCCTCGGTTCAGGTCACTTATCGATTACTGCACTGAAAGTGAAAGCAGCTTCCTAATTACGGGTGTGGGCCTCGATGACTGGAAATGGCGGTGGAGCGCAGCGCATCCCTGAGGTCTTCATTAGCTGCTTCTCGCAGTGTCACTACAGGACGGGTGCCACCAGCGCCTGGCTCTGTGCTCCCGGGGATGGGGCTGTAAGGGACGGCAGCTTTGGGGAATCCCCATCCCTCCCTTCCCACGCCTTGCTGGGAGGAATCTGGCAGTGCCCAATGGGGCAGAGCAAGGCACGGGTCGCTGCTCAGCACGGTGGCTCATCCCGTGGTCAGAGCGCTGTGTCCGGGCTGGGAACCCACAGGGAATGTGTGGGGATAGTTGGCTCCCCGGTATCTCATCTTCATCGCCTGCAGCGCTGGCCTCGGGCAGTGGGCATGTCAGCTTCTGGCCTGTGGCTAATTGTAATTTGTTTGATGGGGAATCCTGGCTGCTCCAGCGCCTCGGCTGGCATCGCCCGCTGCCTGTCAGAGGCACTTATTCTGCAACAGCAGCATCTAAAATTCACCACCCCTGAGCTAGCTTGCTGCTCCTCTGGTTCAGCAAATATTCCTTTTCAGTCGCCAGGCTGCTGTTACCCATTCTCCTGCCTGTTCTAGTCTTTGGGGACCTGCCAAGCTGGGGTCCCGGGTCGGGCAGCCAGAGCTGGGGGGATGCGGAGCTGCCCGGTGGGATGCAGAGGGGACCAGCCTGGGTGGGGGGGTGCAGAGGCCGAGCAGGCTCTGTCTCCCCGCTGTGACTGGCCTGGCGGGATGTCACTGGTGGCTGGAGCATGAGGACTTTAAGAGGAGGAGGAGGCCGGGTCTGGAGATGCACCTTCATGGGCAGCACTGCCTGTGGGGAGCTGCTTTGTGCTTCCAGCCAAGTCGGGGCAGGGGCTGTTTTTGCAGAATTCCAAGTGCTAATTTTGCAGAATTCCAAGTGCTAAACAAGAGCCATGTTTCCCCGGCTCCCTTGGGATGAATGGAAAAGCTGCTGGCTAGCCCAAGGGGTTTTCTAAATCCTGCCCTTGCCGGGAAGGTGTCGCAGGAGAGCTGTGAGTGAGCCTTGGGCAGGGTGGGAAGCGCGGGAGAGCCCGGCTTCTCCTTCTGCATCCCTCACAGCCCTCTGTAAAGCACAGAGACATCAATATTAATTTCATTATAAAGCTCAGAAAACCTCTTGGTCTTGGCTTTATCAGAAGTGATAACTTCTTGAGGAATTTCTTAGACTGAATATTATGGTTTCCAGTGAGATGCTTGGATAACATAAGCTGAAATCAATTCATTTACTTCAGCTGGGATCTGCCAACTTATACCAGCTGAAAACATGGTCTTTTTTGTGTCTTCTGGTGACAATTTGATGTAAGTAAAGCTGACCCAGGCTGAAGGAAACGAGGAGGAGCCGATAACCACAAGGAGCAGTTTACTGCTTACCCAGCTGATGCAACTTTCAGAATTTTCTCAAAGAGAGAGAAAAATAGAAGCAACAGTTTCTCAGGATCACCACTGACAGCTTATAATGACACTTTACGGGAGGCGCACACGAGCTCCCGATCACCCTGATGACAGTATTTCTGAAGCTCGTGCATCCCAAGGGCGCCTGAGGGAAGCGGGGCTGCTCCATGGGAACGCTGCCGGGTCCTGGCCAGCTGCTGGGATGGAAGAAAACCCACCTGCGGGGATGGACCTTACAAATGCGGGGGGGTGTAACCGAGCTGCGTAGAGATTTGACTCTATGGGGGGAATGGGCTGTTTTGGAAGAAGTTTTCTGTAGGGTTTCCTCCAGGTTCCCCTGTGTGTCTCTGGTGCTGGGTGACAGCAGTGGGTTGTGATCTGCGTGATGGGCTGTCGCGAGGCGCTGCGAGGGCGCATCCCTGCGGGACGATGTGCTTTGCCTGTTGGACACTGATTCTGCCTCTCGCTCTGCTCTGAAGGGCATCCCGCTCTCCTCTGTGCTGCGCCTCTCGTCTCTGCTGGGCTCCAAAGCCCTTCGGATTTCCCCTGTGGCCTTTGTCCACGTGCTGCACATAGACTCTCTCACAAGCCCTTGCACTCGATTCAGTCGCTGCTTAATTTAATCCTCTAATTTAATCGATACTTCATGGACCAGGTCTTTGTTTTTAAAAAAACAAACAAACAAACAAACAAACAGAAAACCTTCTAGTCTTTTTTTTTTTTTTTGATTGCTTTATGCAGGTATCATTAGGTTAATGCAATCAGCGGTGATAAAGCTGCCCGGGGTTTAATGAGGGAGCAGCCTTGCTCTGCGTGTGGTGGGAGGGGGGGAGGCTGGAGAGGAAAACCCCGCGCTGACGGAGCTGGGTACTCGAGACGTTCCTGCTGGCATCATCGGCTTCACAGAGGTGACCCTTTCTGTTGCAGAAATGATGGGAGGCGCCGGCGAGGACCCCAGCTCCCCTCCAGATGCTCCAGAAGGTGCGAGGGAGAGGCAGGACATGCTGCGGTCTCGAGAGGCAAGGAAGGATGGAGAAAGGTAGGAGGACGGAGAGCGTGGCGAGGAACGCAGGGGGAGGCAGGTTAAATGGTTTCCCCGAGGTCATGCAGCACTTAGGGTGGGCACCGCGGGCTCTGGTCACGCAGCGTGAAGCTGCTTTTCCTCGTTTGGGCTCCGGCTGTGCCAGGGCACTGGTCCAAACCTCCCAGTCCCAGGCTCTGCCCTCCCCGTGCCTGCCGGTGACACCGGTGGAGAACATGCTCAGTGCTGGGGCTTAGCTCAAGGAGATGATGGTCCCGCTCTTGATAAGCGTGAATCTTGCTGCAGTTGTTCCATCTTTAATCAAATTTGTAGAGCCTCAGGCCATTCATGGGGAAAAAAGTGTTTTCCATCTGTAATAAGGGGAAAGTTTGGCTGTCAAGGGGTGCAGATCCTGGGAACGAAGTTATCTGTTCTTGTTGCACTTTACCATGAATTTCTGAAGACTGGTCTCAACAAAGTAATGGCGCGTGTAGAAGATTTTGCAAGCTCTCTAAGAGGGTTGGTAAACGGTAGCGGCAGCTTCTGCTCCCAGGTCTGGGCAGTGCGTTGGTGTGTCTCCGGCTCTCTAAATTGCGCCGCCCAAAGCAGGGGGGGAAGCCCTGCTCGTACCAAACCCTGGCGTGGATGGGGTTGGTTTGAGGGGACAAACATGCAGTGGGGAATGGGGAACCTGGTGAAGGGTAGGGGGGAACGGCATTGCCAGCTCCTCGGAAGGAGCTGTTTGGCCACGGGGAGCTGCCGGGTCCAGGCTCTGGGGATGCTGCGCGGTGGGGACTCTGATCTAGGGCTGGTGCCGTGGGTCCTCATACCGGTGTGGGGCTGAGAGCGGGAGCTCTAAGCAAAGCATGTGGAACCGGAGCTGTGGCTTGCTGGGATTTTCCAGTCCTAGATTGACCATCCTTGCGGACGGTCCTTGCCATCCCTGTCTTCACCCTCTTGGGAAAATTCTCCTATTTCACCTGCAAGTTTTAGTGCTTTGGTTGCACTGCTCTACTGAAAAAAACCAACCCCAGTAAAGCTAGCGAGGAATCAAACTCCCAAAGAAGCTACACTAAGCACCAGGAGGGTGATAAAAAGCAACAGAAACATCTCTACCTTCTTGTTTTTTCAAGAAAGGTCAATTGACTCCCTGCCACCTTGGAGCCCATAACAAAATCGATGATACTTCATCTTTAATTTGATTTTTCCATTCAATAAGGGTGGTAAGCATTAGTGTCACTGTAATTTTACAGAGTACTGTTAGATAACAGGAAAATATCAAACGTGAAGATTATGTGCAGTATCAGTGGCAAAATATTATACCCAGCGATGATTTAGAAGAACATTAATGTCTCAGGCATGCTATAACACATGTTGTGAATTGGACAATAAAACATCTCGTTCTTCAAATAATTACCGGCGGGCTGACGCCTGGCTGTTGGGGGGGCAGGTTGGTGCCTGTGGAACCGAATGTCCCATCGGCAGCCGGTGACCTGCCAGCGGCTCTCCCGAGGTGGGCGACTCCGCTCTCCTGCGGCGGATCCTGCGCGGCAGGCGGGTGACACGGCCGGGCAGTGACGGATGCTGCGCCTCGCGAGCAGATCGATAACAGGATGGGTGTAGACCGCGGTTATTTTTGTGTTTAGCTCGCTGAATGGAGCGAAGCAGGTAAATCACTCAGAGGAGATGTGAGCTGATGTTAATAGGCACATTTGCAGCACTATCTAAAAATGAGTCCTGCAATTACTGACTCACGCTGTCGTTTGTGCTCTGTGGGATGGAGCCTCGGCGGCGCTGATGGCAGGTAGCCCTCCGTGGCAGCCTCCGGCGTGGGAGCAGCCCCCGGGCTCCAGCACAGAGGGCTGGGGCGATGCCAGGGCTGGGGCTCGCTGTGTTGGAGCTGGGGTACCACCAGGGCTGGGGCGATGCCCGGTCCCTGGCAATCACACGCTGTCCCCGTGGAGGCTCAGGGCATGCTCTGCTTTTCCATGGTCTGGCAGGAATGGGGCCGAGCCAGCCAAAAGCAGCAGGGCTGGGCAGCTCAAGGAGGTCGCCCAGTCTCCTCGCCTGCCCTGCCGAGGGCAGGGAAGCGAGCATTAGCATGGCCATGGCAGGGAGTCAGCGACCTGTTCCGCCGTCTCTTTTTCCCCAGCTTCCCCCAGAGGTTTGCACCGTGCCTGGCGCAGGGAGCTCAGCTAATTCGGTGCTGCGGCTGCCCGAGAGCGCGTTCACCCAGGGCTAATAGCAGGCAGTGAAAAGCACAGCAACTGCGGCTGAGAGACTCCAGGATAAGCGTGAAATTGGTTCAGCGCGGCCATTCCCCAGCCGGTGACTCCTGCACGAAGCCATGGCATGCCCGGCTCCCGCGGTGGCGGCTGGGGGTTCGCTCATGGTGGGGGACATTTGCCTTGAACCACCCTGGAGGAGCCTCGTTAGAGCAAGGGGCGCCTGTCCGGGAGGAGAGAAGGGATGAGAGAGATTATCAAATGACTATGGCTGCATTTCGGCGCTGTTGCTGTCGCCTCTGGCTGCGAGCAAGCCCCCCTGCAGCGGCTGCCGGCTTCTGCTGGGCTCGCTGCTGGCTCGCTTCGCCCATGGGCTGAGCGCGCGGCGGGGGCGATGGAGCTGGGCTGGAGGGAGGGGGAAACATTTCGTGTCCCTTCTGCTGAGTAAACCACCTTGCAGCACCCCAAGGCGCTTGGCGGAGGGGTGCCAGGGTGGGTGCCGGCAGCCGCTGCCTCCTGCCTGCGATGGGACTGCAAATACCCCCACGATACGAGGCAGCCTGTGCCCCCCCACACAGCCCAAATGCACGCAGGGGTGCAGAAGAGACGTATACACCCACACACCTACACTACTACATTTCAGCGTCTGAGACAACTCCAAAGAGCCGCCAGATCAGAGGCAGGGTTTTTCTGTGACTAATCTTTATCCTGCTGCACTTCTGGCTGCCGCGATGGAGGCGTCGCCCGGCGCTTCGCCATAGAGGACGCGGCGTCTTTCTCCAGAGGCGACACAGAAGCTCGGCCACGGGCTGTGTTAAATCTCTCTGCCATGGCCAGGGTGGGATGCGGGACCTCCTGAGCATCCTCAGCCCCGACCCTTCCAGGTCTCTGTACGAGGACCGAGCATTTGGATGGGCGCTGCGGAGCGCTCTGCCAGCTCCCCAGAATAGCATCCTATGCAAGGCCGGATTAGTCCCGTGGATCGCAATGCTGGAGGGAAGGCACAGGGAATGGGCACTGGAAGCGCTCCCACCGGCACGCGGCGTTCCCAGCTCTGCAGAAGAAGTAAAGGATCGGGGACCTGGATGACACAGCCATCAACCCTTTTATCGGGAAGGAGCAGAATTAATCGCTCGGATCAGCAGAGTCATTGTGGCTTGCTGAAAACAAAACAAAGCCAATTATTATTTGAAGCTTGTCGGGGGGCTGTGGCTAATCTCATTACGCGCAGAGCAGCGAGGCACCGGGGAAATCTCACGGTGCCGATAAAGCGCTCGGCAGCTGCACAAAGCAATTATGGCAAAACCTCAGGGACGCGCTGGGGGCTCAGCCCTTCCTTGGAACCGGGCAGGGACCCGCGGGAGGGATGTCCCTGGCTGAGCATCCCCTCCCTGCCTTTGCGGGGAGCCCCTCCTTGCTCACAGCAGCTGGGCGCTCTTCCTCGAGTCCACCCTGGTGCCTCTCCCCATGCAGGTGTCTGTTTGCTGACGCTCAGCCAGCGTGTAGCTCTGCAAAAAAACTCTGCCAGAAGCAAAGCAGTTTGCTGGGGGCCGCGGGACCAGCCCCTCCGTAGGTACCCAGGGTGGGCAACACCATCCTCACCGTCACATCATCCTCGCCATCCCATGCCAGGGACGGTCACCCAGAAGGCATCGGGCACACAACCCTCTCAGCACTGCGGAACAAAGATGTCTTGTCCCAGAAGGTGGTAAAAGATATTTATGGGCAGCCGTGCAGGCCGTAATTGAATGGCGTTAGAGTGGTGCTGTTTTTTTTTTTTTATATATATAAATCTTAAATCATGCCACAGCTCTCACTACTGTTTTAAATTGTAACTTGGCTTTTTAAAAGTTTATCGTGCACTAATTCATTCAGCCTGTTCATTTACATTCTGCTGACAGGGTACAAAATTGCTGCTTTTTTTTTTTCATCCCAGGGAATTCTAACTTTGGCAATTTATGGTGCCTTTTTCATTTAATCAGGATATTTCCTAAACTTCCATGGCAATAATAAGACATTTTTCAAGAAGCACCTGAGAGACAGTTGGGCGTTATTTATATCCCCGGCGCACGCGATGTTTCCGAAGGGCTCCCCACAGGCTGGAAGCTGCGGGTCAGGGCAGGGGTCCCTCCAGCATCGCTTGACCCTGCTCCCCTGGGAGGGCCTGGAAAGCTCCTTTTTTGACTTTTTTTGCCATTGTCAAACATGCCCGTGTGTTGATCTTCCCCTCGTTCCACCCTGGGGAGCGCTGGGTGCCCCCCAGCCCCTGGGCAGTGCCCATCCGAGGGACATCGCTCCTGTGCCACGGATGGAGGCCCTTTGGTGCGGCTCCGCAGAGCCAGCATCGTGCCGTTATGTGCTGAAACACTCTTATTTCACTCTTCCAAACACTGTCAGAGCAAGTCACAGGAGGGATTATTTTTGGCTCCGTTCAGCATAGTTACCTAGCAATTTGCAGGATGCTTGGTGTTACTGGGTAGTTACTCGAGCCGTGCAAGCCGCTTTGCAACGAGCAATTCATTTGTTGCGTTTGGTTCCTTTTACTGATCACAAATAGTCCAGACGCCAGCTTGGAGTCTTACAAATTTGTTCTCTGTTGGAAAGATTTCAGCCCTATTGGTTGTTTGTGAAATATTTCCTCTGATCATTGCCTTTGAGTGCTTGCCGCCTGTAATTCCTAAATCGTGCCTGGGCTCGGTCCACCGGCGTGACGCAGAGCTTTTTCTCTGCCCTGGGAAAGGAAGGGAAAACCGCGACGTGTGCGGATACGGATATTCTGTAGGACATTGGTTGGAAACACCTTCTGATATTTTGCTTTGACGTTTCTCAGGTCGAAAAGAAATAATGTGCCGAACGCCTTCCTCTTCCGGCATCTCGCTGCGTGTGTTCCCATGCGCGCACAGCATCGCTGCTTTAATGAGCCATAAATACTGTTTATATTTGGCTTATTATCTCCAAGGTAATTTATGCTTTTTTTGCTCATCCAGGGCGTTTACAGGCCTTCTGTTCCCGGCAGAACTTGAAGAATTGTAATGAGGAATTGTTATTATTCAGCTAATGAGCAATATTGATTGCGAAAAAGCAAACGAAGTCACCGCCTTCCATCCTCCCAGTGTCAAACTGGAGGGGAAAAGCCCCAGGGAGAATCCCAAGTGGTGCAGAACAGGGAAAATAACATCCAGGTGGTGAAGAGCCACGGCGCTATGGTAAATTTTCAAGAATCTTAATTAGGAACAAATTAAAGATACTTCAGTTTCATGGATAGCGTTACTCACATTGTTAAATTACAGCTGAAAAGAGAGAGAACCTGCTCTAGACTTCTTCCTCTTACGGGCATCTCCTGGATCTGTCCCTGGCACTGCAGAGGCTCCCAGGTACAGGGGGTCTGCGGCCCTGCTCGGTGCCTGTCCTGGTGGGTGCCCCTTGCTGCCCTGGCCACGTTTTGGCCAGGCTGGAGGATGCAGCGGAGCCAGTTTGGCTGCAAGTGGCTTTCGAACAAGGCACCACCTCGGTGGGTGTCTGCACCTCCAGCCTTGGCGTCCTACTGCCTCCGGTGGGCTGTCAGGTGCAAAAGGGGGTTATTGGCTGCTTGGTTGGAGACTTCTTGAAGGTCGGTGGTCACCCGGGCCTGGCACTTGTTGGGTGCTGCTGGCATGTCACTGGGAGGCTGAGCCTGTCCTGGGGCAGCCGTGGTGGGTGGGAGCATCACCATCGGTTGGAAGCATCCCCATCCAGTGGGAGCATCACCATCGGTTGGAAGCATCCCCGTGGGACCATCACCATCGGTTGGGAGCATCACCATCGGTTGGAAGCATCCCCGTCCAGTGGGAGCATCCCCATCGGTTGGAAGCATCCCTGTGGGACCATCCCTGGTGGTTGGCAGCATCCCAGTCTGGTGGGAGCATCCCTGTCAGTTGGAAGCATTCCCAGCACGTGGGAGCATCCCTGGCTCCTGGCAGAAGCCTGGCGGCACACACAGACCGATGAAGCGATGACCGTAGCTGCAGGACGCTCGTTTCATCTCATCAGTGTCGCGCTGTGTTGGGTCTGCAGCGGGCAGCTTTTGCCCGTGATGGTGTTATCAGGTACGGCCGATGCTTTTCCGGGGAAACCTGTTGGTGAAACTTTGCTCCCGCGGCACATAAATGTTTGTTAGTTCTGTTATCCCGACCATTTTGTTCTCCGTAGGGTTGCAGAGAAGACGAAATGAGAGCGATGGTTCTCTCGGAGCTCCAGCGCACGCTGGATGTTTGCTTTAAATAGAATTAACCATGCAAATTGAATCATGTGAGCGTAAATTAGCGCTCATTTCGCTGGTGCTCTCGGTATCGCTTAACCTACCATTTACCCCAAGACATCTGCTAAATGCCATTCTTTCAAGTACTTAAACAGCACCTATTGCTACCAAAAAAGCCCCAGCCCCACGGAACAACAAAGCTGCCCGAAAGCCTGTAATTATCATTAAAGGACTATTGTGCTTCTGGCGCTGATAAAGGCGGCTGATGCTTTCCAGGCTGGCTCTCCCGCTCGCCAAGGGGAGGTGGAGCGGAGCCGGGGCCGAAGCCTGCCCGCTGCCTTCCCCCGCCTTCCCCTGCCTCCTGCTCCGTGAAGGTCCCGGCACACGACTGCGCCGATTTTGCCCAAATCCCTCTTGATTTCAGGCCCGGGTGAAGTTCTGCAGCCTCAGAAGGGAGTAATTAACGGCGACCTACTGGCTGTGCTGGGGTTTGGTACAAAGAATTGGAAATGTGCTGTTGGAAGAAGGCTGGACCAGGGCTGGGTGACCCTTGAGGAGGAGACCACGCATCTGTTGGGACATTTCAGCCTCCGCTGCCTCTTGCTGGCATCCCTTCCCCTGCAACAGATAAAGAGAGGGAGGTCCCTGGGCTGCAGCACGCAGGGTGTCACTCCTCCAGGCCTTCTGCAGCGTGATCTATTATTTACACGGTTATTTAAGCCTTTGTTGTCATAGCTGGGAGAATTAATGCATTAACCTTCGTGGAGAAGATGGAGTGCCGGCAGGCTGGGAGCAGCCGGCGCGCTGCCCTCCAGCGAGGGTTTGCTGCTGCGCGTCACATCGCGGCTGAAAGCGTGACGGGAGGGGAGGGGGGCGGCGTCGCTGGTGGCTCGAAGGGGTCTCAGGGATGCTGGTCTGCTCCTCGCCCGGGCCCCTCGTGGGAAACATCCCTGTGATGCTCATCGGCTCCTCGCACCATCCCTGCCCCCTTCCCGCAGCGTCAGAAAATCCATTGTGGCTGGGATGAATAGAGTTGGGCACAATTCCTCCGGAGCGGTTATGCAAATTCCCAGCCATAATGACACATTGTCTTCTGTGATCCCGCGAACAGATGGCCCAAAGACGGGCTCAAGATCGGAATTAGTCCTGGGCTCCTGCAACGTAGCTGGGAGCATATGGTCCTCATAGATTTGTGCTTTAGCCTTAGTAGCAAAGGGAACTATTTCAGATGAATAAAGGGAAAAGAAGAGGAGAGGAAAATAATATTGTGATGCTCCAGTAGTACTCGGACTCTTCTGAGAAGCTGATACGATCCCTCATCAAACTCGTGCTGCCTTCCAGCAGCAGACGAAGTTCTGCTGTGATGATCCATACAGACGCGAGCAGCTCTTTGCAGAAATACTGATTGCTCGGGCAGGTGCCTCATCCTAAGCACATCCTGGGATGGCAGATGTCACATCGACGTTGGAGAAAAGCCTCTGTTAATACCAGAGGGTTAAGCTGGCTGCCCCAAAGCCTGGCTGTAGTGGGACGCTGGTGGGAATTGGGTGTCACGGGGACGTGCTGGAGCTGCGCTCTCACAGAGGTCTTGCCTGCGTATCACGGACCACGCGTGTGGAGGACTCTGCTCTCATCCTCAGTGTGAGAAGCAAGCTGCTGCCGTCTCCAGCGCTGACATCCCCCGCAGCGTGGAGGGGCAGGGATGCAGGCAGAGATGCCGGCAGCAATGCCGGCAGCAGCACTGCCTTTTGGCCAGGGCAGCTCCTCTGGCTCCCACCGCATCGCTCCCGTGAGCCGCAGCCTGCGTGGACTGAGCTCAGAGTGTGCTTCAGACCCATTATTTATGCCACGGCTTCCCAGCCGGCTCCGACAGCACCAGCAGTGGTTTATATTTCCATTTGGCACTTTGTTTTATTGCGAGGCTTTCGGAGCTGCTTTGGTAGATCCCTTCTTTTCTCCTGTTTGTCACATCCGTGCTGCACGTTTTATCAGTTGGTGGTTTCCAACTCGGAGCCATGAAGAGGGGGCACCTCTTTTGGAAAATGGGGCATCAGACAATCATTTCTTATAGTTTTGTAAATCCGTGAAGTGCTGGGTTTCTTCTAAAGATATTTTTAAGGCAGCTCAAAGATGCTGCTTGGGATTTCTCTAAGGACCAAACAGGAAACTAATACATATGGTGGAAGTGCTGAGCAATGATGATTAATTTTGTCAGTTAAAGAGTGTTAAATGACGTGCGCTACTGTAAATGCCTCCCTTCTGACATCAGAGGAGCCGTACCCTTCCCAGGAGCAGACGAGCTGTCACTTCAAGTCCAGAATGCAGCAGCTGGATGAAAAGGGACTTTTTTTTGAAGTTATACTGTTTCTAATCAGTCACGAGACTGGGCCCTAACATTTGCCTCGAGCAAGTTCTTTCAGTAATCTGAGTAAGTGGTCCCCAAGGCTCGTAACTGCGAAAGCGTGCGGAAGGGGTTTTGGTGCCTGCGCTGCTGCCGCGGGGTTTGATGGTGCTGCAGGTGTGGCTGTGCCAGCACCGGGCTCTGCCGGGAGCGGAATAGCTGTGCCGGGGCTGCCCCGCTGCTCCTGTGCTTTTTCCTGGGCTCCCCACTACAGAAATAACAAGCAGCAGCAGATGTTCCAGCTGATTTCGTTTTTCTTCCCTATGTTTTGCATTAGTGTAAACCAGCTCAGCTGGTCTGCTGGGATTTCCCCAGTACGAGGGCACTCTCACACTGGGCGGAGGAGGCCAAAACGCAGCTTCTCCATGAAAATGCACAGCTCCAACTGTGCGGAGACAGCTCTGCGGTCCCCTGTCCCTCCTGCCCGCCGCTGCGACCCGCCAGGCGTCGCAGACCTCCACCAGCACCGACAGCTTGGCAGCGCTGCTGGCATCTTCAGTTTCCATGGCAACCATGGGATGCTGTGCCGCGGAGCTGGGTACCGGCGCACGTCATGGCACCGCCAGCATCTGCGGGTTCCTTCGGGAGGTGGGTGGCAGGAGCCGCTTGGCAGCTGGAGGAGCCCACGGGTACGCACAGGGCACGGCGCGCGGCTGGAGCCAGCTGCCAGGGATTTATTCCATGGCAGAAAGAGAGCAGAACCTCTGTGCTGGAAGGGAACATGTGCAGCCCTGCAGAGACGCACAGCGCACACACACATATATATATTTTTAGCAGGGCAGCAAGACAAATGAGCCCAGCTCCTGGAGCCATTCATCTCCCTCATGTGCTCCGGACCCCGATTGCCACCACAACCTTTTCCAAGTAAATTAAGTCCTGCGCCTGGTACTGTTTGCTCCGATGAGCTGTTGTGCTCCGGGGCACAGCAGCCTGCGGTGCGATTTTGGGACCCCCTGGGGAGACCCGTCTCTGTGCAGGGCACTCGGCAGGCGTGGGGCGATGCCGAGCGTGGGGCGATGGCCGGTTTGGTGTTAGAAGACGTCTCTCGTGGCTGCTTGCACAGGGCAGATACACCCCACGACTGCTGGGCAAAGAGCTTTCTCTGATGCCCTCCTTGGAGTGAGAAGTTAAGATTTTATCCCCTGCCTTACCAGGGCCACTTGGATGGATGCTCAGGGTGCACCGTGGCTGCCCGTAGTCCCCGAGCAGTGCCAGCAGCACCGCGAGCCTCACCTGCCCGAGATGCTGCAGGGCAGACGAGGGCACACAGACTGTTAGCACCCAGCCCTGGTTCACTTGAAGAGCCGCCTCCCGGTGTCTGAGGCTCCCCGCTGCCTTCCAATCGCTCTTTGCTGACACGCAGCAGGAATGCCCGAGCAGGGAAGCTGCCGCCGGCGGCTCCCAATATCCCTGTGCCTGTGGAGGATGGTGCCGCTGCCTCCCTGTCCCCAGCGGTACCTGGCTGTGCCCATGGGAATTATTAATGCCTGGAGCCCAAGGGCAGGGAGAGGCAGTTACACCTTTCCCACCCCTCTTGGGAAGTCTGCAGATGACCGATGCTCGTCCGTAATCTTCATTTTTGTGTTTCTTGCACCGGGGGCGAGGGCAGTGGGACACCGAGCTCCCCAGGCTGCGGCCAGGGCTCCTGCTCCCTGTGACAGAGGCACTTTTTCTGTAGTCTGTGTCTTTTGCGTGTATCGTAACTCACCCCGCTTCGCACCGGCTGTGGAAAGGTGGGATTAATTCCCTGCCTGTCATACTCTGTCAGCATCGCAGCCCCTGATGACGGGGCGTCGCTTCCCTGCCCCTTCCCTCTGCCGGGGAGGACTTTCCTCCCCCTTCTCCCGTTGCCGGAGGTTGGATGCTCGCAGTGTGTCTCCGCGGCCTCCCCACCTCCCCTCCCAGCTCCAGCCAGGCACCACCACCGCAGCAGGTTTCCCACGCACGTGATCGATGCACCTCCTTCCCTTCTTAACAACCCTGCAGCCGATAAACGGGAATACAATGTGAAGCGCCATGCGAACGGCATCCCCAAAGGCTGGTAAAGCACTAAATTGTGGCTCCTTGCAACAATCAGATTAGATTTTTGTCTTTAAACAAATAACCGTAGTTAACAAAGAAGAACATTTGGATTCTGTGTGTTGAAGGAGTCGAGGCGACTCCTTGCAGGCAGCGGGACGTCCCCCACGCTTGGCAGCACCCGCACCCCCAGGCAGCCGGCGGCACATCGGCGGGGAGGAGCAGGATGCGGCACCCCGGCTCCGTAATTTCTCCCAGTGCCTCGGGTGGAGCAGCCGAGCACCCAGACCTTGCCCCCAGCGGGTCCGGCTGCTGCTTTTGGCCCTGCAGACACACACGTGCAGCGGCAGGAGAAGCCACGCAGCAGCATTTTGCTGGGATTTCAAATCACTTTATAAACTTTCTGTAAAGATGAAGTGCCTGCGCTGTGCCCCTGGGACCCTCCCGGCCTGGCTGGTGCAAATGTCCGGGAAAGGAGCCCTGGGGCACAGTGCAGAGAACGGGGAAGGCATGGCGAGCGCAGGGACAGAGGTAATTTGGGACCATCCTGGCCCGATGAAGTTGGCCGAGGGAGGTGCCCGGCGCGGCGCAGGGGGAGCTGGGTCTCCCTGGTGATGGTTGCCATGCGATGGCTGCTGTGCCACCTCGGCCGCCTGACTTCACTCAAACACATCCTTCTCCCCAAGGGAAGGCGCCTGTGTCAGCGTCCCCAGGGAGGTGCCGGCACCGAGGAGCCCTGGGACGTGACGCCCCAGGGATGGGGACGGACGATGGGGAGAGGGGGGAAAGGGAGAGAGCCGGGGTCTGAGCCCCAGGTGGTGCTGCCCCACTCCTGCAGCGAAGGCGAGACGTGGATGTCGCGGCCGGAGCCAACAGCATTGCGCCCGCACCCTGCCCTGCCAGGGTCCTTCCAGGGTACACAGTCCCGTCCTGCCACGGAACACGGCCGTCAGTCACAGCCCTGCAGCAGATGCAGTTTTCCAAACACAACATGGCCTGGAAGATGTTTATAACCCGTTTTTTGGTGGTTATTCGATCCTTTCAGGTCGATGCCCAAGCTGCAGTTTGTCGCTGAGGTCTCACAGCCGCTTCTGTGCTCTGGATTTGACGGATTAACAATTTTATAGCAGTTTTCTGTACCCTTAGGAAACAATTAGAGTTACACTGGAAGTTAACTCTGCTGTTTTTAAAAATAAATCTGCTATAGGAATGGAAGTTTCTTATTTTAAATCCAAATATATATATATAAAAAAAAAAAATCACACTAACGCAAGAAGGTAGTAGAAAAACAGTGGGAAGAGGCAACACCCCCGGATGAGCAAGTGCTTTGTCTTTTGACATCCCGAGAGCAGTGCAACGTGCTGAGAAAGGTGCAGCGGTTGTTCGGAGCAGGGCTGTATGCAGCGCCCGTCCCTGGGTAGAGTCCGGTCCCGTGCTGGGGCTGGTGGCTGCATCCCCGTCAGCAGCGGTGCCAGGGTTGTCCCGGCAGAAATCGCCCGGTGTTTCGTGAATTACTTACGTCTGATTTTTGTATCCGCTTTTCCACATGAACAATAACGTTGAACCGAATGTCAGTCATCAGACAGACATAATTGGATTCGGAAAGCGTTATATTGTGAATTAAGTTGACTGATGGGGAAGTGTCAGTTTTATTAACAATCTTCCTTCAGATGATAATTTTATATCTGTATGGATGAATTACAAAAGAGTACTTGAAGGCATCAGTTCAAAACGATGAAGTCATTTTAATAAAGGCTGACTTTCTCTTTCATTTACTTGTTTTTAAATATTTTATCTCCTTGTGGGAAACTATCCAATTAGAAGCCAAAACCAGGGTAAAAAAAAAAAAAAAAGCCACGTAATGGAGCGATTAGTTTGTATCCGGACGCTGGGCACGCAGAGGAGGCAAACCCTGGCCGGGGACTCCTTGCCGGGGGGGTGACCTGGCTCCCGGAGGCGAAGGCTGGGTGTTTGCTGGCTGAGGAGAGCAGAGCGTGTTTCCCTCTCCGCACGCCACAACGCCCCGGGGAGCGCCACAGCCTCGCGAGGAAACCGGGCAGGGAAAGGCAGAGGCGCCAGCCCTGGCTCCGGGGCGATGGATTCCAGCTTCCTCCCGTGATGCCGGGGGCTCCAAAAACGTTTCGCCTTGATTTTCCCCTCCGAACAGTTTGTTTTTCGCGTCATTCCCACTGCTGCGGGGAAAAGCAAACGGGGCTGAATTCTCCAGGCAGGAAGAGCTGGACAATGTGTTCTGCTTCCAAAAAATTGTCTTTAAAAGGAATTCACTGCGATACGGAGCTTGAATAAATCCGGGGATTATGCCAGCGTGAAAAAGCTGGAGTCTTGCAGTGGAAACCCGTTTCTGTAGTGTATTATGATAAATAGGCGTGTCGTTCGCAGATAAGAGTAAGCAGCGCTCCGAGACACAGATTTGGGCTGGAGTTAAGGTCTGAACTAACCTAGTGCCAAGCCGGGACGGGGGGGTGGCGTTGGCACCTCGCTCTCCCCCCACGCGTGTGGCGGCGCGGTCTCTCCTTGCTGTGCCTTCGGGCGTTGATACTGTTGCCCCGACAGCGAGATGCGGGATGGGTACCAAGGCTTGGGTACCGCGTGCATCACCACCACCTCGGGTGGCTGCATCCCCGTCGGCCCATCCTGGCCTTGGCTGCCTCCTCCTGCCATTATCCCGACCCTGGTCATCTCCTCCTGCCGTTATCCTGGCCCTGGCCACATTCTCCTGCCATTATCCTGGCTCTGACTGCCTCCTCCTGCCATTATCCCATCCCTGACTGCCTCCTCCTGCCATTATCGCAGCCCTGGCTGCCTCCTCCTGCCGTTATCCCAGCTCTGGGCAGGCGGAGGATGGGCAGCACCCCGAGAGGTGGCAGCCACGGAGGAGTGGGGCCACGGGAGCCCAGTGCGCAGCCGCAGGGGACAGTCCCCGGACACACTGCCTACACCGGAGTGGGCTGTGCCATCACCCCCATTTCTCTGTCACATCACCGCCTGCTGACCCCTCTTCTTGGGGTTTCTGTGCAAATCTGAACGTTGAAAAGATGGACTTCCTTTATTGTATTTTTCCAGAAGAAAGAAGTGGGAAACACAGTAAGAAAAGGGATAAGACGGACAAAACCAAACACTTGGAAACATCCCCAACTCCCCTCCGCTGAAGGAAGCTTGTTGTTGGCTTTGTTCCCTGTCTTTCACAGCAAGGAGATGGTTTTTGCCCGCCTCGTCTCCAGTCGCGGTGCTGCTGAAATGGGAAGGGTTTGGGGTTTATACAGCAGCGCTGGTGGGGCGGCTCAGGGCCCTCTTCCAGAGATGCAGGTCACCGCTTTGTTTCCCTTTTCTACTTAAGCTTACTCTAATTAAGAGTGTCTTAACAATTATTTGATGTGCATTTCAGTCGAAATGGAGGTTGTGAGCCGTGCCTATTACAAACACTGGTCAATGCAGTCTGCAATCCAGGAGCCAACTTTGACCACTCATTTATCACCAGACAATGTCCACTTCATTACGTCTCTATTGATCAGTTAAATACTTTGTGCTTTATTTATCCCACCGACAGGAAGGAGTATTGCAGGAACAAAGAACAATCAGGTTAGACTAAAATCTAAGGAAGAAAAATGAGCCGATAAAAGCTGTGCTACGCCCGGCTTCTCCTTGGGAGGGGGCTTTGCAGGATTTGGAGTGTTTTTTTTTTTTAACTGATGAAAAAAATTGGCTGCAAACCTGCAAATCAGTGAAAAACCTCTTTGGCCAAAGTTTTAGTGTTCTGCACGGATGTGAACGATTACGCACTGTCCCGGACAAAGGAGAAGGTCTGCGCTTCCCAGGGGAGCAGAGCCCAAGGCACAGCAGGGCTTCAGGGAGCTCTGGGCCTTTGTCCCCAGCTCCTCTGCTGTGGTGGCACATGGTGCCCTCGGTCTGTTGTCGGACATGGAGGTTTTTGGAGCTTTGGGAGGCGCTGGGAGCTCTTGGCCCAGCGGGATGGCCTGATCCAGGTGGTGGGACCAGCTGATTCAAGTGAAGCGTGCAGGGTAAATCAAGAGATCGTAGAACCACAGAATCCAGGGTTGGAAGGGACCTCAAGGATCATCTGGTCCAACCTTTCTCAGCGAAAGCATCTAAGACAAGATGCCCAGCACCCTGTGCAGCCGAATCTTACAAGTGTCCAATCTTGGGGCATCCACCACTCCCTGGGGAGATTATTCCAATGGCTGATTGTTCTCAGCATGAAAAATTTTCCTTTTGTGTCCAACTGGAATCTCCCCAGGAGCAACTTGTACCCATCACCCCTCCTCTTTTCCATGTGACTCCTTGTAAAAAGGGAGTCTCCGTCTTCTTTGTGGAATCATTTCCAGCGGTGCCTTTGCCCTGTGCTGCGGATCAGAGAAGAGCCGAACCCGCTCAACTGCTGTTGTTCTAAAGTGGGTCAATGGCAAACAACAGGCATTGAGCAAAATCCTCCCTGACGGTGTTTTTCCTGGCCGTTCGTCTCCCTTCCCCCTGTGCTCCTTCTCCCACAACAAGGCAGCGAGCCGCTCGCACCCAGCACCCGGGGACGGACCCATGGCCAGGGCACACCAGTGGCTCCCAGCCCCGGGTCATGGTGGCCACAGGCAGTGCCATCCCAGTGGCGGTGCCACCCTGGTGAGCCTGTCCACCAGCACAAAGCCCCGCTCCCAGCATCGCATCCCCTCCAAGCAGATGGAATGGGTGACCCATTTATCTATATGTTCCTTGAGAGACGAGTGGAGAGAGCCGCCTGCGGAGTTGGGCAATAATGAGGTGGAACCCGCCTGCACGATGCCTGGCAGAAGGGCCGGGCGCCATTATCGCTATTTAGCTGCTCCTACCGCTGGGATAGAAACACAGCGCTTGTGCCGACCTGTCCTGACCTGCCCTTGGAGGCAGCAACGCGCTCCGTGGGAGGATGCCAGCAGATATGGCCACTGCTCACAAAAGGAATCCCAGATTTCAAAGCAGAATTGGAGTGCCGGATGATCTCTGGTGAAGATCTGAATCTCTGTCTTCTGCTTAAAGGGCTTTGTGCTGAAATGGTTTGAAGTCAGATGCTTTAGGCGCACGGAGAGCGTGAGGCCGGATTTGCATGTGAAATGAATCATGCCTGATGTGATTAAGAATGCCATAAAGGTTGAATTTAAGACTTTTTTTGTTACTTACTATTAAAGTTTTGCAGTAATTTTCCACCCCCTCAGATGAGCATCGTTCAGAGGAACTGGGGAGAAACTTTCTCTGCGATTCATTACCGAGGGGTCTGAGGGGAATTCTTCATTTTTCAGTGAAAAGGCAAAGCTAAAAATAAAGGTTTTTCCATCAGATAAGTATTTTTGTAGAAGCTGAGATTCTGGGAAACACGAGGGCAGCGTTTTATCTTGTGAATTTTCAGCGGTAACTAATTGGGGCGGGGAGAGAGCACGGGCAGGGTGCAGTGAGCAATGGGCACGGCAGGGGCTGGGCACGGGGGATGAGCTGCTGCTGCTCCTGGTGTCCTCCAGGGTAAGCAAGTTTGGCACTGGTATCTCCATCCCATTGCGTCTCCATCCTACTGCGCCTCCATCCCACCTGTATCTCCATCCCACCTGCATCTCCATCCCACTACATCTCCGCCCCACCCATATCTCCATCCCATTGCATCTCCATCCCACCTGTATCTCCATCCCATTGCATCTCCATCCCACCTGTATCTCCATCCCACCTGCATCTCCATCCCACTGCATCTCCGTCCCACCTGCATCTCTGTCCCCCCTGCATCTCCATCCCACCTGCATCTCCATCCCACTGCGTCTCCATCCCACTGTGTCTCCATCCCACCTGCATCTCCATCCCACCTATGTCTCCATCCCACTGCATCTCCATCCCACCTATATCTCCATCCCACCACATCCCTGTCCCACCCGCATCCCTGTGCCCACGGATGCAGCAGTTAGTCCCTGAGGGAAGAGTATTTGCATGATTAAAAAAAAGGGGGAGGAACATCACAGGCAGCAAGCCACATTCCTTCTCCGTGCTCTTATGAAACAGATGCGTGTCAGCGTATGTCTTAATGTGAGTGTCTATAGCAATGATAGCAGAATCAGTCAGTGGCTGGGAGGAAAAAGGAGATATCTCTCCATCTATGTAGATGTGGGGCTGAAAGCATATTTGTATGTAAATGTGGTTTTTCTAAATGCACGCTAACTTACCAGTTGCTACAGGAGATATTGTGTATTCATAGCAGGAGAGCTTTTTACTAGAACAGGAGTTTTCAAAAGTACTTTGCATGATTTTTCTCCCTTTTTCTCCAAGTGTCGGAGTTTGACTAACACATTGAAAATTAAAAAATAATTGAAACAGATCATATGCAACTCAGCAGGGGCATTATTTTCCTGTGAGTGGCAAGGGAACGGCGGAGCGGTAATGCACGGCTTTTGTAGCCTTGTCACTTTGATGAATTCTTTAGTACCATCAGAGGCAGCGTGGGGAGACTCGGGCTTCTCACCGCTCTCCCGCCGGGGAGGTGCCAGCTGGAGCTGGGGAAGAGAGTATGCGTTTTCCACTAACCAGCAATATACTTTTACCTCGTAAACACAAATTGGACATGGGGAAACGCCGTTAGAAAGAACGCTGGTGGGTGCCTGCGCCTTTCCCTTTGGGTGGTCACGGGGAAAAGGCCTGGGAAAGGCTCCCCCGTCCCACCTGGCAGAGCCAGGGCTTCGTGTCAGCAACCAGCACCCCAAAGCGGGGAGCATCTGTGCAGGGCGGTCGGAGCGAGCAAAGATTTACCTCCTAGTTAACCAGGGATGCTGAGGGATGCACGGGATCCCCCAGTCCATGCCTTCGCCTCGAATGCAGCTGATTTATCCGCTCCTGGATACCCGCAGTAGGGTTCCCCGTAGAGACTGAACCGGGCACCGTCAGTCATGAAGTGTTAAGCCCCGTGACGGTCTGTGGGGCGAGAGCGTCTCTGGCAAACGGTGGCTCCGGGCAGACCTCGGCCGGTCTGCGGGGACGATTCTGCCAAACCAAACCCCGGTCCTTGATGGCGCAGAGCAAACAGCCCCGGGGGACGGGGGCGGTCAGGCCAAGAGGGTCCTGGGGACCCTCCGCCAGGGAGGGTCGGCTGGGGACGGCTTCCCAGGGAAAATAAAAACAAATCAAGGCTTGGAATCATATCTGCCTGCGAACATTTCCATACCACATCTGCTGCTTTGAATTAGGACCTGAATATTCATCTCCAAAATGTATAATTTATACTTACAGCAGACAATTCATAATTTAAGTGTTATTGCTCTAAATTAAGTATAACATTTAAGCTGGCTGCCGACCAGATAACTAAAACCAAGGCCCCGGGAAGGAGGAAAGCCACTCTCCGGGTGGCTCGTGCCGGACGGCGATACCGGAGTGTCTGCCCGGGGCGGGCGGCGAGAGGATGCTCTGTCCCCAGCAGGACTCAGCGGTGGGTGATGCCCCCTCCAGCACCCCCCCTCCGACAACAGAGAAAGGAACACACACACACACACACACGAGAAAAAAGTCAGAAATGAAAAAGGAAAATTAAACATGAAAATTTAATTAAATCACCCTTTGATCACTCTCTGTGGAATGGACTTAGTTCAGAAGATTATTTGTTGGAGAGCAATAATAGCTTCCAATTAGGATAGGATTCAATGTGAAATGAGGTTTTTATTTTATTTTTTTTTTAAATCAACCCGGTTTCTCCCCCCGCACAAATCAACAAGACTCTGTGCACGTTACCAGCTAAATATTATTAAAGTTGTATTTTATAGCCCAGTTCCTTGCCATTGTTTATCCATCTGAAATTTCCTGGTTTAACGTCAGCACAGAAACATAATGAAGGCGGTCGACGGAGCAGCAGTTTGTGCTTTAATTGCAAAAAGTGGGTGCAGGGGTGTGACTCCCACGGAACGCGAGGTGGAAGGAGGGTGTTTTTCCCCACGAAGCCGCCCACCCTCTCCACGGGCGCCGGGGTGGCCGCTGCGGTGCGTGTCCCCGTCCCCGGTCTGGTGGGGAGCGGGGACTTCGGGCGGCATCATCCTCATCCGCCCGGCTTCGGCTCCCCTTCTGCAAATCCCCTGAAAGAGCGGCCGCGGCTGCCTCGGCTTTGTGAATGAGGCCCTTAAAGATTTGCATATATCATAATAAATGTGAGTCATAACCAGCCAGCATTTAAAATGCTCACCGAAAGAAAGAACCAAATATCCCCATTAGAGCTTTTATCCCCTGCTATTTCGTATCACAATAAAATGTCAAAAGGAAAAGAGAAGCAGATTTCTGATATTATTACTTTGAACTTTTCTTGGCTATACTCCCCTGAAGCATGACATTTACCAAGGAGAGGGAAAAAAAGAAGAGGCTGGAATATCTCCTTAATCATCTTTATTTCAGCGCCGTGGCACCAAGTGGCCGGACCTCGGCTCCTGCCTGTATGGGAGCGAGGAGCTGGGGTGGCACCGCGGCCTGGGGACCCTGCCCTCCCCCGGCACCCCTGGGCTGCTTCCCTGGGCACCGCCAACGGGAAGTGATGGGGAAATGTTGTTATTGTTGTTATTATTATTATTATTATTAGTAGTAGTAGTAGTAGTAGTATCATCCTCATCACCACCACCATCATCACCACCGCCACCATTACCAATATCAACATCAATATTAATATAATAACACAAGGTATAATATAGACTATTAGGGTACGGCAATACAATAACAACAACATTCAGCGTTTTCCAAGGCAGGAGCCGCTGGGCTCCAGGGAGGAGCAGCAGGACGAGCTGGTCCCTGGGCGCGCCGGCACTGCCGATGCTGACGGGTCTGTCCCGGCAGTGTCCCTGAGCTTGGGCTTTGCCGTGGGATTTACACCGTGGCGTAAAGGTGTCTCCTGGGGCTTACAAATGAACTGGTGTGTAAAAAAATTACAAGTCATTAGAAGTTCATAGTGAAAGGGAAGGTGTGAATAGACGTCATAAAAAAGTTGGAAGAATAAAGTGTTTCTTCCATCAAAAGGTTTTATGAGTCCATTTAAGAAATCCATTTTAACTGTATTTTAATTTCATTTATGGACCTAATAAAGGCAAATAGTGTCAGGGAGATTCACAAAGGTGGGGCACTAACACCATTTATGACTTCCATTTGAGAAAAAACCCACTTTTTGCCATGGAGTGAGTTCCCAGGGGCTTTGCTGGAGGGGAGTGGGGTGGCCAGGGGTGTCCCGCTGCCTCGGGACCACCAGTGCCGGGGACACCGGGTGGCACCTACTGTCTCTGGTGGGCTCTGATGGGCAGCTCAGGCAGAACTGAATAGCGAAGTTCAGCCTGCAAGAGGGTGTGAGGAGCCGCTCGTGGGCTGGAAGGGACGTCAACACCCCAAAGATGAAATCTTGGCCGTGCCGTAGGGATGCCCGGAGCTTTGGTGTCCCCGCCAGGTACCAGTGGCTGGGCTCCCCGGGGGGTCAAAGCGGCCACTCAAAGTCTCGATTTCACGTCACGTTTTCATTCCGAATTTGTGGGGTGCTGGTTAATTTTGCAAACCCAAGGGTACACCCGCCCGGCGTTCAGGTGCACAAGCTGTTCCTGTGTTTCCACCTTTGCAACGGCCAAACCACAGGAAGGTTTTCCCAAAGTTTTCCGGAAGGGAATACTAAAGAGGGTGAGGGCCTGGATGAAGCGAGGCTATTTAATAAATAAATCAATCTTGTGTAGCGAGAAAGAATTGGAATTAACATGCAGGAGCATTATTTGGCAGTGTTTGCTCCCACATTCCCCTCTCCGGGGGCTGCGATCCGCTCCCTCCGGGGGTCGCTTTGCCTTCGGTCCTGGGGCTGGTGCTGCCAGTGTGATGTCGATCCATGGAAGTGAGTCTAATTCAGCGGCTTCATCTCTTGTGTTTGATTTTCATGTCAACATGGCAGGGTTGTATCCCGGCACAGCGTGGGGCCAGAGGCGGGATGGGGAATTTCTAATAGGCGGCAGCACTAACGACCCGATGGGAGGTACCTGGGGAGGAGGGATTTGGAACAATGTTTCCCCTCCGGGCTCTGGCGAGCTTTCAAGGCGATTAAAAAAAAATAAATAATCAAAGCTCCCGGCATTGAAGAGTCTCGTGCCATCAGGGCCTGGCCGATGGACGTGCTGAGCTGCTCCTTCCAGAGCCGGGAGCTGCCGAGGAGATGCTGCACGTGGGGCTCTGGCTTTGCGTGATGCCAGAGGCCATGCGAATCCTTCTCCGCAACCCAGGCCAAGAGCTGAACCGTCCAAGGGCCACCTGGAAGCCCGTCAGTGCTGGGGGGCCTGGGGGGTCCTGCCCGCGGCGGGGCGGTGGGCTTTGCTGGCTGCGGCGGGGGCAAAGGCAGGGAGGGGAGCGATGGCTGCGGAGCGGGAGGAAAGGTGTTGTTATGGTAACAAATGACTCGAATTCTCCAAAGGAAGCACGATTTCGGTTTAACAGGGGGGAGAACGCAGGGAAGAAGAAAAGGGTAATATTTCAAGAAAATTTAATGAGACACGGATTGTACATGCCCGTTCTCTGGAGCGTGTAATGGTTCGCCAGGGAGGGTGGGCAGCGTTTGCCCCCGTCTGATGCGCGGCGCGGGGCTGCTGCGTGCTGTGCCCGCTGAGAAGCCAAACTTCAAGCCCGCTCTGCTTCTTGGACACCATGAGGATGCCCCGGGAGATTTTATCTGCCCCAAAACCTCAGCCTGTACCAAAAGGTGCTGCTCGTCCGACGGCGCCATGGGGAAGCCAGAGCCGAGGAACCCTACGTAGGAAAGTCTGGCGAAGGGGAGCGCCCAGCAGTGCCCCGGAGCAGCTTCCTGGGGGGGGGACGATGCTCTGCGGGCAGCTGCCCTCACCCTGCCCCCCACCCCCACAGCCCCTGCTCTAGGAGCATCCCTCCCGCTGCCGGAGCACCGCACCGGCTCCTGCCTTCGGCCGCGCTCCCCGGCAGCGCTGGCTCGCCGAGGGACGGCGGTGCTTGATAATGAACACAATAATTAGGAATGTGCCAGAAAACCAGGTATTAATAGAAGCGCTATTAGAGAATTTATGGATGATTTAAGATGCAGCCTATTCTCCTAGTGAATGCCTCGTCTGTTTAAGAGCAGTAATTGCCTATTATCTAGCAGCTTCTGATGTGCTTGGCTCGTGCTGGCATGTCACGCGAAGATGCAGCACATATTTAAAGAGCTAACGCCAATTCACAGGACCTGCTTGTAATTTTAAGCACAAGAATCCAATAAAATCCGAATGGCAGCTGGGAGGTGAAAAAGTGAGCGGCACACGCCGGGCACCAGCCAAATCAATAAGCAGGTAAGTGCCCCGTCGCAGGGAGGTGGGCGCAGCTTGTGTGGCTGCTTAAGCTGCAGAAGATGGTTCTGCTTATCTGGAACGCAGGTAGATTTTACCCCTCCCTTACTCTAAACCACTTATTTTGTGCCCAGTAGCAAAGACAGTTTCGTTGATCAAAGAGAAGCCACTTAATGGCTAAAGGAACATGAAAAATAACGTAACACCGAGCAAGCCTGCGAGCCTCCTGCTTGTTTATCTGCACGTACGTCTTCCAAAATACACCAATTTGATTTTTTTTCACGATATCGCGGAACCTTTTTGCTCTCTGAAGTGCGCTGATCCACCTGAGAAGCCTTAATTTCTGGATCGTGGGGGTAAGCATCCTCCCGTCTGCCGGCGGCTTCGCACGCCAGGCCCCTCTGCTGAGTGGGAGGAGAGCGGTGCTGCCCCGGAGGCGGGATGCTCGGGGAATGCCGACCACCAGGAGCGTCGAGCCGAGCTTTGGTCCTGCTCTGGAGCTCCGTAGCTGAGCCCACCTGTGCACGCCCATTTCACAGAACGGTTTTCCGAATCATAGCGTGGTTTTCTTCCACTGAGGATGGGGTGACAGCAGCCGGCGAGCATGCGGGAGGGAGAGCCAGACCCACACTCATCCCACATCACCCCTCCCTGCCCGCGGGCACGAACCCTCCTCCGAGCCAATGCCGATGCCAACGCCACGGCACACAGACCGCCTGGCAGAGATTTTTCCTATCTGCTGAAAGGGATCTTTTGGTGGCAAAAAGCCTTCTCGGCGGCGGAGGGGACGTTCCCGCTGTGCCGCTGGCGGGGCTCGGGCTCGTTCTGCGGAGGAGAAATGCCGTCTGCAAACCAGCCCCAGCAGCCGGGAAGCGCCTTCGACCGTCGTCTCGCCGGCTCTTAATTTATAGCGCCTGCACTTTGACGTGTTGATCTTCGTGATTGCACAAGGAATTGAATTTGATTCAGATTTATTTGTTCTAATTTGTGCCTCCTGTTACTTATCGCTGCTGCATCGTAGGCTGTTGGATGGGTTTTGTTCAGCCATCCCAATTAAAGCCTGGGAAGTGCAAATACACAGAAGAGCAGCTGGAAAAAAGACGAGCGAAGAGCAAACAGGCAAACGAGCCAAACCCCACCGTGGCTGCAAACCCCGAGCCATCTTGGTGTTTCAGGGAGAGGAATTTTGGCAGTAGAACCGTCTCCGTTGATTTTCCAGGAGCATCTCCAGTGAGGAATCGCCTTCCCAGCGCTCTGCCCCGCTGCTATGAGCCCACATGGGTCAGCCGGCAGCCGTGCCCTATTCGGCATCGAAATTATCGTGCGTGATCCGACCCTGGGAAAGGCTTTGGCGGGGCAGGGCGGGCAGCAGGTCCCCCCCCATGGAGGGCACAGGGGGGCTTGGCTGGGATCTGGCCCCTGGGGCTGCACCGATCCCCGCCTCGCTGCCGAGGAGACCACGTCACCGTGCTGCTCGCGGCCATGACATACTGGGAGATGTTTCTCCTGGGCTGCAGCGTCCGTTCTGCTGCCCCAGCCATCCCCCCGCTCAGGTTGTCGTATCCTGTCCCCCCCGTTCCCCGCATTGCGGTTATTTAAAGCTTCGTTTTCGGAGGGCTGAGCACCGGCAATTCCAGCTGACTTCAATCTCCCTGTCTGCAAAAAAAAGGGGACAATGAGCACGACCTCCTTTATGGAGTACGCGGAGATTTGCTGATCAACAGCTGCATCCAGGAGGCAGGGATTAGTAATAACGATCCGGAGTAAAGATAAAAGGGCTTTGCACTTTTCCATGGCAGTCCCTTTGTGGCTAGCGTGGAATGTTTTCCCCCCTGAGCAGCACCCACAGCTCCCGTCCAGCATCTTCCCGGCTCCCCTGGCTGAGCACCCCCCCCCCACACCGGTGCTCGAGCGCGGGAGAGCAGAAAGGGGCTGGAAACACCAAGAGTCCATCGTTTCTTCCGGTATCATTAATTGCCCATGGCGCTATCGGAAAAAAGGGGGCTCCGATTTTAATCGGAGTGTGTCTGGCTTAGTGAATTCCCAGCCCTCGGCTCTCGCGGTCCCTCCGTACCGGGGCGCCCTGCAGAGCCGTCCCTCCCGTGCAGGCCCTGGCGCAAAGAGGCCGAGGTGTCCCTCAGGCTTCTTCTAATAAGCTTAATAGACTGAGCCCTTTAATTTCCTTTTGGGGAGAGATTTTTCCAGCCCTCAACTCGTTTCTGCCTGCCTTTTCTCCATGAAGGAGCCTGCCTTCCTTTTGGGGAGCCTTTGCTCTGTTTTTGTTGCCATCAGGCAGGATTTTCTTTCCTCTCCTTTAAAAAACCTCATGTTCTCCGTGCAGGTGGCACTCTAGACATCCATAAATAAATAACAATACCATTACATGGCTCTGGCAGGTCACACTGTTGTGATTCGTTCTCCAGGGTTCAGGCGCGTTTGGGGTAGGCAGGCTCCGAGCATCGGTCCGAGCATCGCAGGCTCTGCCCGTCCCGGGGAACCGCAGCTCCCGCCGCACGCCGGTTCCTGCCGACAATGTAATCTGGCTCCCTCCGGCCTCCCGTTGTGCCCAGAAGTGACAATGACATGGCAATCAATGGCAATGATCTCCCAAGTAGCCCGGCTGATAAACACGCTCTCAAGGCTGCTGCGAGCATGTCTGAGCTGCTCGCTCTGAATAAATTGGGTTTGATGTATACAAGGCGAGGTGGATATACTTTTCAATTTATTCTTTCGGTTCCCGTTGCTTCCGACCCCCTGCTGCCGTGGGGGTAGGTGGGAGCGCTGATGAGCTCCCCAACGAGCTGTGGGGACATGCCCATGTCTGGCAGGTCCCCACGCCACGGGGACGAGGGGGACCCGGCCGCAGGACCCCGGCACCCACGCTCACAGCCGCAGGTCACCGCGGCTGCCGGGGTTGTGCCTCCACTCCCTGGCGCGGCGCCGAAGGGCCAGTACCATATGTGTTTGCCATGAGGCCACCTCTCCCCTCGGTGGGCCGGGAGCAGCAGCAGCAGCTGGCAGCGGTTATCCCGTCTATTCACCATCAGCCATTGCAGGTCACACACTTGAAAGGGCTCGGCAAAAATTGGGCTGTAACAACTCCCCTGAGGCTGCAGTAGAAAGCAGCAGCAGTGGGAGAACTACGGCTTTTCTCCATCAGCTGGGCTGGTCACCCAGATAACCCTCTGCATCCGGGCGGTCCATGGGCTGGGGCGGCAGCAGGTGGTGAGTGAGGGGCTTTGGGGACCGGAACCGGGGCTGGGGCTGGGGCTGGGGCTGGGGCTGGGGCTGGGGCTGGGGCTGGGGCTGGGGCTGGGGCTGGGGCCGGGGCTGGGGCCGGGGCCAGGGCTGGGACTGAGCTGCCTCCCAGCAGGTGATGGTCAGGGCAGGCACCCCACCGAGGTAGCAGCGCCGCCGGCCTTGTTTGGCTGAACGTTTTGTTTGTGTTTGCTTTGTTTGTGGAGTGAGTATGAAAAATTAATATAAAGGTGCTAATCATATTTGGTCCTGAATGTGAATGTGCCACAAGTGCAAGCTGAATAGCAAGTGCAGGGGACGACTTCACTGGAAAACAGGTTTTCACTTCAGACAGGGGTTATAACGAAAGCTCCCATCTGAAAACCTTGAGGGGCGTCGTGGTTGGGATCCTGCCAGGAGCGATGCCGGCGGGTCCCAGGGGATGGGGCTGGGAGGCTGCAGGAGCTGGTGGTGGCCCTGGGGCTGTGAGCTGGGGGGCAGCTCCGTGGTGGTGCCCGAGTGCCCCCAGCACAGTTTGTGTGCTGGTCCCCACCGTCCTCGTCCCGTGCTTGACCCACTGATTGCAGCTTTATGTAAAAACACGGTGTTTGCCCAGGGAAGGCGAGAAACCCCGTCTCCCTGCCCCCCGTCCCCCAGGTCCTTCCATGCAGGTATCCATCATCTCCTTTGTTTGGTCGCCTTAATTGAGCTTGCTATTTATAGCTGATTATTGGAACCAGGTCGAATGCATCTCGTCTGGATTTCCACAAGGAGACAGGCAGTGAGTCGCTCCCAGTCCCTCCCGTTGTCCCCGCGCTCGGTGGCAGTGGCGCGCTCGGGGGATGCTGGCGCGCTCGGGGTCCCGCTGCTCCTCCGCTCGGCTCCGTTACCGCCGCGCATCCGCCCCGGGAGAATGGCTCTTAAACCTGAGGTTAGCCTTTGATTTACGGTTTTGTTCTGCAGAAAATATACATTAGCCTTTTGATCCCCAAAGTGGGCTTTTGAGAAGGGCTGCAGTAAAGTCTCCAGGACGCAAATACTGAGCTGCGTAATTACGCTCCTGGTAACATAATGAATGGCTGCAGCCAGCAGTTCTTGCTGGGTCTCCGCGTACTTCAGCTGCTGCTTAACACAATCATTTTCTTTTGCTGGCTATAAATATGTTCAAATTCTCTGACCTCCTGCGCCAGCATTATTCTCGGAGGCAGAATTATTTCTCACTCTGTGGCTCGTAGGTTGGCTTTGGCCTTGAAGCTCCGCAGCCCCTGACAAGGGCGTGAAGCCCAATTTACAAAGCAAACAAGGCGCGGGCGGCAGACCTTGGAGGGGGAGGCAGGGCCGTGGAGCCCAGCGCCTTTCCCACCCCAGCCCTCGCTGCCACCTTGGTTTTCGGGTGAAAAGCAGCAAACGACCGTGCCCGTGGTCATCGCGGCCGCAATTGTCGTGCGCGGGTGGGTGGTGACGGTCCCCAGAGCCGGGAGGAGCTCAGGGTCCCACGTGGATGTTTGCACACGCGTTGCTGCGCCACTGCTTGCACCTTCCTGCTCTGCCCAGGGCAGCCTGTGCTGAGTCCGTCCGTCTGTCCATCCATCTGGGAGCTGCTTCCCACAGACCCGCCGCCTCTGGGGCAGAAAACAGCCCTGCCCGGCGCGCGCCGCCTGCTCCTGCCCCCATCCAGCGCCGCGCTCTGCCGTCACCCCCTGCAATCCTCTTGCATAAATAATTAAGACTACGGTCTCCTGTGACTTGCTCCTCAGATTCACCGCTAATCCCAGCGTTTTGCTAAAAACCTGTTTCTTATTAACGACTTGTGTTTTACAGTAGCTCTTCGCTGTACAGTCGCTTATTAGCAAACCTGTTCCTGTTCCCGTGTTCTGCTGGTGGTGACCTTGTCCCTAAACCCCTCTCCGCTGCTCTTCCCTATGAAATCACCGCGCCGTAACAGTGCTGGAGTGGAAAGAATTTACTGCTTAAATAATTTATCTAGATTCAGTACAGAAAGTCTTTTGAGGAGATTCATCAGCTAATAAAGAAAATTGATTCTGGAAGCCAAAGTCAATACGGGGTTAGAGAAACGCCACGGCCCGTCGTGGGCTCCCTTCCAGAAGCCTCAGCTGCCACATCTGGCTCAGCTGCCACATCTGGCTCAGCTGCCACATGCCCCCCGAGCACCGCCGCCTTTCCCAAAGCGGATCGTACCTGCCCCCCCACCTGCCAGCCCTGGGGCGCCTTTTTGGTTTGAAGTCCCGTGTTTCTGGTGAGACCTGCAGCTCGGCGAGGTGCCTGCTGCAGAAACGGCGAGCACGAGGGGGGTCCGCACAGCCAAACACAATGCCACGGGGGTTGAAACCTCGGCACGGAGGGGACACAGCCCCCTCTCGGCACGCTGCACTCCTCAGGGTAGCGGCTCCGTCTATAGTTTTGGAAGATGGTCCAGCACAAGCTGGATCCTTCTGAGCTCAGCGACAAGACCCTGCTGGTGCAAAGCTGGTGCCGATCTTGTCTTTGCCGGGTGGGACAGGCAGGCGGGCTGCTGTCGCCCCTGCTCCCTCCCGACCCGCCGAGGCCGGAGGCAAGAGCGATGCCAGCGGCTGAGGGGGAGCGGGAGCGATGCTGGCAATCCAGAGCCAGCGTCACGGCAGCGATGCCCCTTCCCAGCTGCTGCCCGGGCACCCTCTGCCCCGCAGGACAAGCCTCTGCCCGCCCTTCTCTGGTTCTTAGGGGATGTCCTTCCTCTGTGCAATCCAGAGGACAAATACATCAAAACTTAATAAATGGAAGCGTGCAGAAGGTGGCTCAAACTGGCCCTCCGAAAGGGAGGTGGGACGTGATGCCAGGACTGTGGACGTGCAGGAGAATGGGCACCGTTCGTGGCAGCCTATGGAAGATGAAAAATAGCCAAAGGAAAGAGAGAGAAAAGAAAATTTGGCAGAAACATTTGGCCACATGGCTGGTTTGTACTTCATGTGTGTTTCTCCATATGTTGCACGTACGTGTGTTTGTTTACCCCCATGCACTTTGCATGCCAGCGATAGTCTCAAACCCATCAAAATTATCCTGTAAAAAAACCTGAGGAGCTTCAGGCGTGCTGTCCTCCCCTCGGCTGGTCCCCAAAGACGTTTCTCCAAACCACCTTGGTCGCCTTGAAGAATGAAAGCCGTCTTTGCCCTCAGCTGGCTCCTGCCCTGCGCGAGCTCTCCCAGCGAGCTGTGAAGCTGGAGGTGCGGAATGGCCAGCGCTCGGGGGGCTCGGACCCGTGATTTACTGCTGGCCAGATGCCGTTGGCTGGGGAGGGAACCGCTCCCGCTGTCTGCGTTGCCTCTGCTGGAACCCGTGTACCCATCAATAATTCAGGTGCCCTTACAGCTGCCACCAGCGGGTCCCTCCCTGCCTGCTTCACGGGAAACCACATCTCGGAGTCTGGCCCGGGCAGGGATACACGGGTGAGGGGGCAGCTGTAGCCCAGGCATCGCTCCCGCGGGGGTTGGAGGGCGGCTGCCCTCGGCAGCTGGGGACATCAGGCCTGAAGGTGAAGCTGGGTGTGTAAAACCAGGAACACGGAGCAGGGGAAAAAAAAAAATATCGCCCATCGTTGTGACGATTACACCTGAAGGAATACCTCCAGGTGCCAAGCCCGTGCTCTGAGCGTGATTTAAGCTGAAAATTCAGAACCATTTCCTGGTACAAATCATCCGAGTGGGGTGAAACGATCAATGGGAGATATAATCTGCAACTCATCTCTGTAGCCAAAAGCATCTCATCTGTGAACACAAACTCATTAGGAGCGTGATTAATGGGGTCTGAAGGGGGGAGCCGGGGGTAGCGGAGCTGCCTGCGAGCCAAATCCCTGCCGTCGGTGCCGCGCCACCGCCCCCTCCCCAATGCCCAGGCAGCCGGGCTCGCTCCTGGAGCCTGCGAGGGATGGGGAGCTCTGCACCACCTCAGAAGCCCTGCAGTGCTTTCATTTCCCAACAGCTTTTTCTTGCTGGAGGGAAGGAATTTTGCACTCGCTGGAGCCGAGGGGAACAGCCATACCATTCCGACAGCAGGAAAAGCGATCCTTGGGCTGTTAAAGATAGAACCAACCACCAAAAGTGTTCTCGGAGGGGCAGGACCGCCTGCCGCCAGGCAGAAAAAGAGGAGCAATGTGGTTGCCATGGCTAGGTGACAGATGCAGGGGGCTCAGCCCTGAGCCAGTGGTTCCCTGTGCCGGGAGGTCCCTGGAGCGCAGCCTGTTCTCAGTGCTGGCGGAATTTGTATTCAGGAGGGACCTGGTGTGATTTCTCTTCTAAATTGCCTGCTTGATTAGATGTATCAAAAGTGCACTTTAAGGAACAAAGCTCCTCTTGCCCCCGTGACCTGACACCGGTGTAAGAAGTGACCTAAAGCCTCTCTGGTTCCTGGTCCAGCGCCAATCCTGGCTCAGCAGCAGCCGGGGCCACCTCCGGCACCACTTGGTGCTTCACCGGCGATGCCAGCGCGGTGGCTTCGCCCTGCTCCATCCGGCAGGCGCTCCTTGTCCCTTCCCATCTGCCGTGGGACATCCCTGGTACGAACCCACCCCCCCCCCGGGATGCAGGAGGGGAAGGTGCAGCCCCGCTGCCTGCAGCCCCCCGGCTCCATCCTTGGCATGGCGGCGCTGAGCCGCGGGAGCAGTCGGGAGCACCAGGATGGGCAAGGTCAGGCAGGCTTAGAGAAGTGAGAATGGGGGAAAGATTTTAGGAATATGGTTCAAATAGCAAGGGAATTAATTCTGGAGATGCCACAGAAATGATGGCCCATAAAGTTAATGAGATACTGCAGAAGAAAGGGTAAACAATTAGGACTATTATCTGCAAAGATAAACCAAGACCTATTGCCCTCAGAAACACTGAAACTAATTAAATTGAAAATTACAACATGGGAGTACAAAAACAAAAGCAAATAAATTGAGAGAAAGAATTAACTGGCTTAATATCATGATGATAATATTATTAGCTATAGGAAGCGGGGATTGTATGATTAAAGCTGTTTATTCTGATGCCCTTTCGCTGCAAGCGGGCGGTGAGGGACCTGGGACGAACAGGCAGGAGGGGACCCCCAGCCCTGGGGGCTCCATGTGGGGTCCCGGCCCCTCGGGGTGACCCCTCGGGGGGGGGGGGGGGGGGGTTGTGTGGTCCCGGTGCCCTCCCCGGTCCAGTCCCATCGCACTGGGGCAGGTCGGGCTCGTCGGCTGGCAAACCTCCCACTGCCTTCGTGGCTGCGGCCAGGGAGAGACCTCCGGAAGAGTCATTAGCACTCCAGTAATTGGTTCCATTTAAAGGGATTAAAGCCAAATTAACTTTGTGGTTTGCCACCCAGAAATAATCCTATTTTAAGTGGACAGATTCTTCCGTAGCATCCAAGGAGGCGATGAATGGGCGACGTACTGCTGGAGTGAACCCTCAGTGGCGAAGGGGGCTCCTGGCCCTTCCTCGAGGGGACCTTTGGGGACCTCTGGGGGGGACAGAACTCACCTAATTGGGGTTGGTGAGCTGGGGGCTGATGTGTTGGCAACGGTTTCAGCCGGCATGCCAGCGTGGGTGACAAATCGAGGAAGAAAACCCAGGCAGATAACGGTAAAAGGACACTTTGAGCAGGAATTTGTGCACCGCCGAGGGAAGGAGACAAAAATCAACGCAGCTGTTCACAGAGTACTTGCTCCCGAAGCCGGCAGCGCCGATCCTCCCCTTCCCTGGGAACGGTGAGGGATTTGCTCACTCGACGGAAGATTGCGGGGCAGATCTCCGCCTCCCTGGGATGCTCTTTGCAAGCATCAGTAAAGTGGATGCGAAGGCAGAGCCGGCCGCGGTTCGTCTGTGCGTGGCCCCCAGCTCCCCCCGGGAGAGGCTCTGCCGCGGGCACCGGGCCAACAGCCGGCACTGCCGGGCTCCGCGCAAGGCCCCGGCTGGGAACCAGGCATTTACTGCTGGGCTTTTTCCCCTTCTCGTAGGGTTATCTTTCCCGCTGCGTCGCGAGCCCTGCGTTCAGACACGTGCGGCTTCTCTAGAAAATGACGTTTCCTCCTTTTCCGGGTTCGAGAGACTTTGCACCGGGTTTGAAGCCACATGGGGTGTCCCCAAGACCCTTTTACACGCTTTTCCAGAGCAGGAATAAGGCCAAGCAAATGGCAGCCAGTACGCTGGGAATGAAGGGAAAGCTGAGAAGTTTGGGCAGGCAGAGAGGTCTGCAAATTGGGGTGCGGTTTATCGCTCGGTTCCATCAAACACTTGTGTGGGTCAGTGACTGCGGGGCTGTCCCCGTGCAGGACCAGCGGCAGGGGGTGACACGCTGGAGGGGGGGCAGCCCAGGCCCCCCCCGCCCCACGGGGCTGCGTGCCCTCCCCGCCGTCCTCTGCGATATTTGCGATCTGGTGATGGAGAGCAGAGTCTTCTTTTTTTTGTAGTCCTTTCATTACGATGCTCAATCTCTTCTGCAGAAGCAATTACGTTGGACGGGTGGGAAGCGACATCACAGCGGGTGATTGTTACTGCGATCCCACCGGCCCCGCGGCCACCGCTGCCGCAGGAATGGCAACCGGGGCACCGGAGCCAGCGGCTCAGCCCCGCCGGGACAGATAAGGGACGTTGGGAACGGGCAGATAACCCCCTCCATGCCCAGATATTTACCTGGGGGGATGTGTGGGGGTGTGTGTGTGTATCGCAGCTGACGGACGGCTCGGCAAGGGCTGACCAAGCACTCGGTGGCCTCTGGGAACAAACAAAACTGATAACGCGCCCCTGGGCTGGGCTCTTTCTTGTCTGTCTTCATCACCAACTTCTCTAATTCTTCAGGAAACACAGCAGCAACGTGCGTGATTCGGGCTTTGTCTATTATTTCTTACACCATCTTCACCTAACTAAAGGAATTAACACCAATACAGGCAATCTTCTATTTCTTATAGGCTAGAAAAAAAAAATTACTTCTTCATCCGGTTAAATTAATCTGGTAGGAAATGCAATTTTTTTTTTCCTAGCCAGTGGCCCAATCTGCACAGGTATCGAGAGGGTCTAATTACAAACCGTCTGAACCAATTAGGCACCTCATGGCCATGAAACATTAGTTTGTTGTGAAATTAGTCTAGTTAATGACGTTCCCCCCCATAATTAAAAGTAACGTATCAAGGGTTACAGAGCTGGGAAAGCAACCGTGAAGGCAAAGGAAAGATTTGCCTGAGGATTTGGGTGGGCTCCGTGTTGGGACACCACCGTGGGAAGGTGCTGAGCAGGTCCAGGACCGCGCAGCATCCGTGGGGACACACGCCGGAGGAGGCGGCGGGGGCTGCTGTCGGGATGGCATCCGTCGGGATCATCCTGGCTTTGGGTCTCAAGGGTTGAAGGACACTGACTGTGGCCATGGCAGGAGCCGGGTGGGATGGGGACGGCCGTGCCGGGCGCTGCGCGGGCTCGGTGGGACGGGGATGCTCTAACGAGCCTGACGGGCAGCGGGGCGGCCCCAGAGCTGGTGCGTCGCAGCAGCTCATCAGTGTCGTGACATTCGCGGAGCCAACCGGAGCCGCGGACAAGGATCACCACGTACCTCTGGCGTGATATATGTGATATATAGTGCCCATCAAGAGGCAGCCAGCGCTGAGGGGCACGCAGGGCTCAGCTTGCCATCCAGTTGTCTGCTTTTAATGGATATAAATGGTTACCTTTAGCGCTGAAAAAGCTGAATAGGTACAAATATTACCAATACAGTAAGGGTGCACTGGGCCTCATTATCCTTGGGTAATCGAGGTTATGTGGAGCTCTTCGCCTGTATCTGTCACTGTCTCTCTCGGCAATGTGCTGAAGCAGAAAAACCTCGAGGATGGATTGCCCGGGAGGCTGGAGGAGGGCTGGGACCCCGACACCCCCCCAGGCAGAGGGAGCCCTGTGCGGCCCGTGGATAACGGCTGGCAGTCGAATCTCTGCAAGCAGTTACTTATTCCACACGTTTTGTTTCTCTCGGTCTTTACGAATTGCGGGCAAAAAGCCAGTGACATTCTCAAATGGATCCGGGGTTATTTCCGTCTTTCTCCGGCAGCCGCTGCCGTTGGTGCTGCGTGCGCCGCGCCGCGCCGGAGAGCTGCTTCTCCTTCCCGACATCGCACTACGTGCCACCCCTCGCTGCGTGCCACGCCGTCCTACGGAGCTACAGCAGCGTCCCTTGGGGAAGCACACCCAGCGCTACCGCGGCCACCCCCGGCAGCGCATCTCGGGGGTTTACGGGCCTGGGGAGGCCGCCTGCGCCGGGGGATCCCCCGCACCGCACGGAGCTGGGCGGGCGTCCCCTCGCAGCAAGGGTCCTGTGTTCTACAACTGAGTCTGTAACGCAACACTTGCGAGCACCAAACACGAGCATCCCAGCTGAGAACTTGCTTTCTGCAAGTATTCTTACTAATGAAGCCGAGGCCATAAAATATTCCTGGGAATTGCTTACAGAAGGCTTTCAGATATGTCAAATGATGCTTTTCAGGTCATCTCAAACTTGCTTTCCTTTTCTGAGGAATACTCAGACTTTTCAGCTCCTCCCCTCCTTTCCCCCCGGCACGTGCAGCGCAGGGGTTGGGTTTGTAGGGGGGACTAAGGCGACGTGCTGTACGCACGATTACACAGCAGCGCATCCGCAGACCCTCGCACCAAAATCTCCGAAAATACTGAGCTGCGTTTTTGCACTGAGAACACTCAGACAGACTCACGCAGCTCCAACTGTTTGCTTCTTCAGTAAAAAAGGGTGGGGGAAAGGCAGAGTTTCAAATAGTTCTCCTTCCGTCGTGTCCTTGGCAGGGTAGATAAATAGCCCACAGAGGCCAAAGGCTGGTCCCAAAGCAGCGGGTGACGTTTGCCAGGTGGGAGCCCGGCCACGGCTGTCCCCACAGATGCTGTGTGCGTCTGGGATTGCCGCTGCCTCTTCACCAGTCGCTTCCAGTTTGTTGCAATATTCATCGAAACTCGCTTCTCCGCAGAAAAGTGATGCCACTGCGGAGTCGGTCCAAGCCCAGGCCCTCAACTCGCTTTTTTACTAGCGGCAGGAAAACCATTAATATGATGAAAATGGCCTCAAATTGCTGTTGCTGGATTATTTAATCTGGCTGGGTTTCTTCCGACTCCCAGCCACCATAAAAGAAGACAAATTGCCTGTCTGGTGTTTAAAGGTTTCGGAATATAGGACGGCATTGATTTTTGTGTATCTGGAGAGGTGATGCTCCCTGGACTTGCCGGCGCGCGGGGGTTTTGGTGACAGAGCATCCTTCGGGTCCTGCCGCCGGCACCGCACAGCTCCCTCCTGCTCCCAGCCGGGTGCTGGCGGCTCGCGGATAACCCAGGGATGGGGGGAAGAGGTGATGGGGAGGAAAGCGTCACCTCCCCGGGCTCTCTGCTGTCGCCCACCTGCGCTGCCCACCCTGCCCGGCTCTCACCTGGGCTGGCTGGGACCCCCCCGTGCCCGCGGCTCCTCCGGGCAGCCCGCAGCCACCCCTTCATTTCCTTCCCGACGCACCGAGCAGATGGAACGCTTTGCCTCTCCCCAGGAAGCATTATTTCCAGTCCTTGACTCCAAGGGGATAAGCGCTCTCCCAGTTTCAGGTGTTTATCGAGGCGGGAGGGCAGCCCGGTCCCCGCCGTGCTGGGCTCGCTCCAGGGCTGCTCCCGCTCCCCCGGCCCCGTGGCGCTTCTCACCCCGACCCCACCGCCACTCAGATGGGTGGGAAAGTCTCCGTCACCCCCCCGGCGAGCTGCTGGGCCGCCAGCCCGGGGGAGAGCCAAAGTTGCCCTCCGGGACCACTTTGTCCTACAGTAGCCCCCGGGCCGGGGGCTGCGGTGCCCTGCAGGGAGCCACCGGCTCTGCCCAGCCCAGCTGTGCCCCCGCGAACCAGGGCACTTACACCCCCGATCTAGTTTACACGCAAAATAAAACTAATTCCTTGTTGGTGTTTCCTTCCAAAATTCCCAGGAATAGCCCACGAAGGGGAAGCTATGAAGGAAAAAAGTGATTAATTCTCGGTGGCACATTTAAACACCGTTTTTATTACGATTCATCCTTTTCCCGCACTTTGCCCTTTTCTGATTCATTCTTGCTCTTTTGAGGTGGAACAAGGCTGATGTATTGCAGCTCCCCTTTCTCCAGGGGAGTTTTGTGTAACCCTGGATTTGCTGGTGTAGCTGCCTCGGGAAACGGGGGGCCGCAGGAACGGGGATGCTCCTGGGATGCTCCCGGGGGTCAACATCGCGTTCTGCTCGCCCAGCGTGGGACTTTGCTGCCCTGCGGGGTCCAGCCCGGCCATGGTGGGGTGCGATGGGGTGCAGTGGGGTGTGATGGGGTGCAGTGGGGTGCGATGGGGTGCAGCCTGGCCAGGGGTGTCCCTAGATGAGCTTCCAGCCCCCTCGGTTCCTCCACACCGTGTGGGTGCTACGGTGTTCTACAACGTACCGCAACAAAGCCTGAAATGTACTGGAAATAATTCTACTATCAAACGCATTCAGCCCTGTTTGTTTGCTTTTAAATTAACATTGGGGATGAAATAATTCACTGAACTACAAAGAGATGCCTCGGCTTGACAAGAATCGCAGGCGGGATTTCTTCCACTCGCAGTTATCACAGGAAAAAACATTTCAACATCTTGTCTGCTCAGTGCAAGAAAAATAGTTTTGTACCCTGCGCCTGGGAAACAAGGAGCTTATCAAAAAATCTCCGGCATCAGAGGGACGGGATGGCAGAGGCGCGGCGGAGGCACCTTTTCTCTCTGCCGTGCGTAAGCGGGAGCTGCGGCGGGGAAGGACAGGTCTCCGAGGCAGCGCAGGGCGCTGTGATTAATTGCTCTGTCCCTGACGAAGGGGACGGGTCCTGCGAGAGCCGGAGCAGAAGGTGGCACTGGGGGGGTGCTCAGGGCCGGCACTGCAGCCTGGATGGGGGGAAAAGGGAAGGTTTCTCGGTGATTTTCCCGCAGGAAAAAAAAGGGGGAAATGGCCCAGAGATGCAGGGAGAGGAGCGGGCAGCGGGTCCGTGCCCCCATCACCCCATGCCCGGCATGCGGGTCCCTCGGAGGACGCTCGCCCCTCCTCGTCCCGCAGCATCGTCTCAGCACGGGCGAGAAACGCTGCTCCCCCCCACCCCTCCCGCCCGGATTAAACTCCCGCAGCAGCAGTGTCCCAGGTGCCCGCTTTATCCGGGCCCGAGGCATCCACGTAGGGACGGCGGTGATGATTAGGAGCTGCTCTAGGTAACGCCCAGGAGCCGCAGCAAAGCAAGCAGGGGTGGATAAGCCGGACTAGTCAAAGCGCACGTTAAGCCTAGGGTCATAATTAGACATGGGGAGAAGAGCCGTGACCTTGAAAATATTGGAGAAGAGGACTTCTAATTAGGAGGCAAAAGGCCCGGGCGCTGTTTAACCTGTTTCTAAAAGCCATTAAGCTGCCCCGGATTACTTCGCTGCCAAGATTTGGAGTCAGAGCTGACAAGCGTTACCAGAGAGGCCGGGCTGGAACAGAGGGCACGGACCCCCCCAGCCGCCCCCAGGCCTCGGGGCTGCCCCCGCCGCGGCCGGGCATGAGGTCAACGTGGATCAGAAACAGCTCCCAAGAATTCACCAGCAGCGGGATCCTCCGTCTGCAGCCACGGCTCCTGCACAGGGGGCGTTTCTAGAGGGATTAGGGCTGGAAAAGGCTTTTAACTCGAGGAAGAGACTGGTGAGGTTTTGCTTCAGGGAAAACCTGGCAGAGACAGAAAGATGGATGTCAAGGAAAGGCTCCTGGAGAGCATCGGGCCACAAGGCATAAATTTCCAAAGCGTTTTAGTGCACAAACCCCTTTAATTTTGGCGCCTTGGGAGCAAACACAAAACAAAGCTGGGAGACTAAAATAAACCAGAGGAACTAAAAATTTCTCTGGGTTGGTGGCTCCGTGGGTTGGAAGCTCCAGCTGCTCTTCTCCAGCCGTGAGTGCCCGGCTCACGGCGGCATTTCTCGCACGACGCCGACACGTCCTCGGCGGGCGGGCGGAGGGTGGGACGCTGGCGCTTGGAGGCCCCTCAAGGCGGGTGAGAAGCCCGGGGATGGGGAAGTTTAAGCTTGAGACTGGTTTTTATTTCTTTTCAGTTGAGCCGGTTTGCTCGTTCCGGTGTGACAGCTCCCGACTGTTCCAGAGTCAACAAGGTTACTCCGCAATCAAGCTCTCCGCTTCCATCGGGTCTCTTCCACCCACTTAATGAAAACAAATGCCACCCCGGCCAAGGGCCATCCTTCTTTGTCTTCCCAGGCCGTGAGAACGGGCTTGCTTTAGACTTCTTTTTATATATGTTATTTTAACAAATGAACCAAATTATATCCTGGCTGCTCCCAGATACATCTAATTCCCAAACCGTAATGGAGCCGTTTCTGGTCTCTGGTCATTAATCCTATTAGTCTCAGCCTTTGCATCTGGTCCTGGGGGCGTGAAATCCCAGTGACTCTGAGGAGGGGGCAAAGTAAAAGCTCTTGGAAGCAGAATGCCTTTACAGGGCTCCGAAGGGCAGGAGGGGGCTTAGCAGGCAATTAACAGTAGCTAATTACCTCTGGCCTGCCCTCTGCCCCAACCCCTGCCCCCCCGAAGGAGCCGAGGTTGCTGGCACGGCGGCGGGGGCGCTGCTGGAGGGGGTGGGAAGGGAGGGTTTGTCCGCTTCTATGAGGTTTGTGATCCCAGCTTTGTAATAAAATCCAGCGTTTCAGCCAGAGAAACGCAATTGCCTTCTAAACGCAGAGAATTAAAGCTTCCCAGACAGCTTATGGCAGATCCCGAGCAGGGGAAGCGCGGAGAGGCCAGACGGCGGAGGGGGGATATTTGTGCAATAAGCCGGTCCTGAGACTTCGCAGGCGAGCGAAGGCGAGTTGATGAGAATCAATGGGTTTGCAGCAGGGCCTCGGCTGCAGCAGCTCCTATTTCCAGCAGCATCAAACTTCATTCACTCTTGAGGACCTCCAAGCTTTGAGACCTTTTCTTTTTTCCCCGCAGTATTCGAGTGCTGGCACAGTCTCCGGCTTGCCAGCCCCGCAGGTACCAGGGGGGGTGAATGAGTGCATCGTGAAACAAATTGGAAATAACAGTTTCCTTTTATTGTGAGATAAAAAAAAAAAAAAAAGGAGACGTGGGGAGAGTGGAGAAGTGCCTAAATAAAACTTTGCAGCCGGGGCTGGAAGTGACAGAAAGCGGCAGAGACATCTGAGGCCGGTAACTGCGGAGACGGGGCTCTCTGCTCCCCACCGTGGCCGGCGCACAAATCCTGTGGCGGCGGCTCCTCCGTCCGTCCATCCATCCACAGCCTCGTGCAGGAGCCCTCGTGCAAGGCGTGCGCACGTGCTCCACGGCGCGTGGGCTCATCCTGTCCCGCGGAAGCGATGCTCGCCGGACCTCGCAAAGCCAATCCCTCCATCCCCGGGGAAGAGCTTCCCCCCAGCCAGCGGGGCGCTGCCAGCCCGCGGCCACCACGCAGCCCTCCCCTGGTGCCACCGAGCATCCCTTTGGGGACAACCACGGGGGAGCACCCGGCCCTGCCCCCCTGCCCTGCCCTGCTCCTCGCCTGGAAAAGAGCAGCAAGTGCGGCAGGAAAAAAGCATTTACGGCTTTGTTTGGGGCAGAAACCAAATATTTAAGGACCTGGGGGTGTTGGTGGACAGCTGGCTGGATATGAGCCAGCAGTGTGCCCAGGTGACCAAGAAGGCCAACAGCATCCTGGCCTGTATCAGGAATAGCGTGGTGCGCCGGACTAGGGAAGTGATCATCCCCCTGGACTCGGCACTGGTGAGGCCCCACCTCGAGTGCTGCGTTCAGTTTTGGGCCCCTCACTACAAGGACGTTGAGGTGTTGGAGCGTGTCCAGAGAAGGGCTACAAAGCTGGGGAGGGGTCTGGAGGACAAACCTTGTGAGGAACGACTGAGGGAACTGGGGGTGTTCAGCCTGGAGAAGAGGAGGCTGAGGGGAGACCTCATCACCCTCTACAGCTACCTGAAAGGAGGGTGTAGAGAGATGGGGGCTGACCTCTGCTCCCTGGGGACAAGTGGTAGGACAAGAGGAAACGGGTTCAAGTTGTGTCAGGGGAGGTTTTGGATATTAGGAAACCTTTTTTCACTGAAAGGGTTATTAAACACTGGAATAGGCTGCCCAGGGAGGTGGTGGATTCACCATCCCTGGGGGTGTTTAAAAAAAGGGTAGATGTGGTACTTAGGGACATGGTTTAGAAGTGGTTTTTGTCAGGGTAGGTTAATGGTTGGACTTGATGAGCTTGAAGGTCCCTTCCAACCTCAGCGATTCTATGATTCTTTAGGTGTTTCTCCCAAACTTGTTACATATGGCATTCTTCTGGGAGCGTTTCCTTCCCCCCCGGGCTGGAAGCGGGGAGGTGGATCAAGCGGCAGCAGTGGGAGGACCAGCACACGTTAAGAGGCTGGCGGGAGAACATGAAGATGTTTTTCTGGCTGTGATGGGGAGCCCAGGAGAGCGGCGGCGGACGGGATGGTGGCTGTCACCCCCCCCCACACACACACCCCGCGCTGCCCAGGGGATGCTGGTGGGCACGGTGGGGAAATGGGCCTGGCAGGGCGATCCATGGCGCTGCCGGGACACCCCCTGCCCGCCGCCCCGCTGCGGCGGCTGGGGACAAAGCCGTGTCCCTTTGCCCGAGGACAGTGGCAGCGAGAGCGGGCGCTGCCCTCCCCGGCACACCGAGCTGCTCGGGGGCTGCTGGGGAGAGGGGTTTGCCCTTGGGCACTTGTTTTGCTGTTGTTCTCTGGAGCAAGACACCTGCTTTTCCCACAAACAAAGCCATAAATTGTCGGGCCAGCAGGTTTCAAGGGGAAGAAAAAGCGGAGCCGCGATGACAGCGACGGGGAGCTGTGTGAGGAGGTGAATTACTTGAAATATTGCTGAAAACTTGCACGCCATAAATATATTTCTGATCACAGCTAATAAATCATTGTAATTATTCTATAAATAAGGGAAAGGCTGGCTCTGTGGTACCTGGCTTTTTTCTGCAGGCCTCTGGAGCAAATTTGTTAGCATCTTAAAATAAACTATTTGATCCAGATAGTTTGTTTGTACTCTCCAGGCTGAGTTGTCTTCTCATTCATTTTTCATCGCCTTTGGTTTGGTCGTTGGGAATCTTTTTGTGCTTTTTTCCCCTGTCTGGCTCTGACAAAGAGATACTGGGCGGGGGCGGGGGGAGCGCGTTTAGAAAACACCCAGAAAGCGCTTGCTTTTCTTCTGCGCCGTGAGGGGCCCTGACCGCCGAGATCAAAGTTTCCTTCCCCGTCCCCCCGGCCTGGCCAACGTCCGCGTTCGCCTCTCGGATGGGGAAGGGATAAGCTGGAGAAGGGAAGGTGCCGGATCGCGGTTATCCTGCGGTGCGGGGCCGTGCGCCCGAGCAATTCCAGCCCGCCTGCACCGGGACCGGAGACCTGCCCCTCTGCCGTCCCCGCGGGGTGACGGAGACCACGAGACACAAACCCCGAGGGGATGAAGCACAAGGGGCAGTTCTGCTTCTCCTGGCAGCCGCGGGAAAGGGGGCTGAGGGGAGACCTCCTCGCTCTCCACAACCCCCTGAAAGGAGGGGGCAGCCAGGGGGGGTCGGGCTCTTCTCCCAAGGAACAGGCCATGGGACAAGAGGAAACGGCCTCGAGTTGCGCCAGGGGAGGTTCAGGATGGATATTAGGGAAAATTTCTTCACTGAAAGGGTTGTGAAGCATTGGAAGGGGCTGCCCAGGGCAGTGGTGGGGTCGCCATCCCTGGAGGGATTTAAAAGCCGGGCAGACGCGGTGCTCAGTGATACAGTTTAGTGATGGTTTTTGTCACAGGCAGGTTGATGGTTGGACTCGATGATCTGAAAGGTCCCTCCCAGCCCAGGCAATTCCACGATTCCATGATTCTATCCTGGCTGCTGGGTAAGAGGGGACCCAGCTGGGGGGTGAATCCCCCGCGGAGGTTTTCCCTCGACATGCAAACGCCAGACTTCACGACCAGTTTGCCTCAGTATCTTCTCTGCAGCCAGCTGCTGCTCCCGCGGGAAGGAGCCTCTCCGGGAGGCAGGCAGTGCCAGGCGGGATGCCGACGCCAGCACTGAGCGGGTCCTGAGCCACCCCTCAAACATGCAGGAAAACAGCAAAGGAAGGTTTCCATTCCCCGTTTGCTCCATGTGTTACTGGTGGGGACCGGGGCTCCCGACTGGTGAGAGCCGCAGCGGGTGCCCCGGTGCCACACGGTGACGGAGAACAGCGGGGGAGCGTTGCCGCCTCCCGTGTCAACTGCTGTCTGCTTCATTTCGGGTTCCTTCAGTGGGAAAATTATCAATCAGCTCCACTTATATTTAAAGTGGCTGTTACAGGGAAAGCTTGTACACACGCAGACATCCATTCCTGCAGCCTCCCCCCGTCGCAGGGAAGGAGCCGCGGGGTTTACGGGTTTAATTTGAGGACAGGAGTCCCACAGCCTCGCGTCACCCGGCACCTGCCCACGAACCTACTGCTGCCAGAGGGTTTTATAAGTGATAAAGGCAATACTGGTCCGTGATGGGATTAACGGTCTTGCGGCAGAGGTGGAGGATGGGGAACGGCCTCGCAGCCGGGGCTGAGCCCGGTTCCCTGCAGATCCGCCGCATTCAGGCCAGTTTCCAGCCCGGAGTTCAGCCCCCCCCCCGGCCTCCCCAGAGCTCCGTGCTAAAGGAGGCCTCTCTTTAATGTCTTTTCCACAGGGCTATAAACTCGCAACACACCATTTTTTTTCCCTTTTATAGATCAGCATTACTAATTTATTGGAAGTTTACTATTTGGAAATGTTCTCATATAAATTAATGGGAAGGTGATATTAAACCTCGGTCCCTAGGGGAGGAGAAAGCCAAACAAAACCCACATTCCCTCTGCTCGAGGAGAGGCAGCCTGTTAAATCATCCCCTTGGCTCCGAGGGCAGGATGGGCATGGAGGCGCCCCGGAGCTTCGGGGGGCAATGCAGGGCTTCCTGCGGGTCCCGTGGCTCGGCATTTATTGCTCTCTACAGGATTTGCTCCTCTCCGGCTCCCAGCTCGGCACAGTCTTCTTCCTTCCTGACCCCGGTGGGGAACGGCGCGCCCCGGCTGTCCTTCCTGCAGCGCTTTGCAGGCGCGCAGACATCTCCAGACACTTCACCGAGCCTTTAATTACATGCTGGAGGAAGAAGCCCCAACTCCTCCAGCTCCAGCTGCCGCTGCCAACCCGCAGCGTCCCGCCGGCCGCGGCACAAGTACGTGCGTTTGTGTCAATTAAGTGGTACAATGGGTCTGCGCATCCTTCGCTAAACGCAGACAAATCTGGAATGAGGAGAGGGGATGAGGAGCGTGAGAGGCAGGAGGAGTGGTTTTTTCGGAGGCACGAGCCATTACTAGAGACTGCTCGCTCGTCTCCTGCACTTCAGGAGCCAAAATGGAAGTTCTCCGCCCCAAAACGGGCACCTCCCGGCATGTCCCGCTTGGCGCGAGGTTTCCCAGTGCCGGGGATGCAGCCCCAGCCCCACGGGCAGGATCGGACCCAGAGGAGGGAGAATTCCACCGCGGCCAGGACGGGGCTCCCTCGGCATCCCCGCGGCCAGGCAGGGCTGGAGGCGACGGAGCTGACGGGGAGCGTTGTGTTAATTTACACGCACCTCCTTTCATTTTATAAAAACTATTGCCGTTTATGAGAAAAGCTTATTGAGTTAAATCACTCCTCCTGCAGCAATATAAAAATGCTGCGGCTCAGGAATACTGACATGCATGAGAGTTGGGCTCACTTTTCTTGCTGAGCAGATGAGGAGCAGGAATCATTATTTTGTATCACTTTACAAAAGAGACCTTACTGTAATATACCTGCTGTGCATTGATAAATAGCACCAGCAGATAATAAGGGCCTTAGGCAAGGAGCAAGGAAGAAAAAAGGCTTTCCAGCATGTGAACACAAATGCTTTAAATGTGAACTAAATTGGCCTGATCATTCCTCAGATTTGCAAAATTAAACTGTGCCCAATTGTCAACATCACTGAGATTTATGAGACAAATAGAGCCAAAGCAAAGGGAATCTGTAACAGCGCTGCTAGAGACACTTGCAGACTTTAAGCAGCGCGTACCATTTAGGAAACCGAGTGCTATGAGTTCGTTATCCTCAGTACCATCTCCCAGCGACGGAGGGATGGAAACCTCCATCCACCGGGGAGGTGTGAGAGACGATGCACCGGGACCAGAGCGGGAGATGAGCCAGTCTTGGCACCACGTCCCCGCTCCCGAGAGAACCTTCGCTCCCGGAGCTGTAGAGCTGGACCTACGGACCCTGCGCTACCACCACGGTGAAAACCCAAAATCCAGCGCGAGTGAGTGTCCCGGGAAGCAGCCCGCTGCGGACGTGCTGGAGCGCACAGGGAAAGCCTGCACGGGCAATCGCAGCTGGCAACCTGCTCTTCCAAGCTTTGCCAAGGGTTTGCTGACGCCCTCTCCCTCTGCCAGGGGCCGTGGCTGGGCACAGCGGCTGGATGATGCTCCTGTAGCGGCTCCGCACGGTGCAGGTGCCGCGGCATCACCGGGAACTGCAGGTTAGGGACATCAGCATCATCTCTGCTATTGCCCTGGCTGCATCTCATTTACCCCGAGCTCAGACTCCTGCTGTCGCTGGAACCCCCGGCTCCGGCAGAGGCTCCGGGAGAACACTGGGCTGCCTGCGCTTCCCTCCTATTTGTTTACCTTCTCCTGTTTAGCAAAGCAGGACCGGATCAGCTTTTCTTTCCTGGTGCAAAGCGCTGCGCCCGGTAGGGGTAGCTCTCCTTGGCAGGGCAGAGGAGGCCTCTGCCTCAGCCTCGCGTCTCGGGGTTGTTAATGTCTCCCGGGAGGCAGAGCCACCTTGCTTCACCTTGCAGCAGCTCGATGTAAAACCTGGGGAAACCATGGCAATGCCGGAGTCAGTGTCACCTTTCTAATGATGCCAAGGATTTCTCAGCAGAGTTAACAAAGGCAGGTTACCTCTCCAGCTGTTAAAAGCTCAGTTTCCAGTTTCCCGCAAGCGCTTAGACGTTTGCTGTTGACCTCAGCCCTTGCCCCCGGGCTCTCCAGCCCCTGCCAGCCCCGCGCCAGAGATGAACCAGCCGGAGCTGACAGCCTCCATCAAAACAAAAGGGAGCCGAGCGCCAGACCCGGGATTAGCAGGTGGATCCTGGATGCCTTCGCTGAAGGCAATTAAGCTGCTCAGATACTGATCTGTCCTCAGGGTCCTGCTTCAGTCAGGGCTCACAGCCCGGCCGGGAGGCAGAGGGGGGGCTGCAGGGTGGGAAGCCAGTTAGAGAAGGATGATTGATGGGAGCTGGTTCCTACCAGCCGCGCTGGAACAGAGGCAGAGCCGGAGGAGATCCATCCGCACCGCACTGCCTGTGCCTGCAGGTATTTGCACCAGCGGCTTGTCCCCATCCCGTCCCATCCGGAGGCAAGCTGAGGGTCGTGACATCCCACCCCCCCTCAGCTCTACCAGGGGCCCATCAGTTTCATAAGCCAGCACTTGAAATAAGAATTATGAGGGTAGCTCGGGGCTGTTGCTAAACATCAAGAAGAGAAAACACGGCGCTTCCTGCTTAGCTCCGAGATTAAAGCGCTCCCCAGCTCTGTCCCCCACTCCAGCCCTCAGCCAAACGGCCGGGGGTGGCCTTGGGGGGGCTTATGAGAGACCCGTGGGCAATAGCAACGAGCACCTGAGCCTGGGCCAGTATGTGCCGTGGCCCGAGGCCAGCGTGGCTTCGGCGTGCTCTGGGGCTGTATTCAGGGTATGGAGGAGGTAGGCATTTTTCCTGCTTTCATTAATCTCCGAGGCTTTAGCTTAATTATGCTACTGGGCTGCTAAGTCAGGGCTTCATGTTTTCTAATTTTTTCTTTTGTCTTGCATACACATGTGAGACAGATTTTGCTTCCACAAGGGATATTTATAGGACATATGTTAGAGCTTGAAGAAGCTGATTAGCAATGTTTAGATTAAAAAAAGAAGGAACTGCGTGAGAGCAGCCTCGCCAGGCAAGCAGCGCTCGGGATGTCGGCTTCTGGGCAGCGGCTCCTGCCTTCCCCGCTGCTGGGCAAGTCCCGCCGGGGGGCACGGAGCCGGGGGTGCGGGGCTGGCCCTGCGCAGGGCCAGCGATGGCAGGGGGCTCTGCCCCCTCCCCCCGGGGACGGGTCTGGGGGCCAGAAGCGGACAAATGGTTCCCCGTGGCTGGAAAGCTGGGAGCAGCCCCAGGCGGGCAGCCCAGGCTGCGGGGAGGCTCTGCGGGGGCTGGCGGTGACTCTTCCAGGCAACGGGCAGAGGCAGACGTGCCCTGCTAAATACTTTCTACCTTTTTCACATCTTCTCAGCCCTCCCCTCCGGCTCCCCTGCCTCCTGACTCTCTCCTTCCAGGGATCTCGTGTGCTGGAGCTGGAGCTGTGCCTCCCGACATGGTCCCACCAAGACCAGGAGAGGAGTTTGAGGCCTTGGGGGACACTTTGCCAGGTGAATGCGAGTCTCCGAGTCCCCTGAGAGCTGCTCGGAGTACAAAACCTGTGAGGTGTTTTCCAGCATCCTACTCCCTGCCCGCGCTGGGCTGAAAAACCAAAGTACGACGTTACAAGGAGGTAGAAATTGCATTATACTCCTCTCTCCTTCGCAAGCTCTAAGTGACACTTCTGCTTTCTCCATATGAAAGGAAAATGGGTAATGACAACCTATTTCTATTGAAGAGACAATTTTCACTCCTCCTTGGCAAGTGTAGCCAGGGCAGCATCTTTCTTTCCACTCAGAGGCAAATTAGCAGATTTTGCCTCACGAACGCGGTGGTTGAAGCGCGGTGCAGCTGGAGACCTTCGCCCGCCGCGGCCGGCGGCACCCGCGGGGTGCCCACACCTATTACAGCTCACGGTGGGTGATAACGCAGGCGATGCTACGGCAAACCTGGGAAGTGCGGTTCGGATGACAGGGAAAACCCCTCTTTCCTTCCAGAACGTGGGTCTGTGTGAGACCCGCAGCCGCCTCCAGTCAGTGTTCTGCAGCTTTGCGCCAGCGTCAGGAACTTTACTCTCTCGGAGAGATGACTCCGAGAAGAACAAGTTAGACAAATGAATTCACTAATGACTTCCTTCCCTCCTACTTAAATGGCGGGATAATTCCCAGTTCCTGCTCCCGCAGCGGGCTGCTCCATCGCCTGCCGCCCGCTCAGCAGCCCCGGCAGCGCTGCCGAGTGAACGAGCCCGACGAAGGGGGCCAAGGTTGCCCATGGGCACCCACCCGCCTTTCAGAAGGCCACTAAAAGTGCTGCGCGGGCTGTTTGCAGAGGGCGCAGGCGCGGGCAGGGCTCTCCGCAGAGGACGTGCTTCAGATGCCCAGACTCCGGCCAAGCATCTCCCTCCCCGCGAGGTTTGCGCTCCCAGCACCTCAGACCAGCCCCGAACCCAAATACCAGCCTATATATAAGAGCTTTGTGCGCGCACTTGCTTTCGTGCTGTTGAAAGCCTCGACTCTCCTTTGATACCCCTTTTTTTTTTTTTTTTTCCTTTTTCCCTGGTTCAAAAATATTCTGGGAGCTTCTGGCTGTGACATCAGCGCGGGGCAGAGGCCAGGAGCTCTCGAAGCGGCTCGGGGCCGGTGGAAAGCTGCTGCCAAGGGCGCGGGGCCCGTCAATACCGGGGTTCCCTTGCCTTATACAGCGGTACAACAGACGGCTACAGCCAAACAAACACCGGCACAGACTCCTGGTGACTCCCAGCCCCTTTCTCAAGCTCAAACTGTGCTGCTGGGCCCCGCAGCTCCCCGGCCGCAGTCCTGCCCCCCCACCCCAGGACGGGTCCCCCACCGCGCAACCCCCCCTCCAGCTCCACGCCTTTGGCACAAATGGGGAAATAATATTTTTTTAAGTGGGGATGAGTTAAGAGGATTTGTTTCAGATACAAGATAGCTCTCATTAATGTTTGCTCATTTGGGTTTATTTAAGCCTTAATTGATTGTCTCCTACTTAACGGCGTTCCAGTATCTCTCAGGCTCCAGAGCAGACTCTTACAAGACCGACACTCGTGCGCTCTTCCCTTCTTCTCTCTGAAGATCTTTCATGTTAGTTAGCGGGGTTTAATGGATGGTAAAGCCACTGGGCTTGCAGGAAAGCCGAGCTTTCTCTTTCAAGTCGCTGCGCGCACAGCCTCCGGAAAAAACGCGTCCAGGTGAGCGCTGCGCTTTGATACCCGCTGTGGCTGCAGCCGTTGTCATTTGCAGCGACAAACACCGTGCATGAAATCACGGTTTTGCACGTAACGAACACCCCTGGGGCTGGCGGCTCCCTCCCTGCGGGCTGCGGAGGGCCGGGAACGCTGGCTGGGCAGAGCTGCCGTCCGGTTTGCAGCCGGCCTCACTGCGGGGACGTGGAGAGGGGACTGTCACCGACCTCGGAGTGCCACCGCGTGCACGCTGCCGGGCTGCAAGTCAGGATCTCACCGGTGGCTCCGAGCGAACCATGCCCAAACCGCCCCAGCAGGTTGGAAGCTTAGGAAAAAAAAAACCCCAAAATCAGCCTGGCTGTTATTTAGGACGCTTCCGTAGCCCTGGTACTGCTTGGGCTTGGAAAGGAGAGCTCTGTCTCCCCAGCGGCTGAAATCTCACAGGATAAGCTGCTCTTCAAGCCAACCCCTGAGATTTCATCCTTCCCAAAATAGGCTCCTTCCGACCAGGAATCCAGCTCCAAATAACGTGGGGATTTGGCTGCTGAACTACAGCACTTCTAGTGGCAGCTGGAGCCGCTCTGCCGGGAGCAGACGGAGGGAGCGGGGACTTGCGAGGCGTCACAGGGACCACGCTGACCTTTCGTCGCGCTGCCTCGCTCAGAGGAGGCTCCTTCTCTTTCCAGAATAAGTTTATATGGAGGCAGAGAAGAAACCCAGTGACTCAGAAAGGCAGCGAGAGAGACTCGTTCCTACTGAAGTCTTGCTTTCTGGTGCGATTGTTCAGAACAAAGCGAGCCGTGGCTGCTGAAATGCCCCTTCCTCATGGCCCTGTGGGGAGCCGGGGCGCGGGGGGGGGATCATTCCTGCCAGGGGACCGCCCAGGCAGTTCTGGCTCTGCAAACCCCAGTCCCGCTCCGCACTCCTGGCCGGGAGCAGCTTCGGAGAGTCTGTTCCCAAATTCACACAAAACCTCCTTTTATTGCAGCAACTGAACAGAAACCATCCACAGCAGCTCATCTTTTCAGGAGAGACACTTTCTGTTCCATACACGAGCTGTAGGAATTATTTAGCTTCTCACAGGCAGCACCCCTGGAACGAGAGAAAACGTATCAGGCTCTGATGAAACACCTCTTAAAATAACCAAAGCCTTTCCCAACACGTTCGCTTATCCTCTTTGTGCTCCGTTGTCTTTAAACAAGCACAGAGGGAAAAAGGCACGAACTTTCAGCTGCAGGAAATCTGGTGGTGGCGGCAGCTGCTGCTGCAAATCCCAGATTCGGGAGCCGCCAGCGGGAGACCCGCGCTCCCACTTGCTCCGCGTTTTTCCCGCAGCACCGATGTGCGGGAGCAGGAGTGGAAACTCTTTTTAATGATATTTTCGGCGGGGAGCGGGATGGCAGGGGGCTCTCCCGGCCCTCCCGCACCCCCGGGCTGCCCCGCGGAGGGGTGCGGAGGAGCCGCGGGGATTTTGAAGCGCGGATTATAAAAATCATCCCCTCTGTAGGAAAGTGCTCCGGCGCGGGGCCGCGCGGTGCTGGAGGCACCGGGGGACGGGGCACCGGCGCGGTGACACCCCGCTGCCGCCTCGCCGAGCGGCTAAAGGCGCGCAGACCTGCGCGGGTGCGGATCGGGGGGAGCGAGGGGCTCCCGTCCGTGTCCCACCCACCCCCGGAGCCGCGACCGAGGGGTAAATCCCGGGATTCGGGGAGAAGGAGCGTTCCCCTTCTCCGCCGCTTCCCCGGCTCCCCCCGCCCGGGTGGGCTCCGCGCGGCCCCGGCCCGCTCCGCCCCTCCGCGGCCGCGGAGGGGCCGCGCTCCGCCCCCGCCTCCGCCCGGCGCAACTTCCCCGAGCCCCCCCTTCCCGCCCCCGCCCCGCGGGTGCGCGCACAGACGCGGGCGCGCCCAGCCCAGCCGCGCCGAGCCCAGCCGCACCGCACCGCGCCCGCAGGGGCCCCGCCGCGCATGGGGCGCGCAACCTCCGCGGGCGCGCAGCAGCCCCGCCGGCGCTGAAAGAGGGTGGTGGGGGGGTGGCCCGGGCAGCCGGAGCGCCGACCGCCGCCGGCCCCCGGGCATGCCCGCCCCGCCGCGGAGCGCGGGCGCGGAGGTTGCGCGCCCGCATGGAGAGCTGAGGCGGTGAGCCCCGCCGGGCCGGGACGGGCGGGCCGGGAGACGTGACGATGTGGATGCGACGGCTCCCGGGAAGCAGGTAGGGCCGGGGCGCGGAGCCCCGCGGAGGGGAGCGCCGGCCGCGCGTCTCGCCTGGGTCTGCGCTCGGGGAGCGGTTCGCGGAGTTAAATAATGAACTTGTGGGTGCGGGATGCGCGGTGGGGAGCGAGGAGCCTCCGTGCACCCCTTCCCGGCGCCTCGGTGTGTCCCCTGCCCGGCTCGGTGGCGAGGCTCCGGCCACCTTCCCCCCCCCCGTCCCCCCCCCCCCAGCCGCGCTCGGCCGCCCTGCCCGGGGGAGGCTGGCATCCCTGTCCCTCTGCCAGCCCGTCCCTGCCGGGAAGGGACCCCCCCCCCCCCCCCCCCCCGCCCCGGCCCGGTCCGGCGGGAGCCTCCCGGGGGAAGGGGCCGGGTTGCCGGGGCATGTGGGGGGGGGCGGGCGGGGGGATGGATGTGTTTGGGGAGATTAATCGCGAATTGCAAAGCGGAGGAGACGGAGGCGAAGTGTTATGTAACGCGCTTTCATTACCGCCGCGAAGTCACCGGAGCCCAAAGCTGGGTCTTGGCGGGGCGGGGAGGGCAGAGCCCCCGGCCCCCGCCCCCCCCCCCCCCCCCCCCCCCCCGCCGCCCCCGGCCCGGCCTCCCCGGGTCTGCAGCCGCTCCCGGTGGGATGCATCCAGAGCAGTGTGTTAAACAAGTGAGATCATGAGGAAAACTGTGCTGCTGTGAGGTTCGCAATACGTTCCTTCCCTCCGCCCCCGAACCCGGTTTTATATGTAAAAAGTCCTGGTTTTGAGCCGGCGAGCGGTTGGCGTGGGGTCAGACACCCCCCACCCCCCCCCAGCCTCCCCTCCGCGGAGCGGGAGAGCGGTGGCGTGTCCCCCGGCTGCGCGGAGGGTCTGGCCGCTGCAGAGGGGGGTCCCCAAGGCGCGGGGTCCCGAGCGGGTGGCCCCGCTCCCCCAGCTCGCACCGGCCCCCACGGCCGCTCCCCGGGGAGCGGGACTCGGCCCCCGCACGGCTGCGGGGTGAGCGGCTGGATGCTGCACACACACCCCCCCCAGCAGAACATGGCTGCTGCTTGGGGGGCGCAGGAGGCCCCCCAACGCCACGGGCGATGCAGGAGGCCATTGTCCGTCGCTCCGCAGTCGCTGGAGGCTTTGTCCCTCTGCCTGAGCTTTGGATGGAGTCCTGGAGGTGAAACTTGAACTGAGGTTGTGTCTGGGCCGGGGGAGGCCCTCGGCTTTTGTTTTACACCCCCATGTGCCGGGCAGCATATTCCGGAGGCACGTGGCAAGTGAGCGCCCGATGCCCCCTGGCCTCGTCCCCTGGCCCCCGCGCCCCGACAGCCCGGGCACAGGAGCACCTTCACGCTGCCGCCGGAGCCCTCCATCCATCCGTCCATCCGCCGAGGATGCGCTGCTGCGTGGTGGGAAGGACAGAGTCTCCGGGGAGTCTGCGGCGATGTAGTGACCTCAGGAATTACTCCTCGGGGAAAGCACCCGAGATGTTTTTCGGGGTGCCTCACGTTTGGATTTATTCTGTGGCCGATGAAGAGCCCGGTGGAGCTGGAGGGCTGTTTCCTGAGGCTGGAGCCAGCAGAAGACTGTGTAATCTTGGAACCAGAGGACGCCCTCTGCTTTTTTATTTTTGTGAAGAGTTTAGCAATGAAAACAGGAGCCTTCCGGTCGCTTCTCTCCTCGATTCGCCTTGCGAATTTCTTTGCTGTGTATTCCGGATGCTCAGCGCCAGGCTGTCCTCTGTACCACCTCATCAGCTTCCAGTCCTTCCGCGTTTTATTTTTAATAAGAGATAACTTTACTGCTAACCTTGCCGGCTGCTCTCGCTTCTCTCTAACTCTAATTGCTTCTGGCTTTATTTCTGACATTTCCCATGTCGTTTCCCCTCATTTTCTTGAAGGCTGCTAGAAAAATAGCTCGGAGAGAAGCAGCAGACCTTTCCAGTGCCCGTTTCACCCCGCGCGGTCCCTGCCTGGAGCTGCCGGCTGCCGCGGGGATGTGGTACCTTATTGCCGCTTTCAAGTCGGATGCCTTTCGCCCCGGGCAGCGGCAGCTCCCTGACCTTGCAGGAGAGCCTTGCTCGTAAGTGAGGAGGGTGAGACCTGCGAACCTGCATCGCTCGGAGTTGTTCTGCCCTTGCTGTCGCCAAGGGGAGCTCGCTGCTCCCCCGGATCCCGGCGCCAGGGCTGGGTGGGCAGCGTTGGTCCGTAAAGCCCCTGCGGGGTCCTGGGGATGCTCCAGCTCCGCTCGGCCCTCGGCAGGGCAAAGGGCTGTTATTTGGGGGGGGGGCGGCTGGGACTCTGTGGCATCCCGAATGTGCACCCACATAGGTGTGCGTGCATCCGTCTGCGTCGGTGCCGGCGCCTGCCTGCGAGGGCACGGCAGCGTTCCGCAGCCTGCCGTCTGCTCGCCCTGGCCGAGGACTTCCCTTCCGCAGCTACAAACACAATATTTTAAACAATATGCCGCGATCTTTTTTTGTTTTGTTTTGTTTTTTTTTTAACAACATTTATCTCCAGAGTCATTTGCGGTATGAGTAAAAATACAGTTTGCAATTTCTTCCCGATTGCATAAAACAAGTCATTAAAAGCATACATCCCTGCACATTGGCACGGGGGAAACTTTATGGGCCTTGTAGTTACTGCCAAAGCAAACATTTTCCATGAATTCCGCTCATCAAGTTCACGCTGTCAAATGTAGATTCAGCCGCTCGTCAAAGATGCAAGCCTTGCAGTCTGAAAGTAATGAGAGCAGCGAGCGGTGGGAGTTAATGGCCTCCGCTGAGGAGCCCTTACTCATCCCGCATCCGCGCAGGGGCTGAGCTGGCTGCTCCTGGGCGAATTGATTGCCACAGAAATTCATCTGGTGTCACCGGCTATGATACTTAACAGCCACAATAATGCTTGAATAAACTGCGCTTTTATGCAGCGGTTCGTACCTCCTAACTGGCAGCAATTTCACAGATGAGGCGAAGGGAGCGGCGCTGGTCTTTAGCAGCCTCCTCCTCCCCAGAGCATGAATAATTGTTGTAATAACGCCGCTGCTGCCGCCGTGCCTTTGTGGCGTCTCCGCCCGGGATGCTGCGGGGGCTGCCCCGCATCCCGGACCATCCTGGGGACCGGGGAGCTGCCACCCCGGCCCCTGCAGGCGTTGGATGGTCACAGCTTGGCTTTGCTTCCCCTGGCCGTCACCTGCTGGGGAGGAGGAGTCGCTGATTTGCCTTCAAAGCCCGGCCTGCGAAGGGGAACCCGGGCGAGGTGCAGCCCAGCTCTGCAGGTGGCCCCCGTCACCTCGTTCCTCCCTCTCCTCGCCCAAACCCGGCCCGGGAGCTCTCCCAGCCCGGCGCGTTGCCCTTTCTGCCTGTACGTGCGTACGCAGGGCGGCGGTGAGCACCCAGAGCGGCCTCGCACAACCGCTCCGTGGGGTGTGAATCATCCATGTGACTTCCAACAGGTCTGAGGTTCATTATGGAAATGTACGCGTGCTTAAGCCTTTAAATATAGCTAATGGGAGAAGGACTGGGAGGAAAGATTACGGGAATCAATATGCTGAGCCGGAGGAGCGGGAGCTGCTCCGCTCCGGGTTGCAGCACTCCGTCCTTCTGGTGAAGGGCTGGTGGTGACGAAGTGGGTTACAGCAAGTCAAGCCCAACAGAGGTTGGGTTTGAGACCAAAACTCTTCTGCCGGGGCCGCTCTTTGAAGCCAAGTGTGTTGGGCGGGATCATGGAGGAGGATGGAGCCGCCTCGTTGGCACTTTCACCCCCTCATTTAAAACAAATGGATTTTCCCTCCCTCCAACGCTGGCGGTACCACGGGGAGGGGGTTCCCTGGCCAAGCCCAGCGACCCGGTGGCCACCGTGGTTTTTCTGGGGGATGCTCCCCAAGCTGCCCCTTGGGCCCTTCTTCGCCTTGGGTACACGGTTTTCGTCAGGGTGAATTTTTTCACTGGAATAACGTAAAACTCCGAACCCAAACTGCCTCCTTAAAAAATGGAATTCGAGTCGATATGAATATTTCCTGTGGCTCTTCTTACCGGGACCTGCACCTACAGACTTGGATAGCTTACATAATTTCCTGTGATGGAGATGTACTTCATCTAATTTCACTTTGAAATGCATTGATTAAATCAGAACTGCTGGGAGATTTAAACTGAGTCTCTGTGGCCTGAACTTAACTGTGGGAGGTTTACCTGCCTTCATCCTTCAACATTAATTTGGTTTTATGAGGATTCCTGGCGAAATGAGGTTTTTGTCTGCCACTGAATTGCTACCGCTTTCGGGGTTTATCGGTTCCTTTCTCTGGCCTCGGCGGCTCTGCGAGGAGAAGCGATGCTAAAGCCTCCTTCAGCACGGCGTGGGATGCGTGGGGGGCCGCAGCGGGGACCCCGGGGCGGTTCTGGCCGGGCACCGTCTCTCTCCGCTGCTGGGTGGGCGGTTGCCCGAGCTGGAGGCGGCGGGGCCGGGCGATGCTGCGGGGAGCGATGCTCATGGGGCAGGACGGAGACGCGCAGCGGGAGCCCCAGGTGCAGGAGGATGTGTCCTTGTCCTCACTGCCGAGCGCTTCAGCCTTCCTGGTACCAGGCAACAGCGATAAAAGGACAAGAAACCCGGCTTGGCTGGAGATGGATGAGCAGTCGCATGGAAAGAAGCAGGGACGGGGTCAGCGAGCGCCGCGGGGCAGGAGGACGGAGCACCCACTGGGGACCAGCCCGAGGTCTGTCCCGGCAGAGCGACGGGTGGCACGTCCCCAGCGAAGCCTTTGAGCCTGGCACTGGTTTTCTGTCTGAGACCATGGACCCCCTTTGGGCCAGCGCCCCACCAAGATTCAGCAGCAGAGGCTTCCCCAGCCCTCCAGCTTTGCTGGCTCTCCTGGAGAAATCAGATGGAGTTCAAAAATACAGATATATAAAAAAATGAAGCTCATCATTCATAAAGCGTTCATTGTCAACTCTGATCTGCAAGATGTCTCATTGTGACTTGGAAATGATGCGTAGGCAGGAGAGCTACTTTAACATGCGAGGATTTTTGTTTGAAATTGCTCTGGAGGTCTTGCTCGGCAGCTCTGCTCTTCTCGGAGCGTTGTGGCCTCCCCGGCGCCGCTGTGCCCGTTCTGCCGGTGGCTGCTGGTGCGTCCCGGTGGGCAATGCTGCCGGTGAAGTCCAGCAGCATCCAGCTTGCCTGATCCTGCGCGGTGCCGTGGGGACCAACAGCTGAGCCCTGGGAAGCCCTGGCTGGAGCAGGTAACGAGAGCAACTCGCCAGTTCCTAATGAAGATGATGGCTGGGCACGAGCCTGGGCTGTGGATGTGCTGGTAGCCCTGGGCAAAGCCGTCCGCGGGACGAGGGTTGGCCACTGCAGAGCGGCGAGGTGGGAGCGGCGAAGCTTTCCCCTGCCTGGCTGGGCTGCGAGTGCTGCAACCTCCGCTGGCTTCCCAGCACTGGCCCAGTAAATGTCAAGAACAACACCTTGTCTGGGAGCGGTGACACGCTTCCTGCAAGAGAAACACAAGTTTGGACCCTGGAGGTGGAAAAACTGGAGGTTGTTGGAGTGCGTGTGCCCTAACGAGGGGATGGGGATGTGCCGACTCAGGGACGCGTGGCAAGGGGGTGACCGTGTGCCTCAGGACACACACGGTCCAAGGGACTGCGCTGTTCCATGTGGGAACATGGTTTTGGGGAGTTCAGCTACAACCTCGTAGGGATCGGTTGCTCCCATCCACAGGGGGCTTTGGCCGTGCCGCCCTCTCTGCAGCATCCCGGGATGCTGAGGAGGATCTCCTTGCGGCACCCGCTCCGGCTGTGGTTTATGGCCCTGTGAACGGGGGACATGGCTGCGTGCCGCTGGCTGAGAAGCTGCGGGAGGCGGCGGTGGCTCGGCGTGGGAGGGCTGAGCGCCGGCCGCGCAGCCGGAGCGGTCGAGGCTCCGTTCGCAGCAAGCGGCGCTAATTGATGCTGCCACTGGGCTGCGTGTCGTTCAGGTTAAAGACGTGGCAAGGTCGGGGGGAGCCCAGGTTTCCCCCCCGCCACGAACCATCCCCATCATCGCACGTGCAGCTTCCTCGGGGACGCATCCTGCTGATTGCCGGAGTCCCGCGCCTGACCCCCGCTCCCAGTGCCGGCGATAGCATCTCCGTCTGTAGGACTGGCGTAATGAAGCGTCAGTTAATTGACATGGATTAGGACATCCACTTAAGTACCCACCGAAACGTGGGTGATTAATGCCGGGAGCCGAGGCCACGTGGCCGCCGTCCCCGCGGGAGCCGGCAGAAGCCGGAGCTGGGCTGAGCCCGCGGCAGCTGGGCGTCAGCAGAGAAAGCCTTGCCATTTCGGATGCTGGCAAGCGTTAATTTGAAAAGAGCTCCTAGGAAGAATAAACTCATTTTCTACAAGTAGTTGCCTTTCATGGGCTTTCTTATTAAGTTTTCTTCACGAAGGATGAGGATGAGTTACTCATCTTCTTGTTTTTTGGCTTTATAAGAGGCTCTCTGCTCCTTTAGCACCCTCCCAAGTGGAATATTCAGGGCTTATTCTGGGTTCCCGTCACAGCGACGTACTTTCTGGCACAAGCAATTTGGCTGATTTTTAATGGATGAGGATGGAAATGTTTCCCATGGGCAGTTTCTTGGCAATGTTCTGCTCAGGCGTCCAATGGGAAGGGATGTTATTCCATGTTCTTCCCTTTCATCCTTCCCGAGGTCCGGACCTGTGCGGCACGAGGCCACTGGCACGTGGGCCCAGCGCGGGGGGCGCTTGCAGGAAGGCGAGACGTCGCGGGAGGCGCAATAAATGGCAGGGGTTTGCGAAAAGCAGCGAGGGATGCGGGAGGTCTCCTGTCGCCGCCGATCTGCCCGGCAGAGACCTCCATCCCTCCTTTGGAGATAACGCTCTGGAAAGTTTAATCGCTCCCACAAAGGGCATTTTTATTTCTTTTTTTTTTTTTTAATAATGAGATGCAGAGCGCGGTGATATCTGACTCACTGGAAATTAGGCCCGGGAGGGTGTGTGCCCATAAACAGCGCAGTGTTTCCACGGGTGCCGCTGGTGACTCACGCTCACCTCGATCCGGCAGGATTCGTCTCCCGCGGCCCCGGAGCTGCCGGGAATGCTGTACCCCCGTCGGGGTGGCCGTGGCGGGGAGAACTGCTCTTCTCCATGCGGAAGAAGTCGTTGGGGGCTAAAAGGGGATTTAAACCTCTGTATGAAAGGATGAAGAGTCTCTGCCCCGGATTTGGTTCTCCCTGCCTCCGCTTTCTATTTCGGTTGGGCTTTTTCTGCATCTTTTTGGGCCGTTCCCGTCCCCGGGAAGCGTGTCCCGCCTGAGCCCTCCCCAGCAGCGGGGTGTTGCCGGCCGGGCCGTGCGGTGCCCGGGGCCGTGCAGTGCCCGGGGCCGTGCGGTGCCCAGGGCCGTGCAGTGCCCGGGGCTGTGCAGTGCCCGGGGCCGTGCGGTGCCCTGGGCCGTGCAGTGCTCGGGGCCATGCGGTGCCCTGGGCCATGCGGTGCCCTGTGCTGTGCTCCCCTCCCTCATCCCGGCTCTCCTGCTTGGCTTTCTCCAGGCTTCCCTATTGATGTTTCACACCTTCAAAGAGTGCTCTGCTGCTGCTTTTTTTTTTTTTTTTTTATTGCATTTCTTGCTCCATAAAAGCCATCTGTCTATCCGCCTGCTTTTAGAGGCGTTATTTCTCTCGTCTTCTCCATTTCCCTAAGAGTTACTGGGCCTTTTGAAATTCTTTACGCTTTCCCCGTGTGCGGGCGCCGGGGTTTCGGGGTAGGCTGGGCATCCCTGGGCTGCCGGGGACTTCCCAGGAGAAAGCCGGGTTTGGATCTCGGATGCTCCGGTGGAATTAAGACCGGAGTCGGTGGGATTTCCTACCTGTGGATGCGGACATCCATCCCTCGCCGTGGGAAGGGAATGGCTTGGCCCTGTGCCAACCATCCGGGCGTTCCCAAACGGGTCAATGCTTGTCTTCAGTCCTGGGAGAGGGGAGCTCTTTGGGAGCGTCATTAAAATCCCATTGGAAGATATTGTTTCCTTGGGTGTTTTCCACAGCGGTAGCACTGTCGTGTTTCCCGTTGGTGCGGATGTCTCGGCGGGCGGAGCGGTGGACTCCAACGTGCGGCTCCTGCGAAGCCGTATTGTGTTACAACAATGCGATGAACCCATTTTAATTATTTTGCTTTAAAGCTCATTAAGCTGCCGCTTTGTATGTACCGAGCTAACTTACCTTATTTTTTTAGATCAAAGCGTTTCCTGCGTACGTTGTAATGACACGCTTGAGCACATTAATTTAGAAAATAAGATAAGCGCTGGGGTTATTTACCGATGAAGCGGCGGTGTTAAACGGCGGTGTCAGCAGCAGCTCGTACCCTGCTCTTCCTCTCGGCAGGTGCCCTCGGAGCCACAGGCCTGGCTTGGAATAGCCGCTATCTCCTCAAATCACTGCGCCTTTGTGGTTATGGGCTTCAGAGGAGGAAAACCCCTGCTCCAGCCCGGGATCAGGCAGATATCCCAATCCTGGTGTTTGTGCCCTCGGCTCCCAGCGGGGAGAGCCCTCCTTCTGCCATGCCATGCCATGCCATGCCATGCCATGCCATGCCGTCCCGTCCCGTCCCGTCCCGTCCCATCCCATCCCATCCCATCCCATCCCATCCCATCCCACATCCTTGTGTAGGCTGGAGAAGGAGACCTGATGGTCCTGCAGGAGCCCAGCTTTGTCCACAAATTGGTTGTACAGGGGGTGGCAAAGGAAGAAAATCCACGAGCAAAGTAGGGGAATGAGCAGCTCCTGCGTTTGTGGCCACAGGGAAAACTCACCTTCCTCCCAGAGCCCGCGGCCGCGTCGAGGAGCTGCTAAACCGAACCGTCATCCTTATTTATTCCGTAGAGCATTAGGGATGATCTCTAAGCTCCCGGTTTAGTGCTCTCATACATATGTTGCGGTCCCCTCCCTTCAGCAGCTCAGGGTTTTTGCATGGATTTGGAAAAAGGGGGAGGTGTTCCCCGCTCTGCTGGGGGGGGTGGGAGAGGGCAGCCCAGTCCCGCGCGCCCGGGGGCCTCCCGGGTCAGTGTTAGCGAGGGAGCGATTTTGTGGCGCACACGAGGTGGTGGAATACACGAGGAGGTTTAGACAGAAGATAAAAACACCCTAATTTCCTTAGATTGACGGGATTTTTTTAATATTGCCAAGAGCGGAGCTCAAGGCTGTGACTCTTCAACAAGATTTTTGGTGGATTTGTAAATCCGAGTAAAACTTCCCAGCAAGTTGTGTCTGAAGGGAAGCTGTTGCTGCTGCCTCATCCCTGGTGCTGGTGCAGGATTCGGAGTTGGGGGGGGGGACACGGGTGGGCTGAGCCGGCGGCAGGTGCCAGTTTGGGCTGGGAAGCCCAGCGCTTACAAACCCCCTTTATCCAGCGGGACAAAAGCCGAGTGTTCTTCCCGAGGGGCTGATGAAACGCCCCACTGTCCGGCCCTGCCGCAGTGTTTGCCGGGGAGGGGGGTTTGCCGAGCGGCGATGGGGGGAAGCGGCGGCCGCGCTGAGCCTGACGGAGGGGATGCTCCAAGCGGTACCCGGGCGGTGGGGGCCGAGCCGTGTCCCCTGGCAAGCGCTCGGGGCGGTTTGTCGCCCGGCTGGGGCGGGAGGCAGCATGGCCACCATCCCCTGCCCATAGCGCGTGGGCAGGCAGCACAGGCAGCGCAGGCAGCGCAGGTGGGGCAGGCAGCACGGGCAGTGCAGGCAGCGCAGGCAGGGCAGGCAGCACAGGCAGTGCAGGCGGGGCAGGCAGCACGGGCAGGGCAGGCAGCACAGGCAGGGCGGGCAGCACAGGCAGTGCAGGCGGGGCAGGCAGCACGGGCAGTGCAGGCAGGGCGGGCAGCGCAGGCAGCACGGGCAGTGCAGGCAGCATGGGCAGGGCAGGCAGCGCAGGCAGGGCAGGCAGCGCAGGCAGGGCGGGCAGTGCAGGCAGGGCGGGCAGTGCAGGCAGCACGGGCAGGGCAGGCAGCACGGGCAGGGCAGGCAGCATGGGCAGCGCAGGCAGCATGGGCAGTGCAGGCAGGGCGGGCAGTGCAGGCAGCACGGGCAGTGCAGGCAGCACGGGCAGGGCAGGCAGCACGGGCAGGGCAGGCAGCATGGGCAGCGCAGGCAGCATGGGCAGTGCAGGCAGGGCGGGCAGTGCAGGCAGCACGGGCAGCGCAGGCAGCACGGGCAGGGCAGGCAGCGCAGGCAGCACGGGCAGTGCAGGCAGCGTGCCCAGGTGAGGGCTGGCAGCCAAAGCCGCAGCCCGCTGGGTCTTCCTGGGGGAGCCAGACCGCGCCGGGAGCTCCTTCTGCCGGAGCGGCAGCCGGTGAATCACCGGGCGCCAGTTTTGCCCAGAAATTTGCCAAAGACGTTTCTCGGTCTGAAGGCGCCTCCCGGCTTCTGGGCTTCCCACCCCTGGCACTTTTCAAATCCCATCTGAAATAGTCCCGCAAAACCAGGGAAAGCACTCCACAGCAGATGTTGCGTCGCCTTTGGAGCAGGTCGACCTGGGCTGGCACCTTGGAGGCCGTTTGCCCGCTGGCTGCCGTAGCCGAGCTCTCGCACTCATCCTCAGGCCGGCTGCGGGCGCCGAGCACCCTTTAGTCCCGCCGGCATCCTTTTAAATGTTTAGAAAATGCGGAATGACCTCGAAACCCAAGGTTGAAGTTTGGCTTGGCAGCGACCGGGCGCTTGGCCACCGTGGAGCAAACCCGCGTTTGCCTTTGCGGCAATGCCCCGTGCGCCTGTTTTCTGGGCTTTTCTCCTTTTTTCCCCCCTCTTCCCCGCGTCGCTCTGCAAGACCGTGCTGCTCCTCGCAGCGCAGCGGGGGAGGTTGGGGGGGGGCTTTGCCCTTTCCCTGCCAGGGGAAGGACGTGGCCCGGAGGAGAGCGGGGCTCTGCCGCGCCGGGTCTGCTCTCTGACAGCCTTGGCAGGGGCTGCGCCTACCGCATCAGCACATTGGCCATACCGCTGGGTATTAATTATGCCTTCCGCACTCCCGGCTATTCAAATGTTAAAATTGTTTATTTGCAGCTGGGTGAGCTCAAGACAGAGGCAGAAAAGCGAGCAGCTCCCCTCCGCCGCCCTCCTGCCCCGCTCTCCTCCGCGGGATGCAGCTCCCGGGGATGGATCCAGCTCGGCGTTTCCGTGCCGGGGAGGCCCCGCTGCTCCCCCAGCCCCGGCAGACCTTTTCCTGCCTCATTTTCCTGGGGAAACGGGAGCCGTCTGCCCGGCCGCGGAAGCGCGGTGGTGAGGATTCAGCCGGTTTCACCCTTTGCTGATTTTCCTCCGTGATCTATCCCGTCCCCTCTGCCGCGGGAAGCGGCGTCGGTTTAATTACTTGTGGGGAGAAGGGGGAGAGCAGAGGAACTTAGGACTTGTTTTAAATATCACTTTTATTAGTAGGTAATCCTGAAGCTCAGGTCTGTAATATAGACGGGTAGCGATGTGGCACATTTAATTTACCTCGGTGCTACTGTGTGTCAGCTTTTGTGCCTTGATTCCCAGACCCGGCTTTAAAGAGCTCGGCAGCCATATTTTCTCAAATTTATAATTATCTCGGAAGAAGTCGTGGCTGCAGACGGTGCAGTGAATAGCAAGTTCCCGGTTCCCGCTGGGTCTGGGCTCGGAGCGACTTGTCCTGGGGTAAAACATCGCTTAGGAGAGAGGTGCAGGGCTTGGCGGTGCCCGCAGTCCCGCGCCCCCGCTGCCGGTGGGGTGGGATGCGGTGGGCATCCCGCCGGAGCGGTCCATGGGGTCTCCTGCCGGTCCCGTGGCGTAGCTCACCACGTGCCTTTTGGCAACCATCCATGCTGCCCTTGCACGGGAATGCGCGGATTCCTTCCTCCCGGCCCGGGTGAGAGTCCCGTCCCGGCGGGAGCGACGCGGTGATGCTCTTATTTCCATGGCGATGGCTGGTAGTGTCACAACAAAGGACAGTCGCTGCACTGCAGGGATCGTCGCACACGGGAGCGGGGCTGCGAGCGGCTGCGGCAGCGCCGGGGCTGCAGTCCCCACCTCGGCCAGGACACGCGATTGCGGGCCAAGTATCTGCCACCGCCGCTGAAACCTTCCCCTCTGCCTCTTGCTCCGGCGTGAAAGTCACCCGCCGAGACGCAGCCGCCTCGCTCTTCCTCCGTACGAAGCCGGCGGGTTCCTGCACATGCTCCCATAACGTGTCGTGCTCCGAATGCCTTTGTAGGACACGCAGCCGCGCTGCCAAGGATGCTTTTCCGAGAGCGTGGCGCCTGCTCTCCTGCCGCGTCTTGCCTGGGACCAGCATCGTCGCCCCGTCCCTCCGGCCGCGGCTCCCGCTCCCGCTCCAGGCGTTCGCAGGAATATTTTTGTCTCTGTCTCGCTTGGTGTTTGGAGATATGAAACGCTCAGAGTTCGTAAATCATCCCAACAAGGACATAACCTTGATTCCCTGTGCAATACCAATAGATTACCTAACGGGAGGCATGAAATGGAAGAATGGCTCCATTTGTATAATTCTGCATTAAAAATCAGCCTATTCTGCGTTTAGTGCTGGCTGTGAAGTGTCTCCACAGTCAGGGGAGAAAGGGGCCGGTGGTGGAGAGCAAACAAGTACCTTATGAAAGGGCCGTAAATAGGCCCCTCTCGCCGTTCCTCGCCTGGGACTCGCGCTGGGGTGGGCGTCAAAGGGACGGGGGGGTCTGTGCGGACCGCGCTGCTGACCGTTCGTGTTCCGCAGTTCGTCAGAGCCGCTCGGAGGCCATGATCCCAGTTAATTGCTGGGACAGATTACCCAGCCCCGGGGATTTCTGGGCGCACGGCGGCGCCCGCCTGGTTTTGCAGCCGCCGGATTAACCCGCGTCCTGCCCGCGGCGTCGGGGCTTGCTGGCGCATCCGCCGTCCTCCCAGGGTCCCCGGCGCCGGGGCAGAGGCGTTTACCCCGGCCACGAGCACCTCCTCTGCTGCACCCGCCGTGCTGGGTCTTCTCTTTCCCTTCCCTCACGTCTGCGAGCGCCAGCGGCCCATTTCCGAGGCAGCATCCCGCAGCGGCGCTGGGCTTCGCAGCCTCCGGGGCTGCGTGGATTAAGAACCCCGGGCGTTGTGGGCAGGCGGCAGCTTCTCTGGAAGCTCTGGCTCTCGCCGGGGCATGGCAGAGAGGGCGGGAGAAGTAGCCTGGCACAAGGGCGAGGTGGCACCGAGCCAGGGACCGGCACTGGGATGCCACCAGCCCTGGGCTCACGGGGGAGTCGCTGCCATCATGCTGCTGGACCCTGCGCTCCCATGGCCGCCTCTGCCCTGGGGGTGCTCGTGCCGCTGCCTCCGTGGGTAGAAATGCCCAATAACGTGCGTGGAGGGTGGCAGAAGAGGGGTTTTTCCTCCATTTGCCCTGACTGCTCTCATGTTTTCCCTGTCCATCGCTTTTCCTATGGATTTCTGTCCGACTTCCACGCTGTACCGCTCTGCCAGCGCACCCGGCTCCGTCGTTTCCAAAGCACTGAGCAGCCCTCGGTGCTCCGTCTCGCTTTGGGCACATGGTGTGGTCGATGCAAACAGCACGTTGTGCCCGTGCCGCGGCGCCGGGGCCTGGCGGGATCCGTGGCTGCGCAGCCGCAGGCCGGGGGGCAACGGACCTGGGTGATGGCGGGGGGCGGCGGGTCTGGGTTCACGGCGGGACACGGGTCGAGGGCACCCGGGGCTGCCTTTTCCAGGCTGCCGCTTCACCTGTTTATAAGGTGATCCCAGGACAGGGGTAATCTTGCCTTTCCAGCTCTGCAGCAATCAAGAGCGCTAATTACCAAAGCATTTCTCTTGCCTGGGCGTGCTCCTCAAAACGCTCGGGGGCTTCTCGCCGTGCACGAAGCTTCATCAGGGTGGAAGGGATTCGGTCATCCCGGCTTTCCTGGTGGGAAGAACCGCGTTGCTGCTGCCCGTGGGGCTGGTGAGGCCGGAGGAGCCGGGCAGCATCGCCCCATACCAGCCCTGGACATGGAAAAGCCCTGGCAGCATCTTCCCGACCAGCGATGGGCATGGTGAGCACGCGTCCAACAGCCTCCTTCCAATTAATCTCTCTCTTAAGTGTCAGCTTCCCTCGTCTCCAAAGCAAACGGCTGCGTCTGAAAGGGTTTGAGGAAGGGTTTTCATCCTGGGGAGAGCTCTGAGGGTGTCGCGCCCGGTGGGGAGGCTGCGGTGGCTCCGTCTGGAACACCTTCAGCGCCCGTAACTCCATCGCGTTTGAAACAGATCGGCTCGGTTGGGCTCAGCAAAGCAACCCTGGAGCGCTGAACGCGCTCGATCCCTGTCATTGCCTGGGTAGTTTCCTTGAAATCTGCTTTCGTGCTTCTCACCACGCGCAGGTAAATATTTGTGGGAGTTCCCCGCAGCGTGTGCGGATGCGGCCGCCTCGCCAGCTGTTAAGCTGTGGGAGCAGATTTGTGCTTCGCGGGAGCAAAGGCTTTGGATGAGGAGGGCGAAGAAGGGATTTCATCTTCTCAAATATCTCCACTGCTCTTTTCTTTTTTTTAACCCAATTTCAGAGTTTTGTTGAATTTTTCCTTGAGTTTGAGAAACTATTTTGGGATAACGCTCCCCTTCACCCCCAAGATGGGAAAAGAAATAAGATGAAAATTGCCTGTGCTCGCCCCGTCTCTCTTTGCAATGGGAAAAAAGTTGTGTGTGCGTGGCGGGGGAGTCCTGAATAACCAAAAATCCTGATTTCCAGAGGGTTCAGCGAGCGGCACATCCTGCCGACCCGCTGCATCGCCCCAGCCAGGGCCAGATCCGTGCCCCGGCACCGAGGCAGGCGGGTGCTGTGTGCATGGCCGACCGGTGTATCCCCTTCCCTACGACAGACCCCCCCTCTGAGTGCGGCTGGTGAGTTATCCCGTGCACTGAGGGCTGTGGAAGTTCCCCTGGGCTCTGCTCTCCGGCCGGTGGGACGCAGCTGGTGCAGTTGGAGGCGGGTTGGTGCCGTTTGATGTCTCAGCAAAGCTCAGGCGTCCTCCCGGCAGCGGTGACTCCGCTCCTGCCTCCCGGGAGGCGAGCAGATGCTCTCCTGCCTGTTCCGGCAATGGGGAGCGGAGGCGTGGGGAGCCCCCGGGGACAGTGTGCCTTTGGGGGGGCCAGCCTGGGTTGGTTTGGGGCAAGCAGAAGGTGGCAGGACCTCCGGGCTGGCCGTGTCCCCGCTCCCTGAGCTGCCCTTGGGACGCGTCTCCCTGGGTGCCCACTTTGTCGGGGTGCTCGGGGGTGGCAGGGGGAGGGAAGGGGGGGGTCCTGGGGCGGATTCGGAGCCCCTGGGTACCGCCGGCCCCGCCACGCGCTGCCGCATCCCCGCCGCCGCGCCCAGCACATCGCGCCGCGTTGCCTAGACAACGGCAACTCCTACACGCTGCTATTTATTCTGAAGGACACTTGCTCTTATCTGTCGTTCGCAAAGCCCTCAAAAGATTGCATGCCACTCAAAATTCCTCCGAGGTAACCGGACGCGCCGCTCCCGACCCTAAAGCCGCCTCCTGGGGACGTGCCAGCCAGCGGGGTGGCCGGGGGGACGCACCTTGGGTGACAGCCCCGTGTCTGGCACGGCTGGAAGGGACGCAGGCGGGAGGGTGACCCCCGCCGTCCTTGGGGCAGGACGGGGAGCTGCCGGGGGCTCTGCCTGCCTTCTGCTGCCCCGTGCGAGCCGTGCGTGACCCCCACCATGTCCCTTCCCATCCCCAGAGGCTCCGACCTGGGGAGCGATGCCGGGAGCCAGGGACGCCCCTGTCTCGGGGTGTCACCCGGGCACAGCGTTCCTGCTGTGGTGGTCTGACGCCGGGGGTTGTGCGTCGCGGTTGTTGCGTTGTCCCCCCCCTGCTGCAGGGAGCAAGGCAGCGATGCTCGGGCACATCCCAGGCGGGAGCAGACCCCCCTGAGCTGGGGCTGCCCGAGCTTGAGAACGCCACCAGCAAGCAGGAGGAAGCGGGAAGAGGGGAAAAATCTGTTTTTCCTGCAAGCTCCAATCCCGAGTAGCGAGGACTGGCATTTTTGTCTTTCGGCAGCAGCTGGGATTTAGCGAGCACCGAGTCTGGGGTGGGCGCCTCTTCCCTCGCCTCCCGCGCCACGTGTGCCGCTGGTTCGCCGAGGGCTGGGATGGGGTCCGGGTGCCAGAGGTGGCCCCTGGGGCGAGCGTGGTGCCGGGTTGGTGCCCGGCACCTCTCTCCTTCCTTGCAAGGAGACATTTGGGATGATGTTAGGGAGCGGGGCAGAGGCTGACACGGGGCCTGACGTGCCGCTGGAGTGAACGTGAGCCTTGCGAAGGTGAGTTGGTGTACAACGCTCCCGCTGGAAGCCCGAGCTCCGGACTCCTCGCCGATGCTCAGCAGGCGGGGGATGCTCTCGGTGCTGCCCCCGCGGCACTGCCACCGCTCTGCCAGCCTCTAAAAAAAAACCCCACCGACAACATGTTTTGGGTGGTTGGGGTTTTTTGCAGCCTTGAAATCCTTCCTCCCCCAGCCTGAACTATTTTGGTTTATGTTGTCTGTTCCTGGCTCTTCCCTTTCTCCTTCTGCGCGCTTTCCCTGCGTCGCCTTGTTCCTCCCCAAAATAAATGCTGTTACGCTTTGAAAAAATACCCAATTAGGGAAAAAAAAAAAGAGATCCTCTGAGCAGAAAAAGACTGTGCCTGGGAGTATCCAGGTCAGCTCCTTTAGCTTCATTTGCTCACGCATGGAGGGAGTGTACAAATGCTTCTGTCAACCAGATGCACATTTTGTTGTGCTACCAAGGACTTTACGGGGCGCAGCGCTGCGGAGGATTAGTCTGTTTAGCCACATAAAGCTCTCATTAACTCCTGCTGAGTTCGACAAAAGTCTTTCTTGTGTAAAAGCTGAATAAAATGGTGTAAAGATTTTGGGCTTTGGCCTAATGATTTTTTTTTTTCCTTAAAAAAAAAAAAAAAAAAAAATGTGTGTATCAGGCATTTTCTTACCATGAAACGCTGTGCTTTATGTGGGGTAGCGTCTTAGGGGAAGATGCGAGTGGAGCAGGACGTCGCAAGGTGCGATGCCGCGGAGGACGGGAGAGGCTTTGATGTGACCTGACCTGGTGGAGGCATGTCACAGCAACGCAAAATCGTAAAGACTGAGCCTGCTGACAGTGCAGCGTGATTTCGGAAAGCTGGGGACAGGGACCGGGGTGCTCCATGCCCTGGTGACATGGAGACCCGGTGCAAAGGCTCTCGCTGCTGGCTGCTCCTGCCACCCGCTGTAGCTAATTCCTCTAAAAGGGCCGAGTTTGGGTAGCACGGACACTGGCGTTTCGCAGTAAAACCCATCCTCGAGGTGTTCATGGCAGTCGCGGATCGACTGAGAAGCAGCGAAGTCCTGGTTTTGGGTGGGGGTCCTTGTTCTGCCCCATTTGTGGTGATGGGTTTGCAGTGGGGGGCTGCGGGGCACCCTGCGGTGCCGTTCTGGGGGGCCCTGTTGGGAGCACGGGGAGAGGATGATGCACCGCTTTCCCGCGCTGCCGGGGGGGGCGTTTCGGGTGGCCGGGCTTGGGGAGCCCTTGTGTTGCCCCTCCGCCTTTCTAACACAGTCGCTGTCTGTCCGCAGGTCAGGTTGCCCGCTCGGAAGCCATGCTTGGATTTTAATAGCCATGTTCCACCTAGCCATGGACCTCGCCAGCTGCCAGCCCCCCGCCAGCGGCGCCGGGGGGAGGCTGTCACCACGGCCGGTGCTCCGGCACAGACTGTCCCGTGGAGCGCTGTGGGGCGCGGGGAGCGGGGAGGAGCTGCGGCGCCCCGGCCCCCCCTGGACCTGCGCCCCCGCCCCCCCCCCCGCAGAGACCCCGCTCCCGCCGGCCGCCCCCCGCCACCCCGCTGCCCGCCGGCCGCTCCCCGCGACGGCCCCGCTCCCGGAGGGGCCGGCGGCACCTGCGCGGCCGCGGCTTTGCCCCACGGGACGGGCGTCCCACGGCGCTGCCCGAGGTCATCGTCTGGGGCCCCACGGGCGAGGAGGACTCCCTGGAGAGCAGCACGCTGCCCGGCGCCTTCGCCACCACCACCCGCCACCACCGCCGCCGCCACCACCACCACCACTGCCGCCACCACCGCCGCCGCCACCACGCCGCCCCGCGCGACCCCCAGCACCCCGGCGCCCGCGCCCGGCGGCGACGCGCCCCGCAGCAGCCCCGGCCGCACCAGCACCGCCGAGCCGGCCGCCGGGCACAGCAGCGGGGGCAAGGATGCTCGCCCGCCCCGCGGACTGGGAGACAGCACAGGTAGGGGCTGCCGGGGGGGCCATCGGGAGGGCTGGGGGGTGCTGGGGCGGAGCGGTGACTGCGGCACGAGTTTCCCCAGTGGCAGCGTTGCCCGGGACTGGAACTGGAAAAAAGCGTGTGATGTTGAACGAGAGCGCGCGGGAGGCGAGCGGCAGCTCTGATTCATCCCTTTTATCGGAGGCGTTTTCCAGTGGCTCGCTGATGGGTGCATCAGCAGCATCCGTCCGTCCCAGCTCCCCTAATCGTATTTAGTGCGGCGCTCGGGCAGGGCGGCGCGTTCCCCCAGCGCGGTCTGCGGCGTGGACATGGATGGGAAAGCTGCTTCCCATTTATTTCAAATTATATTTGTTATTGCCAGTATTAAACTGTGGGGTACCGTTGTATAGTTTGCAGAATTTACTCACTGTGCATCGACTGCTTTTAGCCCACAGCGATTTTCTAGTTGAATCAAAAAAGAATTTTGTGGCCTAATCTTAATCCCAATTAGTTTATCCAGCCTGCCCCGCTTGGCGGCAAGAGACAAGCCAACCATAATGTTGTTCCTGACTTAAAGGAGTTATTTATAGCGGCGAAAAAACTCCCAACCTACACACCTTTTGAAAAAACGCTGGAATTGGCTGGGTGAATTAGCGAGGGAGTGTCGATAGCGACTGCCGGCGTGAGCTGCACGCTGCGTCACACGTGTGGTGAGATCTTCAGCCTGATCTCCCCAGACCCGTCGCGGTCCTCGCCTCCGGCCTCGGTGGCGTCGTGGGGTCTGGTGGGAGCTGGCGGCGGCCGCCCGTTGGCCGGCTCCGTTTGCAGCACGTGGGAGGATGGCCCCGGGCACGTGCTGTGGATTTTTAGTGGGACGCTTCGTTTAGGCGAGGGTGAGCTGGTGATGCTGCCCGCGTTCCTGATGGTGATGCTGCCCGGTTCCTGCCCGTGCTTCCCATGTTCCCACCGGTGCTCTGCCGCCGCTGCCGTCCCTGGCCGGCAGAGCCACAGCCGCCGGCAGCCTCCCGAGGGGCCACGGCTTTAATCTGCTGGCTCTTAGCTCTCATTAGGGGCTTTTTCCAGGATGGGAGTTTTTGCTAATTAACTTCTTTTCGCCGGGTGGTGAATACGATAAACTCCTTCCTGGGGCTAAAGGACTTTTTTAATCTTGGCCCGTCCGCCCTAAATTGAAAAGCGCCTGAGCTCCAGATCTGCTTTTCCTGCCTCTGCCGGTGACGGGTGCCCGGGAGATCCCCGGCACGCTCCCGGCGGGTCGCGCTGAGCCCCTGCGGCTCCCGGGGACCAGCGTGCCGGGAGCCCAGCCGTCCCAAAGCGCCGGCCGAGCCTGCGCCGGTGCTGCTGGCGATGCGCCCGTGCCAGGCTGTGCGTTTCTCAAGCCCTGCTCCTCTCTGTTGTATAAGCCTTAGCGGCTGGAAGCGTTTGTTCTCTGCTGGGAAAAACATATGGCTACAAATGAGGATGAGGTAACTCGTCTGTACTTTTTATTTGCCTCAGCGAGCATTGCGAGCCCTCGTCCTGCGCGGCGCCGCGGTGGTGGGAGGCTGGGCAGGGAGGCTGCTGCTCGCCCGGCTTTTGGTCCCTCAGCTCGCCCCGGCAGCAGCCTTGGGGTCACGGTGGTCCCCAAGGGAGCTGGGGCCACCCCCAGAGCTGGCAGAGTCGCCCCAGGGCTCCTGCACTCCCCGGCACGTCATGGCACCGTCATTCCCAATGGATTGGGTGCTGCCGTCGGGCTAACGAAGGTCCTGTATTCCCCGCCATGCCCTCGCTTGGCTGGAAAAGGACCCGCTCCTGGGTGCCTGGTCTTGCTCCTGGGCGCCCAGTGATGCTGGGGGACCGTGGGGGTCCCCGGGGCACAGGTGGGGTGGGGGCAGTTCAGCAGAGGCAGCGGCGTTCGCTTGGGTGGGCCGTGGAGGCAATGCTGCTCAGGGAGATCTTCCTCTCGCCCGGCTCCTCCGCGCTGAAAAACGAGAGGAGGGGGGGGGGGAAAAAGCCAGGAACAACATCTCCGTGAGTCACGAGCAGCAAAAACAAGCCTAAAAAAAATAGCAGATAGTCTGCGGGTGGGCAGGAGGGAAAGGCAGACGGGGGATCACTTGCAACGCCCAGAAAGGTGGGGGGGAGGTGGTGGGTGCCGCCGGCGGGGGGGTGCTGTGGGTAACCCCCAGCTCAGGTGTGTTTGTCCCGGTGCCACCTCTGCCCGCCCGGCGCCTGGCGGCGTGCTGATGGCAGTCAGATGGGGACGCAATATGTTCACCCAGGCGTAGTTTATGCTTATGCTTTTCAAAAACGTGTGCTTCCTTTTTTTTTCGGGGGCTGTCGTAATCGTTTCCACGGCGGAGCACGGGAAGGGAGAAATAATTAAAACTCCGGCGTGCTGCAGGAGGCGAGGGCTGGAAGGGGCCCGGTGCTGCCCGTGCGGGCTGGGCTCCGCCGCCCAGGCAGAGCGTCCTCCTGTAGCGCGGGCTCAGCCGAAATAAAGAAGAAAAGCGGAGAATGAATCAGAGACTGTCAGGGCGAAGGCATGAATTGCGCTGGCTGGGTTGTCTGAGGCTCTCCTTTCAGTATTATTAGAATAAAGCCGTCTTTAATTAAACCTTTAAGTGCTTTATAAGGCAGAAGACTTTATGTGTCGTCTGCTGCTCTTAATGGTGGTTTGATCGCCGGTACGCAGCGCGGTCGGCGTGGTGCTGTGCGAGCAGCACGCCGGGGGGGGGAGCGGGGCTGCACCCCCTGGGCACTCCATCCCTAGGGATGGGGGTCGGGATCGCTGTCTGGGGGGCTCCTGGGTGGAGGCGAGGGGCTGTGTGGGTGCTGGCGTGGGCACCGCCGTGCCGAAGCTCCGTCCCACCCTCCGCTCCATCCCTGCCGCCGGCCAGGAGCGTATCGGGAATAAACAATAATACAGAGACATTCTCCTCCCCGCTGGGGGGTGACCCTGCCTTCAGAAGGGGGTGCAGGAGAGGGGGCCGCTGGATGCAAGGAGATAGCGGATGCAAAAGGCTTCAAAGGAATTAATTAAAGATAAAATGTGTTTAAAAGAAGATCCTGGGCGGTCGGGATGGAGCCGCCGCTTTGATCCGCCGTGCCAGGGCATGGGGAGCCGCCGCCACGGGGGGCCGGAGAGGAGGGAATGGGGTTGGACGGCATCTCCGGGGCCAGCACCCCCCGCCGCCTGTCCCCCGGGATCCCGAAGGATCCCGTGTGGGGCCGTGCGTCAGCCGCGGTGTTCCCTGAGGACGCAGAAGGATGGCTGAAGCAGGGGATGAGCGCGGCCGTGAGCTGAGCTCTCTCCGGCGAGGGAGACGGACTTGTTTCTCCCCGGGATTAGCAGATGCCGTGCGTGCGTGTGTGCCTTCACCCACGTGTGTGTCGAAACGAGCCAGAAACGCTCCTCTGCTGCTCTCAGAAGTATTTATTGCTCGGTGATATTTGCTGTAACACCTGAGAAGATAAGTCTCAGTGTCTTTAGCATAAGCCTCTAGGATCTTCGTTCTTGGCAAGGATGTTTCTCAGCAGCAGCAGCAGGATATTCTCCTCCTTTCATCAGCCCAACACAAAATACCAGGAGGTTTCCAGGAACCTTGGTGGTGTTTTTTCTGCTGAAGAGCTGCATTTTCACTTCAGGATGAATAATGCTCGCTGGGCTGGGTTTCGGAGCTGATTGCCCTGATTTACCGGGTGGAAAACCAAGGGGCTTTGCCTGCCCGAGCTCTGCTTTGGAGGCCGGAGGGGGGTTCAGAGGAGCAGCCCCACGGCGGGTTCCCAGCCCATGAACCGGCTTTGCGCTGGAGCGAGGTTTTTCACGAAGACTCCTGCCCTATCTCCTCCCCTCTATCTAACCCTTCTGGTTTTGGTAAATTACTTTTCTTAGAAGCTATTAAGCGGCGGTAGGGTTCGTGTTACGGCAAAGTCCGGCTGATCCCCCCCGGGAGAGGCCGTTTGTGGTTGGGGTTGCAGCGGAACGGCCACACAACGCTCCTGATTGAATTTTTCTGTCGGAAAGCGGCTTTATCGACTGGATGAGGCTTTCGGGGATGAGATGCGTTTTCTGACGGCTGGGGAAGCTGTAAGGCCTCCCGAGTCCAGCCGGGTTTCCCCAGCCCCTCCGCGAAGCTCGGGAGCAGGCGGAGGTGTGCCGGTGCTCGGGGTGTGCGGGAGACGAGGAAGAGACCTCGTGGCGGGAATGGGGATGGGATGCTGAGCCCCACGTGGCAGGTGGGGTCCCCCCCGAGCGGAGCAGAGGGGCAGAACCCCCCCTCGCCCTGCTGCCCACGCTGCCAGGGATGCAGCCCAGGGTGCGGGGGGTTCTGGGCTGCCAGCGCACGTTGACAGCTCGTGTTGAGCTTCTCGCCCACCAGCACCCCCAGGTCCTTCTCCTCAGGGCTCTCTCCAGCCATTCTCCGCCCAGCCTGGAGCTGTGCCTGGGATTGCCCTGACCCAGGTGCAGGACCCTGCACTTGGCCTTGGTGAACCTCATGAGGTTGGCACGGGCCCACCTCAAGCCTCTCCCGGTCCCTCTGGATGGCATCCGTTCCCGTGGTGTCATCGGCAAACTTGCTGAGGGTGCACTCGATCCCATTGTCCATGTCGCCAGCAAAGATGTTAAACAGCACCGGTCCCAGTGACAATCCCTGAGGAACGCCACTCGGCACTGGTCGCCACTTGGACATTGAGCCGTTGAACGCAATTCTTTGAGCGTGACCATGGCCAGGAACAATTGCCACGGCAACTATTCCATCTGTGTTTTCATCGCTTCTCTCTCTATAAGCTCTTCAGCTGCTCCCAGAAGCCGGTTTCTTTTCAATGCTCGTTACTGGGAGCCCGTTTGGGATGGTCTCTGCCCGGCTAGAGGCGATGCTTTGGTTGAGGAGCAAGAGAGAGGGGCGTTAGGGCTTGACCCAGCATGTGCCAGTCCTGCTGTCCTGGCTTATTTAGGAGATTTACCCTCTTTTGGCATTCGGAGTCAAACTGGGAGTTGCGGGAAGGCAGAGGGGAAAGGACCAAGGCAGGAATCCCGTGCGCGGGCAGGGGCTTGGGGGCTCCATCACTGCCCTCCTGGCCGGGGCGTAGCAGGTATCCGGGGCCTCTCTTGGTTTCCTACCGCTAAGGGTGACTCAAGATTATACTCTGCAAAATGAAATGGAGCTGTTTTTCCCTTTTTTAATTTTATGCAGCTTAGAGGCCTTGACGAGGGTCTTCAAAGAGTTGCGGCTCGTAGCTGTTTTTATTGGGAAAATGAAAAATACGGTCTCCCTAACCAGAGCTGTTGAAATAAAGGCCTTGGGGGATAGAGGTTCTCTTTGTTTTTAATTAAGAGCTTATATCTCCTGTTCGCTGCCATTGCGCACTTCTGCAGTAGCAAGACATTAGTCTCGAATGGATTTTCTCATGGAATTAATTCTGTTGATGCAGAGCTGTCCGGGAGCCGTTTCAAAAGGTGGCCAGAAAGGCCAAAACCCAGCGCTTTCATCTCGGTGGCAAATATATGGTCTTTAAAATAACATAAAAAAAAAAATATCCCTGGCGTTTGCTTGCTTTGAGAAAATTGGGTTTTTCCTTGGACTTGGGGAATTTGGAGTCGCATTTTGCAGGTTTTTTGCCCAGCTGGTGCCCGTGGGGATGCTGGGGCTGGGTCCCGCCGCCGGAGGGGACAACGAGTCCCCGGCGAGAGCGGAGCGCGCTCGGATGGCGCGAGAGTGGAAAATCCCAGCAATATTTCAGCATTTCCAAGGGTTCAAAGAGCGCTTTTGAAGAGCTTTCCCTCCTGGCAGGCGACACATTAAATTCTGCTGCAGTAGCAGAAGCGCAGGGGTTTGGACACACTTTCAATTCCATTAAATACTTCTCCTGTAATTACCCTCGAGTTAAATGGTCACTGCGTCAAATTGCCTGGTAAAAGCCTTGTAAGAGGGAGCCGCTCGCAGCCCCTCGCAGAGATGAGGCATTTCCAGCTGCCGGGGCCGGGGCGGGCGATCCCTCCCCATCCCAGGAACCAGGCTCTGCCCTTCCCGCAGCTTGTTTCCTTGCTGGTTATTAACGTGTAATTAAGTGAACTCCGGGCTCTGTAACTTGCTGGGGTCGGAGCTTTGCCGTGGGAAGTGTTGGCCGCGGAGATGAGCCAACAAACCCGAGCCATGGTAATTCCTTCCTCCGGGTCCTTCCCTGCCGCCTGCCCCACGTCTGGGGCGCAGAGGCTTTCCCTGAGAGTTATGGGCTCGGCAGGCGGCTTCCTGCGCCCGAGGAGGAGGAGGGTAATTTTGCTTTATGAGCTATTGATTTTATCCTCCAGGTGCCTCTCCTCCAGACAGATCGGGCTCCTAGGGCCGTGTTTGAAATAATGCTTTGCTCTCCGCAGCCGTCTCCCTTTCATCTCGCCTCTCCCCCCCGGTGGTGCGCGTCCCTCGCGGGATGTTCCCGTCTCCCAGGATGCTCCATCCATTAACGCCTCCTCTTGCAGACGGGGTATTTCTGTTCGATTTTACCCCGTACGGTTCTATATATTTCTTTGAAGGCCTAGAGGAAAGGATCTGGTATATTTGCAAAGTCAGAATGGAGACCTATTAGTCTTTTTGCAGTGGGTACTGCTGTAGGGCTTCCCAGGGAATCATCCCAGTTACCGTCCAGTGCCTTTCCTTCTTTCCACCACTGCCATGGTTAACGCGGTTGGGAAAAACATTTCCCATCCCCTTGAAATCCCCTCGGGCTGTGGTGCAGAATTAATATGCGATGCAAAGGAACTTTCTTCTGTGCCGGTACATATGGCAACTTATGTATGTGATGGAGTCTAAAATTATCCAGCCCTTCTTAAAATCCATGTGTCCTGCTCCCAAGAGCTGCCATCCTTCCCAGTGCTCAGCCACCTGCAATCTGTTCTGCCTGCGCGTTTCCCATTATGTAAGTGCAAGGATTAATTGCATCGTTAGGTCCTCCCGTGTCCCTGCCGCCGCTCCCGTCTTTGCAGGAGGTCTCATTTCCGACGCCGCTTCTGTTTTCAAAGGAATCGGGCACTGGGCTGGGTTTTGTTTTATTTTTAGAGTCTTTCCTTTTATCTTTTTCGGCAGTGTCCCATTGGGAGCTGCTCCAAGATTGACGGGAAGGATGCGGCCGGGGTGGGCGTCCCAAAGCACCGAAGCACCGGGGTGGGCGCCAGCGGGGGACTGGGGGCTGCCCCCCTCGGGTCTGTCGGGACATGGCTCCTGTCACGACAACCGTCCTCCAGGGACCCAAAGTGCAGGGCCAGAAGTCATTTTCCATGCCTTGCCTTCCAGGGGGAGGTGGGGAGCCTTGTGGCATTTTCTCCCTGAATTCCTGTGGGAAATGAAAGCCGGGGGCAGAGCAGCCGAGGAGCCCTAGTGTGGCTCTGGCTCCCCAGTCTCTCCTGGGTGCTGGGTGTCGCTTCGGAGCCCCCGCAGCCCGCAGAGCCATCAGCGGGTTCTGCAAAGCCCTGCCAGGTCTCCTCCCTGGGGGCACGAAGCCCATCGGCTGCTCCCTGGCATCAGACCCCCCCCGGAGCTGGAGCTGGGGGACGGGTCCCCTCGTCCTCTGCCACTGCCGTCCCCAGCCCCGGCGTTCGCCCGCCCCGACCCGCTCTTTGTTCCGGCAGCTGCTGGTGGCAGCCGCTCTCCCGAGGAGCCTTGTCCCAGCCTGTATGAACCAATTGAAGTGTAATTGGGAATAAATGGAGGAAATGGGTCATTTGCAAAATAGGTGCTTGAGTTGAGGGAGAAAAATAACCCTGACGCATCCCATCGCATCCCATCCCGCTGCGCTCGGCATCGCCGGGGCACAGGATGGAGAGCAGCCGTCCGTCTGTCCGTCCCGTGGCTCCCCGGGGAGCAGAGGAAGAGCCCCAAAACACGCGGGGTTTGCAGCGTTCTGCGCCTCTCTGCGTTCTGGTGGGGCTCTTGCCTTCTGCCGGCTTGGTGCTGGGAGTGTGCCAGGATCCAAAGTCGGCATTCCAGAAGCGCTGGCCTTTGGCAAGTCATTTCTCCTCGGTCCTGCCTCTAGAAAACCCCTTCCCTGGCGATGTCCGTGGTGGCTGACATCTGCCACCGCCTCCCGCTCCGGACCACGTCCTGTCCTTAAAGCCAGTTGGGATCCCTGCTCTTTTCTCCAGCTATTCTCCCAGATCTCCCCCATAGCGTATCCGCTGGCAAAGCAGAACAATCACTAGAAGATGGCGGGTACGTGCTTCCTTCCAGAAACCCTTCTGCTCTTACGTTGGCGGTGAGTGCCGTCGCTGCCCTCCCCTTCGCACCGGTCCTTCCCGAGCAGCTCCCTCCGGGCAGCCCTCTGTCGGCTCTGGAGCTGGGAGTGAATCCTTCCCCGCGAGCCATCGCTCCTCCAGTGCCTGGCACCGGGCGTGCTTTGGTGAATCAGACCTGCCGAAGGTGACCTTGGCTTTATTATATTAAACTGCCGAGACTCACACTTCCGAGCGTTTGATCTATGCCCGGGGTGCATCCTGGCAGCAAAGTCCACGGCGCTTCGTAAAAAGGTGTCGCTGCTGGCTGGTCTCATTGCTCAAAATGTGGGGTTTTGTGGGTCTCCGCATCCCGAGCAGGGATCCGCGCCTCCTTCCCGGGGCAGCCGGCGGCGAAGCCTGGCTGCTGCTGCTTGGGCAGCACGGTAACGCCAACTGGGGCGAGTCGATGGTGGATCTTGCACAGGGATGCTCGGGCGGCGAGGTGTGGTGCCGAGGCAGGCGTGCGGCGAGCAGGGCTAATGAAAGCCAGGGCAGCCCTCGAGCCGTGGCGTGGTGTGCGCTTGTGCTCCCGAAAGCTGGGAGGCTGCTTTGGAGGTGGCCATCCAAAGGTGATGTCATCTCTTCATGTGATGTCATCTCTCCGCGAGCCTGCACTGAGCAGCTCCCGTCTCCCCTTGCACGGCTTTTCTCCCGCTCTTCCCCAGCCCAGAAGCATTTTCCATCGTGTTTCTGGGGGTTGGATTTGGAGGTGCGTGGGCTGGGAGGCGTGGAGCGCTGCACGCCTGGGAGGAGGCAGCTTGGTCCAGCTCCAGCAGCGATCCTCCCGGGATGAGTGCTGTCGGCAGCGTGGGCAGGGACCGAAACCCCCAGGGCGTGGGGCTGAGCAGGGGCAGGCGAGATCACAAGTTTCAAGGGAGTCAAAATTTTTGTCCTTCGAGAGAAGGCAGCGGAGCAGCCAGCATGATCCGTGCTTTAAAATACCACCGATAAATCTCGTCTGGCCTAATTACCCGGCCCGGGGCTGGGGCTGCTGCTCGGAGCCTCACACGAGCCTGCCATGAGGATGTGCGTGCGTACGGCTGCTGCGGCCGGTTCACTGCCCTCCTCCTCCCCGACCTGCAGCTGGAGCAGCCCCGCCGGCATCCCCCGTCTCCACCAGCATCCCTGGCTCTGCCGGCATCCCCATCTCCACCAGCATCCCCAGCCCCGCCAGCATCCCTGGCTCTGCCAACATTCCCAGCCCCACCAGCATCCCTGGCTCTGCCGGCATCCCTGTCTCCGGCAGCATCCCCGGCCCTGCCAGCATCCCTGGCTCTGCCGACATTCCGGGCCCCACCAGCGTCCCTGGCTCTGCTGACATTCCCATCTCCACCAGCATCCCTGGCCCCGCCAGCATCCCCATCTCCGGCCGAGCACTCCAGCCCTTGGTCGGGAAGAAGCAGCAATTTCCTTGCCACACGCTCCCACACAAGCTGGGAGCTCTACGCATGCATTGCACAGATGCACATATATATATATATATATGTGCATATATATATATATATAAATAAAAACTGCTCGTTTTCCTGTCGTGCTAACACTTATTTATTTATTAAAAGTACCATCCATCAGGAGCTGCAACATCTGCTTGTGAAAAATAGCACATCCTTGGGCTGCAGCCAGGAAAATCATTTCATTACAAAATTGCAACTGTAAAGCGGCACAAAATCACAAACATACTGTACATTGAGATGCTTTTGTTTCCAAACTGCTCATTAGGAATGATACACGAGCCAAAATTATACCCTGTGTAAGGTGAATTACGAGAAAATGAGCCCACCCGACCTTCTAAGTGAGCAGCAGTTAGTGCGGTAATTATTATCTCTGGTTAATCCCGCACCCACTGCAAGGCTGCGCTCAAGTTTCCCTTTCCGTCCCGGAGGGGATACGTCTTCACATCTCTTCCGTTCTTCGTGCCTAATTCGGGCTGACAGGGAACATACTTGAGAGGACAGGAAATGAGAAGCCTGGCTTAAAGATTATTTTATGTAAGGCAGGAGGGAGGATCGCGTCGCCGCTGCCGGGGGCTGCGCGCGGCCCCGCGCCGGGAAGAGCTTGGGGGGAGGCGATGGGGGGCTGTGCGAGACGGGGGGCCGCGCTCGCCGCTGCCCCAGCTCCCCCGTGGCTCCCGTCCCCACTGTCTCTCATTTCTTTTCTCCGCAGGTCTGGCGGTTCATCAGATAATCACTATTACCGTGTCCCTCATCATGGTCATAGCCGCTCTGATAACAACTCTTGTCTTAAAAAATTGGTAAGGTCCCTCCTGGGTCTGGCTGGCTGGGGGGGGTGGCGCGGGGACGGGGACAGGGTGGGGACAGTGGCGCCTTTCCAGTACTAAAGCCCGTGGCATCTGCCGGGATGGCTTCGGAAAGGCGTTGCAGGAGCAAATGGGGTGTTTTTTTAGTACTGAAACCTGCAAGGGAGGCAGAAGCGCCCGGGTTCTCCTGGCTGCCCCATCTCTCACCGGTGGTGGGTGGCTTTGGGGACCAGCACGTGGCCAGGGTCGGGTGGCCACGTCCCATGCGGGACACGTGCGCATCGCTGCTCCGGGATCTGCCACCCGGCGAGGTCAGAGCCCCGCACCCGGCCGCGGCACGTGTCCCCGCAAGGGCGCGGGACCTGCCCTGCGCTGGGTGGCATCTCCTCTGCCGCTGCCTTAAGCAGCTTTACGCGCTCTGCGGGTGACGGTGGCATTTTCTGACCTTGCCCACACCTCCAGGGACCGAATGGCATCTCCTGACCACCGCGGGTGCCACCGCTTTGAAGTGCGCATATCCCCGGGGTGCTCATGCTCTCCTCCGGCTTCATTTGCTCCCGTTTGTTCTGTCGGCGTGGCTGGGCGTATGGCAAAATAGGTTAGCGTTTCGCTTCAGGCGCTCATGACTTTACCTATTTTCCCAGGGAAACTGGCCTACTTTGAGGTCAGCGTTGCCGGCGCAGCGGTAGGGCTGATGCTGTGGGCGAGCTGCCGCGCTCGGCGCTGGCTCTCCCCTCCCTCCGTCTCCTCCGGCCTGGCCGTGTCTGCCCGCCCCGCGTCCCCGGGTGCTGCAAATCCATTCCTGCAGCGAATCGATTCCCGCACCCAGGAGGACGGTTGATTAGATGATGAAGAATCCTGCTCGCTCCCCAGGATTAGGGGAAAACCCCTTTGCAGGGCTACGGAGGCGCCTGAGTCTCGGCAGAGGTGCAGGGAGGCGTTCAGCTGGCCAAAAGCGCTGGGTTACTTGCCCCGCAGACGAGTTTGCTCCGCTGGCAGCCCGCGGGGAGGCACTGGTGATGCTCGGTTTTGTATCTCAGACAGGATTTACTTTACTAAACTTCCCCAGTCGCAGCAGTATTTCAATGAAAGAGCGTGGAAAACACTCTCTAAAGCACTTTGGGGATTTTTCTCTAATAGTGGTCGTGAGCGGTACACACCATCGATCGGGCTGAGCACAGAACGGCTCGAGGAACCTCGTGCTGGAGCCAAAAAGGGGGAAAAAATAATGCAGTGATGAGTGTAGAATAGAACTTAGACAGACCCAGGAGCGTCGCAGAACCACCAGATCCCGTTGGAGCCTCCGGAGCCAGTGGGGTCACCGGGAGCAGGGTCCCACCAGCCGTCCCTCGGCTGAGGGGGGCGTCTGCCCGGGCAGACCCGTTTCTGAGCTGTTTATCCCCATGTATTAAAACCTTTTGGTGCCTCCCAAAGGCAAAGGGTTTAATTTCATTGTCCTCACCTGTGTCTTTTCACTTAAAGAAAGGCTTTCATTTCCTGCAGGTATAAATGTGTGACTTGCTAAGTAATTCCTGGGGTGGTAAAAAGCTTGTATCTGAAATTTAAATTTGATCCTTAAAGAAAACAAAGGCAAGCCAAATGACTGCTTGATTGTGGCTGATCCTCCCAAAGTACCTGAACAGCTTCTTTTGATGCGGCCCAGGCTGTGGGGGGAGGGGGGGGCTTCTCGCCCACCAACACCCCCAGGTCCTTCTCCTCAGGGCTCTCTCCAGCCATTCTCCACCCAGCCTGGAGCTGTGCCTGGGATTGCCCTGACCCAGGTGCAGGACCCTGCACTTGGCCTTGGTGAACTTCATGAGGTTGGCACGGGCCCACCTCAAGCCTCTCCCGGTCCCTCTGGATGGCATCCCTTCCCTCCAGCGTGGGCAGCAGGGCGAGGGGGGGATTCTGCCCCTCTGCTCCGCTCGGGGGAGACCCCCCTGCAGCGCTGCCTCCAGCTCTGGGGCACCAACAGCAGAAGGACACGGAGCCGTTGGAGCGGGGCCGGAGGAGGCCCCGGAGATGCTGGAGCCCCTCTGCTGTGGGGACAGGCTGAGAGAGCTGGGGGGGTTCAGCCTGGAGAAGAGACGGCTCCAGGGAGACCTTCCAGCCCCTGCCAGTCCCTAAAGGGGCTCCAGGAGAGCTGGGGAGGGACTCTGGAGCAGGGAGGGGAGCCATGGGATGAGGGGGAATGGCTTTAAACTGGAAGAGGGGAGATTGAGATGAGATATTGGGAAGAAATTGTTTGCTGTGAGGGGGGTGAGCCCCTGGCCCAGGTTGCCCAGAGAAGCTGTGGCTGCCCCATCCCTGGAGGGGTTCAAGGCCAGGTTGGACGGGGCTTGGAGCAACCTGGGCTGGTGGGAGGTGTCCCTGCCCAGGGAAGGGGGTGGCACTGGGTGGGCTTTGAGGTCCCTTCCCACCCAAACCGTCCTGTGAGTCTATGAATTCTAATCTAACGTTGAGCAATGTATAATTAGCTGAAAATAATGCGAGTTCCCCTGCCGATGCGCGGTGCATCATGTCCCTTCTTCTGCCCCGGCCCCAGCTGCGCGCAGAGCGGGCGCCCGCGGCGCAACAGCCACCAGCGCAAGCTGGACCAGCAGGAGGAGAGCTGCCAGAACCTGACCGACTTCGCCCCCGCCCGCGTGCCCAGCGCCCTCGACATCTTCACCGCCTACAACGAGACGCTGCAGTGCTCCCACGAGTGCGTCCGGACCCCCGTGCCCGTCTACGCGGAGGAGGCGTTGCACTCGCCCGGGGATTATAAAACAACCTTCAATGGAAACAGGTGAGGCGGCCGGCGTGGGGTCCCTGTGGGTTGGGGAGCATCATCCCGCTCCGGGGATCCGCTGCCCCCTCTTCTCCCCAGGGACCATGGTGGAGCTGCCTTCCCCCGGCTCTCCAGGCCGCCGGGATGCTCGCCCGCCCGGCATGGGCACGGCCCCCGGACCGCTCATCCCGGCGAGGAGGCTCAGCGAGCCCTGGCAGCCTTCGGCACCGCACGTTTTTCCATTCCCGTCTGCCGCCGCCAGCACATAAACGCTGCTGGATCCATCTTCCAGCGTTCGTGCTGTCTCCTAAGTGGCATCGAAAGAGCTGCCGGGTTGCGAATGAGCCGGGTGATTAATGGAGGAGCGGGTGGCGGGAGCCAAATGAACCGTTTGTCTGGCGAGAAGTAATGATGCATTAACAAGGGGGCTTAATGGCAGCTGGCGGCGGGCTGTGAGAGATGGGGGCCCTGGCTCTGCCTGCCCCGTGCCCGCGCGGGGAGGGGGTGGGCGGGAGGGTGGGCGAGTGACCACCCCGCACCCCGGCCGGCCCCCGCAGCCCTCGCGCCGGGCGCTGCTGCGGAGTTACCCCAGGCGGTAAATGCGTGTCCCCCGCCAAAGCCAGAGGAACAACGAGGAGGAGAGTTTTGAGGGAGGGAACGAGCAGCCCGTGCCCCAGGCAGCCCGGCTGGCCCGCGGCCTGCGTGCCACCGCAGCTGGCGTCCTCCTGCGCCAAGGGCAGAAGCCTGGAAGCCGACAGCTTAATAGACATCTTTTTAACCATCACCTTCTGCGTGCGCACGGGGGTTTTGCTGGTTCACGTTTCTCAGGGTTTCCCCAGGTCTCGGAAGGCAGAGAATTAGCGGGGATTTCCCAACCATGTTGTTGAATGTCCGCGTGCGTTGCTTGTGGTTGAACCCCGGCGCTGCAGGGGTGCCCCTGGCTCTGGCTGGAAGGGCTCCGTCGCTCCTCTGCCATCGGCTGATGCTCTCTGGGACCCGGTTGGCCTCGGGGCATTCCCAGTCCAGCCCAGTGGCACCGGCGATGGCGATGGGCACGGCAGCCCCGTGGGGGACCCGCGGCGCGGGCAGCGCTGCTGCTGGGCGGTGGGGGGACGGAGGGACAGGGGGTCGCAGGCGGGAGATGCCGTGCTGCCGGGAGGGGTCAGGTATCCCCAGGGCCATGGGCTGCCCTAGAACATGCTCGTGCACAGGGGAAAAAAACATTCAATATCGCACTCCATCTTCTTCTTTCTATCTCTGCTTTGCACCACCTGGTTTCCAAGGCCAATAAGCCCATTCAAAGCATTACTCTAGAGATATTTTTTTTTTCCCTCTTAAAAAAAGCTGATTTTTTGCAGCGGGCCGCCTCGGCTTGCTCCGTGTGTGTTTCGTGCCAGCACGTGCAAGCCCCTTTTTCTGCTCGCTGCAGACCCTCGTCTTCTGACCGGCATCTTATTCCCGTGGCCTTTGTGTCTGAGAAATGGTTTGAAATCTCCTGCTGACTGGCCGAAGCCTGTTTGACTTCTGGGGGCAGGGCAGACGCCATCGGGCTGTTTCCTGGTACGTACCATCCCCCTGCCCATCGCCCCCTGCCCGGCTCTCCCCCTGCCTGCTGCCATCCTCCTTTTGGGACGTCAGGGGGGCTGGACACATCTCCCGCCGTGGAGGGGAGGGTGGGTTCCACCGTGGCTTTTCCATGGAGGTGAATTACAGACGGGCCCGAGCTAGAAGGCAGGGACTGGGATGGGTGTGGACTTGGGAGCAAAGGGTCCCCGGGGCAGCCGTGAGCTACAGCCTGATCTCGTGGTTCCAGCCCACGTCCACACCTCGGCAAGCGAGCGGAATTGCCCTGCCGTGGAATGGCCTGACCTGTAATTAACCTCTCGTTGCGTGATGGACAGCCCGTCAGGAGTCACGCATCCGACACGCACGCTCCACCGGTACCCGAAAGCTCACTTGGTGATGTTTGCTGTCATAAGCACCTCCATGCTCCCTGCGAGGGTGCTGGGTCCTCCTCCTCCTTCTCCTCCTCCTCCTCCTCCTCCTCCTCCTCCTCCTCCTCCTCCTCCTCCTCCTCCTCCCTCCTCTTCCTCCTCCTCCTTCCTTCTCCTCCTCCTCCTCCTCCTCCTTCTCCTCCTCCTCCTTCTCCTCGTCCTTCTCCTCTTCCTCCTTCTCTTCCTCCTCCTCCTCCTCCTCCTCGCCCCGTGGGAGCCGACCCTGCCAGCCCGTGTGCGCGGTCCCAGCAGCCGGGTTCACGCCTCGGCTGCTGCTGCAACCAAAGGAGTACAACGATGTTGTACTGGTTTCAACAGTACGTCCTTCGGGAATGTTTTTTTCATTTTTTTTTTGAGCTGCTTTGGGCCGTTTTCACCTCCTTGTGTCGCTTCTGAAGGTGGCGCGGGTGACAGCGGTGGCAGGCAGAGCCCTGAGGGTTCCCTGTGTGCCAGGGCAGCGCTGCCCGCTCGAGGCATGCGCTCAGGTGAATTAGCGGGTCTGTCCCAGGTCCCTGCTGTAATGAATCATGTATTCAGCTTAAATGAAATTTCCAGCCTTCCCTGACCGCAGCTCGCTTGGAACGGCCTGTTTAACATTATGCTCAGCTATTGAACACAGAAATATAATTAGATGAGAATGGAAGGGGGGGGGGGGTGGAAAAGTTGATGTTCTCGGCTGTGCTGGGGGCTGGCGGTGGCTGGGCAGGCTGGGGAGGGCTCAGCCCCCACGGCCCCCCGGGGCTTTGCTGTTAAGGGGAAAAGGCTCTTCCTCCCCATCTGTTAATGTTCCCTCGTAATTTCTCTGACTCTTTCGCCGCGGCCGCTGGCTGGAGGGGGACAAAGCGCAAAGGTACCCGCTGGGGGGCTGGTGCTGGGGGTAAAGGGGAGAGGTTCCGCGGGGTCTCCCCAGCCGGCGCTGGCTTAGGAAGCAAGAGCGATAACCCGCTCTGCCTCTTCCACCGCGAGCTTTGTAGTTTGTGGTGTCTGTCCGTTGGCTTAAAATGATTTAAAAACCTCCAAAAAAACCGCACAAAAGCCAGGCCAGTCACCTTGGGTGCCATCAGCAGCTCTCCTGCCTGAAGGAGAGGGAAGGGGATGGGCAGCGCTGAGCTGTTGCCCGCTGTGGGAAGCCTCTGCAATTCCCACCGCTCCTGCCCGAGGTCCTGCGGAACTCCGTGCCAAGCCTGTGCCCTGGTCATCGCCATAGATTTCTTAAATAGTCCAAAGCCGGTCCATTATGCCTTACTAAATCCTTGAAATTCTCATTGACCCCTTTTCATGGAATCCATAAAACGCGTATTGACGAGCTCTGGAAAAATCGATCTGAGTCGTACCTGGAGCCTTAGGTCCATAATAATGTTTCAATTATTTATACAGTTCTGGCAGCTGATGTTTGGTTTCATTAATGCGAACAAATTAATCCAAAACGTGTTCTCTGCACGCGTACGCGTGCTTACGTGTGTTCGGAGCGGGGTTTTCTGGAACACACAGGCACCAGTGGTGCGCCATGGTGAAACCCAGGCGGGTGGCTGCCGAGGGTGGGGAGCGTGCAGGGGGTGTCAGCAGGGCACGGGTGCCAGGAGGGATGGCCCCAGGCGGCCCGGGGGGTCGGCGCGGCTCCCCCCCACTTCCCAGAAGCCTGCGGCGGAGAAGACCATTGCAGCCCCACGCAAGCGGCGTGTTCACGAACGCGCGCTCGCCGGGTCGGGGCAGCCCTCAGACCACAGGAGTATTTCAAGTTTCACGTGTCACCCGGCGTAAGGTAGAACCTTCCGAGAGCAGATGGCGTTGAGATGAGCTCCCTGGTAGACTGTCCCCTGTCGCGGTGCTGTCACCGGTCAGATGCTGTGAGCGCGGGGTGGGGACGGGGGATGCCTTCCCAGCTCCGGTTCTTGGAGGAGAGGCTGCTGGAGGAGGAGAAGGAGCCGCGTGGGGCTGCCCTCGGAGGGTTGCCGTGTTCTGCCGGCCTTTCAACCGAGCAGCGGCGTAACCTGGAGGTGACAGCTGCCGGTGACCCGCTGCACCTCGGCAGGGGTGGAAGGATGCATCTAGCGCACGCGGAGCCTCCTGGCTGGAGGGGTTACGTGCGGCTTTCTCTTCCCAGCCCCGTTCTCCTCGGCGTTAGCGGGGGGACGGAAGGGGGGTTTGGGGGTGATGGGGGGGGCTCTCCCCGCTCTGGGTCAGACGCTGCACCACTCTCCGCCACAGAAACCTCTCTCCTTGAAAGGCTCAGACCCACTTCACAAGTTTTAATTGATGGCCTTCACAGCTCTTAGCTGTCTAACAGGCACGTTAGTGCTGGTGGCTGGGTAGAGTCTGAGCTGGAGGCACAAGAGGGGGGCGATGCGGCAGGGGACGGGGGTGGCGGGGCAGAGAGGGAGCGCGGACAGTTCAGGTAGGTGGGCGCCGCGGGGCCGGTTGGAGCTTAGCATGGACTTCCCATGTTACAGCCCTCAGCGCGGTGCGGGTTCCGAGGGTGGCGCTGCCCAAATGGCAGCCCGGCGCGTGAGGATGCGGGGGACGGAGCCACGGAGCGGTCCCCATCCTGGAGAGCTGCAGGCAGCGCAGTGTCGGGAAACCCGTGGAACTCATCCAGCTACACGGCAAGCAGATGTTGAAGTTATTGCCTGGGTCAGGTTCATCCCGCGCCAAGATGAGCGGCGGGGAGGGTTCCTGCGATGCCGCCCGCGGGAAGCAGCTCTCGAGCTTCCCAGCGAGTGACTCTGCCAGGGTGCTGGGAGCACTGGTTGGGGATGGATGTCAGCCCTCGGCAGCAGAACCGCCCAACGCGTGGCTGGTTCAGGTGAAGAGCAAAGCAGCCATGGAAAGCGTTTGTGCAGGGAACTCACCGGAGAATCGTCTGCGCGGAGGAATGAGAGAGAGAATGCTCCGTGCCCGGTCCCGGACGGTGACGGCGGAGACGTGGCGGAGGCAGAGGCAGGAGCAGCCACCGGTTTGCAAAGCAAAAGGTGACATTTGCTGAAGTCTCGAGTGGCTTTGGCTGGGCAGCACGGCCAGCCGAGGCTGTTTTTGGTGTGATTTCCTACTGGCTTTGGGGCTTTCTAAAAGGAAGTTTGAGATTTTGCGTTGTTCTTGTCCTTATCCCGCTCTCTTTGACTGAAAAACCCCATGGAATGAGATATACAAAAATCTGTAAGGTTGATCAAGTGCTGACCTACTTTGCACAAAGAGGCTATTTGGAATACAATATGAATTTTACATTCTGCAGTGCGCGCGTTGAGTGGTGTTCATCCGGAACTATGTAGGTGTTCGGCGTTGCTGTTGGGGAAGCGGTGATTTGAGACCTCAAAGTCGTACTGGTGCGGTAACGTTGACCTGACCCGAGCTGTTGCACAAGGGCAGTTAAAATTCACAGTATTGTGTGGTAACGCCGTGCTTCGACACGGCGAGCAGCTGCTGTGCTGGCCCCGTTCTGCCTAACAACAGCAAATGCTTGTATTAAACAGATAATGAGTCATCGTAAAAAAATCCAGCTTGTCTTCGGAGGAATAACAGCAGTCCCAGCACAGCCCCGTGCCGGAGATTAAGGACTCTGTAAAATCTGTCTCGCTAATTAAGACTTCGGTGTCGTTCTTGGGGATGGCTTATATTGGCATCTTGCTTAAAATTAATGTTGAAGGCAGAACGTGTGAACGTAAAGGCGTGTTGCGCTCCCGGATGCTAATAACGGCTGGTCGGGGGTCGCGGCGTAGCCCAGGGCGCTCCGTAGGCAGCGTTCCCAGCGCACAGGCTGTGCGTCCCGGCGGCGTCCACCGCCCGCGCGCGGGATGCGGATCGGGCACGCGGAGCCCTGCTGCCGCAGTGATTGCTGTACGTGGAGTCACCCACACCTCAAGCCAGCGGCCGCACGCTAGCGATGGGGAGTGATTGTCTTTGCATGGAGGTTTAAAGATTACGTAGGGGGGAGATATTTCAGAAGGCGGCAAATAAATAGCTTAAGAAGAACTTCAATAGGATCTCTGTTTTGATGCTTAACCAATTCTCTATTGATTTCTTTAGGGCATTTAACTTCAGAAAATCTTGTTAGTAGTCATCATCGTCTTCTCATCTGCCAGAGCGCTCGCTGCTCTTAGCCCAAGTATTAAAGCTCCAGAGCACGAGGATGCTCAGAAATAAATCACGCTTTGCCAAACGCCCCAAGGAGATGAAAGTGTGCAGTAGAGGCTCACTCCCGCTCGCCAAGAGCATCCCTGTCGGAAAGGCTGCCCTCGAAACACGGCTGAGAAGGGGCTGGGCAGGGCTGGGGCTTCTCCGGGGGACACAGAGTGGTCCCTGTCCCTGGGGAGGGGGACGTCCCTGACATCCCGCTTCCCTGTACCCCGCTCCCCCCGGGATGCTCCTGCTGGCATTCGCCTCCCTGGGCCCGGCTGGGAGGAGGGGGACCCTCCGGGCTCCTGGTGGATATCCAAGAGGGGATGGCGAGTCGCGATGCGTTTCCCTGTCGTGATTTAATCTTTGTTTTTCTTCTCGTCCTTCACAGGATTCCATTGGTGAACCTGTAAAAAATATAAAAAAAAATAATGGGTTACCTGTACCTACCATTTCTGTTTACCAGTAGGAGACTCAAAGAGCAGCGTTCTATGGGCCAAATATATTTTATAAAAATGAACACGCCTATAGGTAACTGCGTTTTCGAGAGCGCGTTTTTTTTTGGAGAAGAGAAGGACAAATGTGTGAGCAAAGGATCCCGTGGAGGAAGAGGGAACCAGCGGGGGACGGAGAGGGAAGGAGCGAGCGGCTGGAGCCTGGCGGTGGACTGTGACTCTGAACCTGTGCCAATAATACCATTATGTGCCATGTACCGATGCAGAGACTTCGCGAGAAGCCGAAGAGTCAAGAACGCCGAGAACGGTGCGGAGGGACGAGTGGGGTGTCTCTCCGTGTGGGGTCGTTCATTCCGGTCCATACGCATACATACATACGATATATGTAGAGAGAAAATATATATATATATATATATAACACACACAAACACTTTTTGTACTGTACAATTTTGAAGATCTTAAATACTCATTTTAAAGAAGATGTCATGGGCTAAAAGTCTCATTTCTTTAACACGCAAAATACGAACTAGGTGAACCGATGTTTTCTACTTTGGCAGCTTGCCTTCGAAGCTATATGTTGTATATATAGGTAGACAATATATACATATATATACTGTGTGTGTGTGTATGTATAGACATATATATGTATGTATACATATATATATATAGTTTTGGTTCTTTTTGGAAGTGCGTTTCCCGTGGTGGCGACGTGGCTGGACGGCGGCGGTGGGGACGGCCAGGCTGGTGTGGCACTGCCCGGGGTTCCTCCAGCTCCGGAAGGGACGGCGGAGCCCTCCGGAGGCTGCTCTGTAAGGAAAGGAGTATGGAGAGGGGGCTGGAAGGATGCGTGTTGGGCCAAGTTCGCCAAGTGCATCGCTGCTGCCCGCCATCCCCTCCTGCCGCCGCTCACGGGGGCGTTTGGCCACCACCGCCCGCGTTTCCCCAGTGCGGGGGTTGCCGCGTGGGGCACATCCCGCTCCCGCTCCCCAGGAGCCCCTGTCGGAGCCGGTGCTCGAGCACCGTCGTGTTCCCGGGAGCGAGGGCTGCGGCGCGGGGCCATGCGAGCGTGAAGCAAGCAGGGATCGCGCAGGCAGGCACATCCCTGCGCCTGGCAGCAGCTCCAGCGGGGGGAAGGGCATTCCAGACCTCTGGATCCTTTACCTCCCCACGGTCGATAGGAAGAAGCCCAAAGCCTGCGTCTGCCCTCGGTTCGCAGAGGTGTGGTCCCTGCTGTATTTATTATGCGTGTCCTCGGGGCTGGCGGGGGATGAGTTTTAGGCATGTATTTGGAAGGGGTGGGGCCTCTCTTGGCACAAGAGACAGATTCAGTGAGTGGGATGTGGGAGTTCTTTTGGAGAAATGGCTTCTAAATTGACCACGACACCAAAGCTTGCTCAGCCCCCGTGAGAAACGAGAGGCAGCAGCCGGTTGCCTCCTGACCCAGCCGCGGGGCAGCGAGCGCCGGGGGGGCTCTTCCTTTGCTCCCGTTGGTCCTGGCTGGTCTGCCGCGGCAGGAGAGGCGCAGCCCGCTCTCCTCAGTCCTGGTGATCGTTTAACAGCACTAAAAAAGGGAATTTTGCCCAAGGTTTGCCAGGGAAGTAGGGTTCGGCTGGCTGCAGTTTGTGCGCTGCTCTAGAGACACATCCCATCGCCCAGCTCCTGCTGGGGTGGGTGCACACGCGCCAGCCCGCCCGCAATTCCCCCCCGGATGAGTCTTTCCATGGAGTGGGGTGCTGCCGTGCCGTGTCCCTCCGAGCCGGTGCCGCTGGAGAGCCGGGCAGGAGGGGGATGGCGGCAGCAGGCTGGGGTCTGCCACCCTGCCCCGGGTCTCGCCACACTTCGCTTCTGCTCCTTGACGCGTGCCCCGCTCCCAGCCCGGCCTTGCCCACCTCCGTCGTGCCAAGGCAACGCTCGCCGAAGGCTCCCGGGCGACTGCGGCCTCGGGGCGAGGGTCTGCCCCGGGGGGGGGTCTCGGGTGGGTTCCTTCGGCGTTACCTGGGTGGGAACGACAGCAGCGTTCAGACCAAAGTCCTCCAGTTCTTTTTGAAAACTGCCCTTCGTAAGTATTAGTGGTTTTTTAGAATTGTCCAGATACACATTTCTACTCATCGCTAATTATTCAGCTCCATTTCTTTATTATAATGAGTGTGCAGTTAAAAAAAAAAAAAAAAACAAAAAACAAGTAGAAACTTCTGGTATTGTGCATAGCCACATGTGCAGTCTCTTGTTTCTGTACCTTTTCTGCTCTTTCCTGATGGAATTGCACAGTCCGGTTTATTTTTCCCAAATTTTTGGAAGCTGCCTTGAAGTCTTCCTTGCCGGACCTGACAGTTACCGGGGGCGTGAACCAACCTCTCCAAGGCTTGAACCAGACCTCTCCCAAGGCGTCGGCAGCATTCCCGACGACTCCGATGGGCCTCGAGCATCGCCTCGGGCACGATCTGCGCCGGGGTCACTGCCGACAGCAGCCGGAGAGGAGGAGAGAGGGGGGTTCCTGTTGCTCCTGGCCAGGTTTAGTCCATGATGGAACCTGCTCCTCCTGGAGCAGGGGGTTCCCGTGAGCGCTGAGCTGCGCGGGCACCGGCAGCGATGTGCGTCCCGGGGCTGGGTTTTGGGGTGTTGAACATGGCTGGGTCCCTCAGACTGCTGCAGCAGGGCAGAGATTTGCTCTGTTTCGGGTGTTTCGGCGGAGCAAACGTTCCCGTGGGGCCGGGCAGAGGGGTGTCTGCTCCGGGGCTCTGGTGTCCGGCTCCCCGGGGTGATGCCTCCCCGGGGGGATGGTGTCTCCCTGGAGGAGGGACCCCCTGAGGCATTAGTGAAGGAGACCCGGGGGGGTGCCTGGGGGTGCCTCTGGGGGTGCCCCGAGGCGGGGGACACAGCGGTGCTGCCGGGGTCCGAGGGGACGCAGTGGGGCGCCGCGGGGGGTCCTGGCAGCCTCCTGTGCATGGGGGGCTGCAGCGGGGTGCGATTGGCAACGCAGTTTATCTTGTCTGGATTACGGTGCCCCCACTCAGGGCAGCACCCCGGGTCCCGCTCCCCCCCCCCCAGCTCTGCCAGAGCCACCAACCTGCTCAGGGAGCGCAGACCGGAGCAGCTGCTCCAGGGCGATCCGTCGTCTCGCTGGGCTGGGCTTTTGTGTTTTACTGGTGTAAACGGTGCAGCCCCTGCGAATCCCCTCGCTGGCCCAGTGTTGGAATTCTCTGTTGGGCTTCGCTGGGATCCATCCCCTCCTGCTCCAGAGCCGCCTCTGTCGTGCTTCACCCGTCGATGTGGTTTCTTTGTGCGTGCTGGCTGCACCCCGTGGTTCTTGTGGGTGTTCCCAGCGTCATCCCGATCGCAATTTGACATCATAAATATATCCCGACTCCCGCGTTCCCGAGCGTTTGGGGCATGGTTCTGTATTTCTGCGTGTGTGGAACCCGCTGCCTGACGGGGAGTCGCCGGGCGGCGCTGGGGCTGGCAGGGCGGCGTGGGCAACGCCGGTGACGGTGACCGTGATGGTGATGGTATGGTGACGGAGAGGTGCCCTGCCCAAGCCCAGCACCCCTCCCGGGAATCCCCGCGGAGCTGGGGGCGAGGAGGTGTGGTTTTGTGTGTCAGGGAGAGAGAGAAAAGGCAAATAATTTGGCCTCAGACGACGGAGGAGGTTTCTGAGGGCAGGACTCGCATGAGCTTTCCACGTAGTCTGCAGAAGGACACGTCCTGGTCGCCGAGGGCGAGCGTGAGCCAGGCAACAAAAGTAGATGCACAATCTTCCCTTATTTATAAGGACCAACAGCACTTGCACTTTATCAGAGAAACCCTCCCCTCGTGCAGGCCAAGCACACCAACGGGGACAACTGCCGGGGAAGGGAAGGAAGAAGGGCCGAGCTGGAAACGGCAGTGATTTACGAGGCAGGATCCTGGCATCCCGACGGCTTTTGTAGTAAAGAGGAATGAACTGTGGTTATTTCGCTCCCTACCATTGATGAAAGCCAAAAAAAAAAAAAAAGAGAAAGGAAGGAAAACGTAAAGTCCCATTTTAGTGGAATAGACCGATTGAGCAGATCTTCCACGCCGGGGCAAAGCGGGCGAGCGTGGTGTTTGCAGACCCGTTCCCTCGCGAGCTTCCCCATGTTTGTGGCCACGTCGTCTCGCCCCGAGGTCTTTGGCTGCGGCAGCTGCGGGCGATGGCTCCAGCCGGGCTCCTTCCATTGCTGCCCTTCGCCGGACACAAAGCTTCGTCCTGAGCTGGCGGGAGTTGTGTTTCCTTGGCATGAGCCAGCCCAAAGCTTATCCAGCAGTAATGGGGCAGGTTTGGCCAACGCTTGGGCCACCAGATACGTTGAATGTGCCGGAGCCACTCGCCCCAGGTCTTGCTCCTGTTGCGGGGACAGAAGGGTCTTGGGCGCGTGTGGAGAATTAGTGGTTTTTCTGTTGTCGTTCAGTAGCGGAGCCCGTTTTCCAGCCCCGTAGCGTTGTGCGGGCGCGGGAGGTGTTCCACCATGAGATACAGCCCCGTGCGCTGGGAGGCGTCGTTTGCCTCGCGATGAGCTGGGCGACGGCTTGCGCGGTGGTGAGCATCCATCCCTTGTGAACGTCCCCGCCGTGTCCGTCCTCACCTCGCTGCGTGCCGTGCCGTGGGGGCTCGATGGGTGTACGGCGAATCCAGGGGAGCAGCCCGGCCACGGCATCGGGCACCCACCGCCGCCTAGCAAAGCTGTATTTCCAGTGTGCCCTTTCCGTGGAAAAACAGAGCTTTTTGCTGTGTTTTCTCTCATTGTGGATCTGGCAGCTTGGCAGGAAAAAAAAGAGAAAAGGAAAAAAAAAAAAAGGTTTTGCTCCTTGCTTTGCCGTGAACTTCCAGCTAGCTGCCGCTTGTTTCTTTTCGGTTCGTTTTATGGATTTCTTACCCCCTCAGCAGCCACTAAGGAACGCGTCAGAGCTGCGCCAGGCTGTAGTTCCCCCGGCTGTGCCGCGGTGTGTCCGTGTGGTGCGTGGGGCTCCGTCCCAGAGGGAGAACGGCTTGGGACGAGCCCTCTGGAGCTGGTTTGGGGCTGCAGCTCTGAGCCACCGCGTTACGCTCCCCCCCCCCAACCCCGGGCTGCGGGGGCGCGTTTGGGACACAAACCCCTGATTTTTGCAAACTGGGGTGTCCCGAGGGGCAGCGTCCTGCCCGTGGCGTCCCCGGCAGAGCGGGTCCGGGGCGGCTGCCCGTCTCCCCACCTCTCACGATTACCTTCATTCTTCTTCCCGGCTGGGGAAAGGGGGCGCCCGCGCCGCGTGGGGGGCTCCCGGCGCCCCCGCCCCCGCGTCCCGCGGCGGGTGGCAGCAGCAGCGGGCGGGCGTGCGGGGGCGGACCTCGGGTACCTCTTCTCCATTGGCAGCTGTTGCGAAGGAAGGCAGTCCAGCCTCAAACGGTAGTTAATAGTAGATATTCTACACATATTATATATTTTGTAAAAAAAAAATAAAAAAAAATGAAAATAGAACAAATATATATATATATATATATATATACACTATCTCAGCCCACCCATTTCAGCGATGAATGTGGTTGGAATTTTCATTACAACCAGGTATAAAATCTCTAAGCGATTTTTTCAAAACCAGCAGGAAATCCCTCCCCATTTCAGAAGTCCGTGGGTTTGGTCTCCAGATCTCATGTAACGCTTCTCACACATTTTTAAGAATTATTCCCAGCGTTTGTAGGTACATTTTTAATAGTGTCACGAGTGAGATAATATTACTGTTGAGAAAAAAGTATATGTTGCACAAAATTGTACACTAAGGGCACAGATTCGGACACCAGATTCTTCTATTTTAGGTTCCGAGGGTTTATTTTTTTTGTTTGATAGGACATGTACAGTGAAGTTTACACTTTATTTTATTTGTGCCAAACCGTTTTCTAACATGAGACAGCTTTTACTTTGTAACCCGGTTTTACATCACTGAGTACTCCTTTATTTTCCTGGGAAAACCCTGCGCCGCGAGACATCCCGGCACCTTGTCGTGCGACGCTCTCGGGGACGTCACCCCCTCGGCGCCGCGGTTCCCCCCCTGGCACGGCCGCGGTGGTGCCGGTGGGGTCCGGGAGCCGGCTGCCTGCGGGGACGCGCTGGGACGAGAACTGTTTTCTTCCCCGAGTGGTTTTTAATTTGTCTCTGTACTTGAAGACTGTGTGTTTGGAGCACTGTAAATGCCACCCTGTACCGATTTCCTGTGTATATTAGTACTCTGATGTTGCTATTAAAACTGATATGAGAACCGCGCGGCGGCGGCTGCTGACTGTGTTCCTCTGCGGGCGGCCGCCGGCACCTGGGAGGGGATGGGGTTTTTTGGGGGGGCCGGAGGGGTGACCCCTCGGTGAGACGGAGCCAAGGATTTCCCTGGAGAATTCTCCTGGCTCCCCTGTCTGCAGCCTGGGGAGAGGGTCTCGTGCATCCCACTGGGGTCTCGCACATCCTGGGGAGAGGGTCTCACGCATCGCCTCGGGGTCTTGCACATCCATCTCAGGGTGTCGCACATCCTGGGGAGAGGGTCTCGTGCATCCCATCAGGGTCTCGTGCATCCCATCAAGGTCTCATGAATCCCATCAGAGTCCTCGTGCATCCCGGGCAGAGGGTCTCATACATCCCCTCAGGGTCTCGCGGTGTCCCATCAGGGTGTTGCACATCCCGGGAAGAGAGTGTTGCGCATCCTGGGGAGAGGGGTCTTTGCGCATCCCATCAGGGTCTCGCACATCCCAGAAGAGGGTCTTTTGCGCGTCCCATCAGGGTCTCGCGCATCCCATCATGGTTTGCGCATCCCAGGGAGAGGGTCTTGCGCATCCCGGGAAGAGGGCCTCGCACATCCCCTCGGGTCCCCACCACCCCACTCCCGACCCTGCGGCAGAGGCGGAGCGCGCCGTGTCCCGGACTCACCCCGTGTCCCCCGGGGCTCGGAGATGGGACAGGAGCGTGTTGTGTTGGGACAAAGGGCTTGAAAGGGGAAAGCCCTTTAATAGGACGGTTAGGGAGTTAATTAAACGTCACTAATGATGTTTTAAATAAACAGCTATGCAATAAGGTAAGCAGGCGTTATGGGATCGCTTAACCTAGATACATGTTTCACATGAAAGAGACGTTTTTGCCGTGAGCGGTTGCGTATTAAATGATATTTTCTTGTTTGCAAATTCGCCTTGAGGTGGGTGATGGTGGCTGACGCCGGGGCCGTCTCCGCGCTGCCCTTGCGCAGCCACACGCCGACGGACGGACGGACAGATGACTGTGGGGACCCGGCACCGCCGAGGGGCTCTTGCCGGCACAGGGACAGCTTCAGAGCCCCGCCGCCCCCGCCGCCGTCCTCCCCTCCCCGGGACACCGCGGGGACGGCCTGGCTGCCGTTCTTCGAAACGCCGCCTGACCTAGAAAGGGGGAAAAAAAAGCCTTTTTCAGTGCCTGTGTGAGCTCTGGAGAGGGCTGACCTGAGACGACGGCGCAGCCGCCTGCTGCTTTCATTCCCCGGCGGCGGCAGGCAGCATCCCCGCGGCGCCGGGACCCCCCGTGCCGGGCCAGCCGCGTGACGGCACGCCGAAACGGCAACCCGAGACACTGCCCGTCCCCAAGCCCGGCCAAATCCTCCCCAAAAGCTCTTCTGTGGGAAAAAATATAGGAAAACAGGGAGGGACGAAGTGAGATGCTCTTCATTTTAGGGCCAAATTGCCAGCTTAAATCACCATGACAATGTGTACAAGCTAACAGGAGGCGAATGGCCCCGAAGCTGCGTATATCAGCCAGAGCGCCCTGCGCGGTTCCAGATACGAGTGGGATTTCAGGGCATGAAATACGGCGTTGGGATCTCATCCCTTTCCCCGCTGCTCATCACAGCCAGAAACCTCCTCGCCAGCTTGAATTGCCGCAAGCGTCGCTGCCGGGAGCGCGGAGGAGAAGCGTGGCGCCGAGCCGCACGGCGTGGGAGAGGGGACGTGGGGGGCGCGGGGGAGCGGGACGGCGCGGGTTCGGGGGGGTGGATTCCACCCGCGTTCGCGCCACTTGCGCTCGCTCCGTGAAGAAACCCTGGCTGCGGGAATGGCGAGCTCAGCTCTCTGCAGTGCAGCCAAAGGGGAGGATGAGCCACACCGGAGTCCCCGCAGAGTCGGCTGGCCCCGTCCTCCTCCGACACCCACCACCCTGGGGGCGCAGCCACCCCGGGGTGAACGGTGCCTCCAGCCGTCCCCGGGGCCGGGGGAGCTCAGCCGGGGCACCGTCCCCTTCTCAGCGGTGGCAGCTGCGGTCGCCGCATCCCTCCAGGGCCCGGCAGCACGGGCGAGACCGAAAAACGAGGCTGGAAACAAAACACGAGCACACTGGTGCTGCAGCACACAGTTCTGGTAAAAAGTAGGACTAAGCATTATCCGAGTTTAATTATTATAATTATACCGGGGCAAAGTAATTGCTGGAGATATTTTAAGCATCAATCAACATGCTAATTTGAAAAACGAAGCCCTGATTTATCCAGGGCTAGGTAGTAACCATCAACATGCAACAATGCTGCCCGCAGGAGGAGGAGCCCATCGAGAAAGGGTTTTTAAGCTGGTCGTGTCTTCTGCTTTGCAAATGGGGATTTGGGGAGGGGGAGCAGGGGGTGGGACAAGAAGGGGAAGGTAGAAAGGGGTCCCCTGGCCACGGGGGACCGGTCGTCCCGACATCCCCGTGTCCCAGAGGATGTGTGCGAGGAGCCGGGCTCCCAGCGCCAGGCTGGGATGCAGGAGGAGCATTGGCTTCGGGAAGAGGATGCGGTGACCCCACCTCGGCGATGGCTTTGAGGAAGATTGGCTGGGGCTGGATGATTTAGCGATGCTGAAATCATTTAAGCTTGTTACTGTGGTTTCTATGGCTCTCTGGCTGGATGTAACAAATTGTCTGCATCATTTTCCAGATGGATCATTCTTAAATCATCCAGGACAGGCTTCAGGGCTCAGCACTGAGGCAGTAGAAGGCCCTTCAGTTCAATAAATGCTGGAAATGTGCTGTATCGAGTGCTATTTCTTATTAAAAGTTTAAGTACATCATCCCAGCTGATGGGTCTCACAGCCAAGATCTCCACGCTTCGCACCCTTTCCAGGTGCCATTAGTTCCCCGCGGGGATGGGGGATGAGGACAGGGGGAATGGGGATGGGGGATGAGGACGGGGGGGATGGGGGACAGGGACGGGGACGGGGCTGTGCGTGGGTGCCCATGGCCGGCGGGAGGGTGGGGGGACACGGGCAGATGAGCTCAGATGACCCCTCCTTGGACGGGTACCAGACCCCGGCGTGCATCCAGCTCCCGGTGGGTGGCATGACCCAAATGTGTCTGGACTTTGGGCTGAAAAAAACCCTTTTATTTCAATTGGAATGATTTGATTCATCAAAAAGTTCCATTGCAAAATGGAGGGGTTCATTACCGCTGTTACCGATCGCTGAAGCAGACCATGCTCACCACCCATGTCACCACCAGCCCTGCGGTGGGGGTGCGGTGAGGCGGCGGGGCTCGCATCTCAGCATTTGGCCACGGCCGTGCATGCCCAATGAAGGACGAGCGCTGAGAGAGTGTTTTATTACTGCCAGGCAATTTGTGCTAATAAGCAGTTTGAAGCAGCAAAGTCTCTCAGCAGAGAGATGAATTATGGCAGGAGGGCGTTGGAAAGGAAGAGCCCCGAGGATGCCGCAGTGGAGGAGATCTGCATGGAAAGCACCAACACAGCCTGCAGCGGGGTCAGTCCATGGTGGGATGAGCCCATGGTGGGATGAGCCCATGGTGGGATCAGCCCATGGTTGGGGTCAGTCCATGGTGGGATGAGCCCATGGTGGGATCAGCCCATGGTTGGGGTCAGTCTGAGATGGGGTCAATGCATGGTTGGGGTCATCCCATGCTTGGAATCAGCCCATGGTTGGGATCAGCCCATAGTTGGGATCAGCCCATAGTTGGTGTCAGCCTGTGTTCTCCTCTACCTGCCCACCTGGGATGGGGACCGCAGCAGCTGCCCACAGCTTGTGCTGGGGACCCGCTCCCCGATGACACTCATGTCTTCTCCTGAAGACTCAGGAAGCACGTACGGATGCGATTTGCAGGATTCAAATCCCAGACTGTGTTAGATCTAACCTTGGGTTTATTGACGCAGATATGACCTGAGCCCTGAGACTCCGGACCTGTTCAGCTCTGCCAGCAGTGACATGTCTGTATGTTTTAATAAACTTACCAGAATGAAATCCTCGCTGCTCCTGTAGCTCTGTTCATCCTCCGAGCATGATATTAACTGAAAACTCACATTTATCTTAGTTCCTTGTCAGGCCAAAACGGGGACGGAGTTTCTTCGGGGTTATTATTATCTTTCCCTTGCAGATTTCCAAGCGCGAGTAAGTGACGTGACTGGAGCAGAGGACGGGCGGCAGGAGCTGGTGGCGGGCGTTCTGCGAGCCCCCTCCTCGCCTCTGCCGCGACAGAGGACCAGCGCGGGAGGCGCGTTAGCAAAAGCCACGGTGGGACCGCGGGGCTCAGCAAGGCACCGTCCCCGTGCAAAGCCCCGAGCAAAGCCCCGAGCAAAGCGGGGGTCAGCAGCGGGCTGGAGCAGGCAGGACGGGGTCCGTTCCCCGAGCACACCGGGGCAGCGGTGCCAGGGGAAGCACGTCCACCTCGGCGGGCGAGTGGTGTCCTCCCAGGTGCGGTATTTATTGACCTGTCAAAGGGCTTAGACATGGCTGACCGCGCTTCCCCCTGCAGCGATTGATTTCAGTCGGCTTAGATCAGGGAACAGTTGATTTCTCTGCCTGATACTCACACTGGCCTTCGGTAGCGCCGGGGTTCAGAAATACATCACCTGGTTTCTCCGCCTGGGGAGCGTGGCCTGGTGTTTCCAGTGGGCAACACGAGCAGGTATGAGCCCCACATACGGCCCTGGGGCTTTGCTTTCCCAGAAAAAGCCGTAGTCCAGCAGTCCTCGTTCAGCCTCTGGGTGCCACTGGGGATTTCCGAGTTCTCCGCTAGCCCAGAGCACCGCTCTGTTTGTGGTGGTGACAGGGGGGCCGACCCTCATCCCATTTTTGCCTGAAAAGCGGGATCCCCTCCATGGCAGCTCAGTGCTGTCCACGTTCCCTCTCTCCGACCTCGCTGGCTTCGAAACGGGGCAGATCTGGAGCGGTCCATGCCCAGGCTGTGCTGGGAGGGACACAGCCCCCGTGGTCTCCATCAAGCATCCCCCGGATGCGGGGAGTCGGGGCGCAGCATCCCGGTCCAGGGCTGTCGGATGTCCCGATTGCCCGGTGCTCCAGGAGCCGGGCTGCCGTCCTCCCCCAGGTGTGCGTTTCCCGTTACCAGCACATCTTTCTCTACTTCTCTGTGTTTAAAAGGCTGTCCAGCACTTTGCCCTCCGTCTATAAAAAGCACAGCCTGACATTTGTTTTTCCCTATCTATTTCTCATCCGTGTTTTCCTTCTCCTTTCTGCACACTCCGCGCTGACATCCAGACCAACAGCCTTACGCAGAGCCGGGGATGGCAGCCAGCGCCATTTATAAAATGGTTCTGTGAAGCCATGAGAAGAGCAATATCCATGTAACAGTCCATAAACCTGTACATCGAAGCGATTAGCCACGAGCACAGTCCCCGGTACAGAAAAGCCCCACATTCACCAATTTGCTTTCAATCAGCCCGGAGAGCTGGGAACCATCCCACAGCCCGCGACATCCAGCGCCGCTGCTGCTGCCGCTTTGGGCTGCTGCGTTCGCGCAGGTATTCCCTCGGGGGGTTGGGAGGCTGAACCTCTCCAAATGTGGCCCTCCTGGGCAGGGAAACGGGGACGCTGGGGCTTTTCTGCGGCCGTCCCTCACACGTCACCCAGGCTCAGAGGCACAGCCCTCATCCCACCAACGTCTTTTGCGCATCAGGGGGAGCGTGTGGCTGAAAAATGTGAGCCAGGGCTAATATTTAAAATGCAAATAAAACCTTTTTTCCTGAGGGTTGGCGGGTTTTAGCGCTGTCTGGCTGCAAATAATTGACTTGGGCAGAGCAGCGACGGCCTGTACTGAGCTATTTGCCCCCCCCAGGGTCTGCTCCCTCCCAGGAGTGGCTCAGCGGGGTACGGGGGAAGAGGCAGCCAAGAGCCCCCCAAAAACTCTCTCCTGAGCCCACGTCCCTGCTCGGTGCTGGGAACAGCCCGCGGGTCCCTTGTGCTGGGGAGACTGGGAGCGGGACCGAGCCGTTCAGAGCAGACCCACGCTGGCAGGGACAAAGCCCGGTGACAGCTGAGTGACACCACTGCCAGAGCCCAGGAGCATCCTCCCTCCAGGGCCTGGGAAGAGCCAGCCTAAAGCGCTCGGCACAAGGAAGGAGCGCACACAGTGGCGGCACAAAGGGCCCAGAAGATGCCGCGCTCGCTGGAGACCGTCCGAGCGCGGTTCTGACCCTCTGAATTGATTTGGAACGGTTTTCTGGGCAAGCACAGCCCTGGAGCCACGCTGGGGCTGCACAAGCGGAGTGTCAGCCTGAGCTGGGGTTTGAGGGCTGCAAAGAAAGAAAAGAAATGAAAAAGTGAAGGTTCACAAAAGCTCCATGAAATTCCTTCCCAGAGTCCGGCTGAGGCTCCCCGCGAGGGAGATGAGCAGAGGGAACGCGGCGTCCCCAGCAGCAGCAGGGCTGGCGCCGCGATTCCCAGGGGGGGAGAAAACAGAGGCTGTGTTTTCAAGGAGAAAAAGATGAGAAAAGGGAAAGGAGCTGGAGGAAGAAAGGAGGCGAGGCATCGGTAGGCTGTGTCAGGAGCGGTACCAAATGGGCGCTTCCCAACTTAAGCAAAGTTTGGAGGAGCCATTAAAGCAGGAGATCAGTGAAGGGGGAAATTGAAATGTTAGGGGCTGGAACGGAAAATTAGGCACAGATAATGGCACAGCAGCACCGGGGCTTAAAGCGCCCTCCAACATTGAGTTGTGAAGAGCTGTAAAACGCTCCCACGTGAGATCACCTCTCTGGGCAGGCACCTGCCGAGCAAAACCCCCGGAACAGCGGCGTGACGGGCACGGCTGCCACCGGCGCTGGCGATGGGTGCGGTGGGGAGCAGGATAAAGCCCGGGGATGAAGAAGGGGCCGGAGACGCTCGAGTGACGCAGCAGCAGCGAGATCCGAGGGAGCCAATTTCCACAGCCCTTTCCAAAAAGCAGCAGGGGATGGTTTGGCCGCCCGAGGCTCTCGGGACTCGGCCCCTCTTGCCCCGGCTATGCTGGAGGAGATGGGGATGGTGGGTACCCACGGCTGGGCACCATGCTCAGTGGCGACTTGGGGGGGGCGAGAAGGTGCTTTGAAATTAGTCAGAGTCAAACGCCTTTTGATCAAAAGAGGATTTGGAGCGGGGCTGGGCGCGCTCGTCCGCCGGCGCGTTCCCTGCCAGCAGCTGTTGGCATGGCCAGTGTCCCCAGTCTCCCCCCGGTGCTTGTCCCCTGGGGCTTGCTCCGGCGGCAGTGGGTCCCGGCACCAGCGCGCGGCCCCAGACTGGTGAGCCCATCGCACCCCAGGGCTCGGCCAGCGTTTGCAAGCCTGTGGCTACTTGGGGTGGGGGCTCCCTGTGGTTCTGCGGTCTCCGTGTCCGTACCCCTGAGCCAGCTGGAAAGCGGAGTCACAGAATCACAGAACTGTTGAGGTTGGTAGGGACCTCCATAGGTCATCTGGTCCAACCCCATCCATCCCTCCTGCAGCCTAACGGGGTTACACCCCCGCTCGCCCTCTCACACCACACGAGCACAGAACGCAGACCGTTCCCCGGCTCCTGTGGGCAGCCAAGGGAAATGGGGACTGTAACACACGGAAGGCACCAGAGGCCGAGCTCGGCAGGTGGGAGCTGGACGGAGCAACCGCGGGCAGTGGGGTGAAGACGGCGGCGGGGCTGGACGGCGAGCCCATCCGTCGCACGTGCTGGCGGGAAGGGCTTTGCCACGGCTACTAGGGCTTGAAACGCCGTTCGCTCCATGGGAGCGAGAAAATCCCTGCGAAGAAAACCGGCTGCGGCAGCCGCACATGGGCACAGCCGGAGCAGGGCTCGTGGCAGCCGGGCTCTCGGCAGCCCGAGTCTGGAGGCTGCCTCGCAGGGGCTGGGGGCCACCAGCGCCCAGGACACAACCAGCTCAGAAGGAGAAGCCTCTGGTGGCAGCCCGTGGTGCCAGGGCTGGGCAGAGCCGGTGCCTGCGGTGGGGCTGAGCCAGCCCCCATCACAGTGGGGCAGGCAGGCAGCTGTCTGTGGGGCGGGGGCCTCCCGGCTTAATTGGGCTGGGGGAGAGGTTATTTAAGAGGCAGGTGAGGAGCCAGAGCTGCCTGGAGCTTGTTCCCTGCTTGCCTTCCCTGGGAGCCTGCTGGCAGCTCGTCCTGGCAGGTATGTGGAGGCTGGGGGGGGGAATTGCCCGTTTCCAAAGGCTGGCATCGCCCGCTCTCCCCTCCGGCTCGCAGGGATAAGCCTGGTTTAGGGAGATGTGCTAATCTGTCAGTTGCTATGAGACCCGCTCGATGGTTCTGATGCAGCGTGGAGGCAGGTGAGTCATTAAGAGGAATGTCGCGTTTTCTGGCACCGTCTGAGGAGCTGCAGAAGTTTCCCAGCCGCAGCAAGGGCAACGCACCGCCCTGGGGTGGGGGGGCAGGAACTTCTCCCCGCTGTGGTCTCTCTTTGCTTTGTGGCTTTGCAGCCTGTCCACCTCCGGCGGCTCCCTGCTGCTCAGAGGGGAACGTTTCCCAGGGTTAATTCTGAGGAAGTGAAAGCTTAATACGCGCTTGGCTCTAATCGCGGCTCGGGCTGGGCCGGCAGAGCCTGGGCTGCAGCCCGGCGGCTCCTGCTCTCCATCAATCCCACTCTCCATCCATCCTCTTCCAGCCCAGCGCCATGGGGAGCCGGCGTGGCCATGTGGCACGGTGCAGGGACACCGGGGCGAGGGGATGCCGCGTCTGCCGGCAGCAGGAGCTGGGGCAGGGTGGGGGTCCCTTCCCTAGTGCCGGCGGTGGGCAGGAGGGGAGGGCAGAGCGCGGTTCCTTCCTCGCCGCTCTGACCCCATCGGGGATCATCACAAGGGCGTCTCGGGCTGCGGCACTCGCTCCGTGTGTGGTAACGTGTGTAACCGGGGGAAGGAACTGGCACGGCAGAAATTTTTAATTATGTAGTTGACACTAATATTCTCAGTTTGAGCTCACGCAAGGTTGGTTAGTTACCTCAGTTAATTAGAAATTTTACAGATGGATAAAAAGTTTATAAAGCACTGGAAAGGGCAGGGCGTTCGCGGTGGTGGCGGTCTCCCTCCCTCCCCTTGTTCTGGGGGAGCGAACTGCCTCGGAGGAGCCGTGCCCGCCGCCGAGCCCCGCGTCCCACTGCCCCCACGAGGGTTTTGCTGGTGGACGCGGACGCGGTCCCTGCTGCGTGTGGGTTTGGGGCTCCTCCGCAACCTGCTGGACGAGCCCGGCCAGGCTCGGGCATCCCCTTGCGGGGACGTTAAATGAAGCACAATCTCGTGGTAATTCGCAGTCACGTTAAACATGATGGATGGGCCCCAGAGGTGGGGACGGGGCAGCTGCTTGGCAGCTGTGATTTAAGAGCGGTCCAAGGCCAGCGGACGGTCAATGTGGAGGGCTCGTTGCGCAGGTCCCCCGGCCCTTATCGACACACCCCGAAGTGCTAATTCCAGTTTTGTTAATGAGGTTTGTTTGGGTGGTTTTTTTTCCCTTCCGCCCTGGCATCCCTTTATTGAAGTGTGATGGAGCAGAGGTTCAGGGAGGACATTAACACTCACCTTGACATTATCAGCCTGGTGGAGGAAGGGCCGTTTGCTCCCTTGCTGCCCGGGCAGCGCATCACGGTGAGAGCCAGCCCTTGGAGATGCCGAGCTGGCGGTGGGTGCCGCTCTGCCGGGGGGGTTCTGTGGCAGGGACACATCAGCTCACGGCATTCCGGTCCTCGGGGGAAGAGGGATTCGAGGAGGGAAACATTAAAATAATACCTATTGTAAAGGAGTGTAAGAGCACAGGCTGTTATTTACATTTGAGGTAATAGCTCGGCGCTGCGTGAGAGGTGTCTCAGGGCTGCGCACGAGGAATAAAAGTGATGGATGCCCGCGCTTTGCCGTGGATGAGGCTCGTGCTGGCAGCGGCTGCTGCGATCCAGCCCGGCACCACGGGGCTGCTGCTCCCCGGGGATGGAGCCCGGGGCAAACACCCCCCGCCCGCCGCCGGGCTTTCGGTCCCATTCGAGCCCGGAGCTGCCTGGGCTGCGTGATTTTCCAGTTTGGTGCCATTAATATACAGAAAAGTTACCAGAGATGAAGGTTTTAAAATGGCTGGTGGTTCCTGCAGATGCTGAACTCTCTTGTGAAGCGTACAGCCTTGCAAAGGGAATAAACGTGTTTCTTCTTAAAGTGTTTGAAATCTGTTTCATTTATGTAATCTGACAAGTTGTTATGCACAGTCCGTATCTGACTTCATGATTTATGGGAAAGATCCTCAAATCTATATTTAAAATTACTATTAAACAGAATTTTTTGCCTCTTCAGCGGAGATAGAAGCACCATTAACAGTTGTTGCCCTAGAGCTCAAGTACTTCATTAGTTTAGGAAAATTAATTTTTTTTTCCCATTAAATCTTCCTAGGATTCTGATGCTATATTTGCTTGTAAACTTTCAAGAATAAAGAAAAAGTCCTCCGCTAGTTGTGATCTTTGGTTTCCTCCTGTCTTTAAGGCCTTGGGTACGTGCAACCCGTGGCTGCGTCGCTTGGCTCTGGGTTGAGCACCAGGAAACGCGGCTGCCGTCAAGGGAGAATCAGACCTCGGGGTGGGGGGGGGCGGTAAAAAATCACCCCCTGATTTAGAGAAGCTCATGTAGTGCGCTGTTTCTTGTTTAGATTCTCGTGATGCTCTTTCCAAGGGTTACTGAAGCGTCTGTGGCTGGGCTCCTAATTGGGTCGAAAAAGCTGAAGGAAGCTCCAGCAGCGCCGGCACCCGGGTCTGTGCTCAGCGGCGCTGGGCTGCGGCCGCGCCGGCACCGTGGGACGCGGGCAGGGGCCGGGCACCGGAGCCCCCCCTCTCTTTCCCAGCCCTCCCCGTCAGCAAAGCCCCCCCATCCGCAGCGGAGCCACACATCACCTCGCTGTTAGCAGGGCTGCTTCACAGCGATAACAGCTTCTATTTAACACCGAATATGTAACCAAAACCCAAATTGAAGGCGGGGGGAGGGGGGGGGGGGGAAGTCAGATAAGAGGCAGTAGCTGTTTGAGATGAGCTGGTTGCCCAAGCGCTGCCTTTGTACACAGGAATGCACGTTAGCAGAGCCTTCGAGACCGGGCCCGAGCCTTCGAGACCGGGCCCAGGCCTTCGAGACCGGGCCCAGGCCTTCGAGACCGGGCCCAGGCCTTCGAGACCGGGCCCAGGCCTTCGAGACCCGGCCCGCCGCTTCTGCCCTTCACCGTCTCTCCCTGTAAGCGGAGAAAAAGGAGGCAGCTTCCAACCCGCTGCACAGAGCGGGGCGAGGAGCAGCGGAGCAGGGTGTCCTGCCCTCGGGGAGCAGGGCCATGGCGCCACGCGCCTGGGGCTGCGACGTCCCCGCTCCGCACTGCGGTGAGAGCTCGGGCAGAGATGCTCTGCGGAGAGTCAGGAGGTCAGTTCTGGTACCCAAAACTGGGTGGTCCACAAGGAAAGACCTGTGAGAAATAAGTTCCGGTCCGAATGAAATAGGCCCAAGCAGAATCCTCTGTGAAACACATCTTTATTCACGTTCTTGCAAGAGCAGGTGACCCAGCAAGTAGACACACTTTCAGTTCTTGAAACACACCTTTTTATTTCCTAATCCTGGCCGAATTTTTCCCTCCCCTGTTTCCCACTGGTTGGGTACTCCAGGGTTCACAGTCTGTCCAAGGCGCCTAAAATTCTTCCCGGATGTCTTGCCTCTGTTTACTTCTCCTTATGCTACACCTAAAGGGATTATCTGACTAGTTTATTTCTTTCCTTCTTGGTAAAAAAAAAAATGCTCAATGTCATTAGCCCTGGTTAAATGTTTGACTCCCCTTCTAGACACTAATCCAGTATGAATCAGTTTGTCCTTTTGTCTGTGGGATAAGAGATGTTCTACGAGCCTTTGCTGGAGCCACTTTGTTTTAGTCATTCCCTTCTCCTGTCACCTCTGGTGGAAACGGCTTTTCTCCTCTGCAAAAGCAATACCTGCCTTTCTTACAGACGGCAGCGTGGTGGTGGTGATGCGGTGAGGTTCCTGCCTCCAGGCCGGGCTCAAATATCCATCTCTTCTACACACAGTTCAAATGAAACTCATCCTGTCCAAGCTGGGGAGGCGACAGAGGAGGTGGATGGGACCTTGTCATCACGGGGCACCAGACAGCCCCTCGCCAGCAGCGGGTCACGGCGTTTGCCTGGTACCCGGGTGGTAGGAGATGCTCCGGGAGCACCTTGGAATTTCACAGTGCTCCTCTTCCCCATCTGTCTGCTGCTCACATCCTGCAGAGAGGTGGCTTTCCAAGTGAAGATTAGTCTGAATTAATTTGCCTTTCTCTTCCTGAGCCCAGAGAAAATGCCAAAGACTCTTCTCATGTGTGCAGCTGCTCCTGGCAGGTCCGAGGTCTCGTTAGAAGACACGTCGCTGTTCTCACGCTCCGCCAGCTTCCTAACAAAAGAGCTGATAGCGATCGTGCATTTATACATAAGTGTATTATTCCTAGCCTGGAATATTAATTTATATTGAATTCTATCACATTTTCTTACATCTTTCTAGTTTAACTTTTTTCTTCTCCTATTTGGGTGTTATTCCAACATTGTGATTCAAAAGTTGATGGAGACAGGGTGCAGGTCTCCTTCCGATGCTTCCGTCTCCCCCGAGGATGCCTCCGGTGCTTTATCTGGAATCACATAAGGCTTGCGGAGGTGAGGACCTCTGAAACGGAGCTGAGCAGGGCTGCAACGGTTGTTTCTGTGAGAGCCGATATGTGCAGCAGGATTTGCGGAGATATTTAGTGTTTTATGGACAGCAGAGTACATTTCTCTTTAATAGAGCCTTAAATATTCACTCGCAATATTTACATAAGCATTGTAACAGCTGCAAAGGAGTCATTAAGGACTACTTAGAGAGATAATCCCGATTTTAAAATTCCTTTAATGTACATTTCCAGAGAGATTACAGCCACATCTATCTGGTCAATAAAACGCGCGTGTCCCTGGGCAGGGTGTGCGGGCAGACCAGGAAGGCAATCGGCAATAACTGGGGAAAACGTGTCGGGATTAAGCCGTGTTTGTTTCTGGCTTCCCTTGGCTTAGTGTGCAGCCTGATGCCATTTCGAAGGAAGATCGTGTGCGCTAATTAAGTGCCGCGCCTGAGAAATCAAATGCACAACTGATAAAATCAATCAGCATCCCCGATAAAAGGTTTTCCCCGTGCACTCCAGCCCGCTGGAGTTATTTGTGCGGGCGAAGAAATGGAGGGTTTCCCCCAGCTGATGCCACGAGGCACTTCCAAGGTGTTACACTTGTATTACCTGAGCTGGCACTGCTGGTGTGGCGAGTAATTGATCAGCGGTTTCTGGGGCCGTTTCGTTGTGGTTTATTCAGTTTCCAGTTTTACAGCTTTCCTCAGCATCTCCGTGGAGAGGACGGGTTTTGCCTGTTCCTCAGGCACTGGAATAGGCTGCCCAGGGAGGTGGTGGAGTCGCCATCCCTGAATGTGTTTCAGACTCGTTTAGGTGTGGTGTTGGGGGATGTGGTGTAGGGGAGAACTTTGTAGAGTGGGGTTGATGGTTGGACTCGATGATCCCAAGGGTCTCTTCCAACCTAAATGATTCTATGATTCTATGGCAGCACCGAGTCCTGCCGAAGCGCCATGCTCAGCACCTCGCCTGGGCTGCGGCGCCTGCCCTTTCCTCTCCACCCTGTGCATAAAGTTTAATCTCCTTTCAGATCCTTCCTTGTGCTCCCAGGCTTTCCCCACGGCCGCTCCGCGCAGAGCCTGGTGCCCATCTCAGAGGTGGTGGGGACCAAATTGCCAAACACCTTCTCCCAGACTCGGCAATAGCAGGGTGTTTGCTGCAAGTTAAGCAGAATAAAAAGACTGGAAGATCCTGACTCCTTCCCCTCCTTCAACATTTCGGTTGGCCATGTGTGGGAAGACGCTAATTTGAGCTGGCAGCAATTCATGTTCACTTTTCAGGACAACAAGGCATCTGAGAATAGGCAGGAGTGGAGCATGGCTGGAGGGTGGCTGAGAGGCAGGGGGAGGGACGTGCGGGGAGCTGCTCACAATGGAGTAAAACGAGGAGGAAAAAAAAAAAAAAAGAAAAAAAGAAAAAGGCTAAATCAGGCTGATGGTCTCTACCTAACAGCTCCTGGGCTTGGAAATGGTTTTTGTGAGGCTTTGCTCTTCGTTTTCCCAGAGGGGCGGCAGAGCTGAGGGATGAGGGGCAGGAGTTGGGGGCAGGTGTCGTCTGCCCCTTGGGCTGGTGGCCGAGCAGAGCGGGGGGCACGGGCGGCTCGCTGACCCCCTGTCAGCGACCCCCCTGCAATCCGCTGGCAGAGCTGGTGGCAGCAGCATGGGCCTGTTTTTCCCCTTCCCTTAAGCTCACAAAATGGGAAAATTTCACTTGGAATCGTGAAGAGATAATAAATATGGATCGTGTTACTTTACGAGTTTCCTGCATGGAACAGCACTTTAAATTAAGCTTTGTAAAGCGCCGCTGAACGTAACGGGAGAACAATTCTGGGCTGAACTGAATGTGTAATCGTCTTTCCTTCCCCTTTCTGCCCTTCCCTTCCTTCCCAGTCCTGGTAAAGCCCAGACCCTTCCCTGCTCCTGCCGAGGTCGGTGGCCCGCTCGGCACCGCTGTGTCCCGGCAGAGCGGGCTAGTGGCCCAGGAATCGCTATTTCGGGGGGTCACTCTGCAGGTCGTGGCACTGGCGGTGTGTCCTGGTGCTGAGCCGCGGTGAGACATGGTTTTCCTGGCTGCAGAGCCTTCCCTCCGCCCGCGGATGGGGAGCAGCCCGCGGCGTGGGCTCGGGAGCAGCGCGGGTGCGGCAGGTTGGGAGCTGTGCCGGAGACACCAGTGCTCGTCGGTTTAACACCCCGTCGTCCTTTCAGCCCACACACGGCGCCTTGTGCAAGTGCCGTGCTCACGCGCCTGTCGTCCGTGGGAACTGCTGGCTCTGGGCGCTTGCCAGAGCAATGGCAATCCCAATTGCTCTAATCCCTCGATTCCAGAATCTCATCCGCACGACAGATGAGCTGGGATGCTGTAGGCTTTCCCGGTTGCCAGCCTCGCGGTCCCTTGAGCGAGCGAGGACTCACCGGGGGAGGTGGCGATGCACCAGCCCCGCCGTTACTGCAGCGCCAGCGCCTTCCCCGTCAATTATTCAGGGGGCGCAGCAAAGCCTGGCTTTGCCTTTCCATCGAAACCCTCATCCTGCAGGACTTGTACTTCTCTTGGTTATAAATATTTGATTGTGGCGGGGATTTCGGTACGCTACGTGCTGTGGGGACACAGTCGGTGGTCGCCCCCCCGTTCCCGTGCGATGCTCCCTGCCGGGCTGGGTTGAGGCAGTCGGGGCCGGCGCTTGGCCCCAGACGCTCACCTGAAATGATTCCTTGGCATTTTATACAGAGGCTTGGACCCAAATCTGCCCAGTGAGAGTGATTCCAATAACTCTGTCCTGCCTCTGAGTCCGCAGAGGTAGACGGCAATAAAGCTGCTCGGCACTGGAGCGGATTTGAAGGGGGTTCACTGAGCAGCCCTGGTTCGCTGAGCCGGCACCGTTTTGTTTGAAACCTCTCCTGCCTCCCGGGCGCGGGTCCGGGCCTGGCACGCTGCCCTGCAGCGAGGGACTCGCTTGGGAACGAGCCCACATTCAGAAAAATCTGTGGTTTCCTCCCCGGACAAGGCTGCTTTTCTTTCTGCGTCAGTCCGTGCCCCAACACGCTCTGGGTCCCGGCGGCGATACCCCAGTGTGGCTCCTCAGCCACACTCTGGCCTCCGGAGGGACAGTTCTGGCTGGGAAGTTGCTCCCTGGAGCTGCTCCTGCTGATGGGGACAGAAACCACCGGGGTTCCTCGGGGTGGTGCCTCAGAGCTGCTGTGTGGGGCTGGGGAGGAGGATGCTGAGCATCATCAGGGCTGATGCTGGGAGGGTTGGAGCCCCTCTGCTGTGGGGACAGGCTGAGAGAGCTGGGGGGGTTCAGCCTGGAGAAGAGAAGGCTCCCGGGAGACCTTCCAGCCCCTTCCAGTCCCTAAAGGGGCTCCAGGAAAGCTGGGGAGGGACTCTGGAGCAGGGAGGGGAGCCATGGGATGAGGGGGAATGGCTTTAAACTGGAAGAGGGGAGATTTAGATGAGATATTGGGAAGAAATTCCTTGCTGTGAGGGGGGTGAGCCCCTGGCCCAGGTTGCCCAGAGAAGCTGTGGCTGCCCCATCCCTGGAGGGGTTCAAGGCCAGGTTGGACGGGGCTTGGAGCAACCTGGTCTGGTGGGAGGTGTCCCTGCCCAGGGCAGGGGGTGGCACTGGGTGGGCTTTAAGGTCCATTCCAACCCAAACCATTCTGTGATTCTATGATCCTGACCCACAGGCAGACGTTGGGGTCCAGCTCCACTTGTGGGGTCCGGGAGCAGGTCAGTTGTCGCCTCCTCTGCTGGACCGTATCCTCTGCTCCCAGAGCCTTGCCGCAGGCAGAGGTGAGGCCAGCTGGGACCCAGCAGCTTTCCCATGGCCGGCTGCAGAGACCTGCTCATTTTCAGAGCCCGGCTTTCGAGCGCCTCAATCTGCTTTCCTCCGAGCCTAATTCTCATCCCTGGCGAAAGCAAACAGCGCTCCATAGAAACCGTGTTTTTCCTGGGCTGTCAAATATTGTTTTGCCTCTACTCCCGGAGGAGACAAATGAAAAATTTCAAAGTAAACACCTGGGAATAGGTGCAGGGGAGAGGAAGCGGGACCCTCAGGATATTCTCCCTCTCTGCCAAGACTATACACGCTCCTTTTAATTTCAAGCGGTATTTATAGCTCCTTCCTTCCTTTCCAATTATCACCATGAGAAGGCAGTGGAAAGGAGGAGGGAACTGGCTCTGAAGTCCATGGACGGGAGCTGGCTCTGCCTGGGGTTTTCTCCCTGCCCACCACGGTCCCACCGGCACATGCCGGAGGCTGGACCTGATGCCGGAGGCTGGAGCCGGTGCCGGCATCGCTACCTTCTGCCCCGCAAGCGAGAGGCAGCCAGGGGAGGGAGGGGAAACAAAAGGAGAAAACAAGCTGCAATTTCAACTTGTAATTTTATTTGCTATGTAATAGCTGCAGCAATAATTGTATTTGTGGAGCTGAAAAGTGAAAGGAGATAAAAGGTTTAATTTGAATCGATATTAATTTTATGCAATTTAACTTTTTATCACAGCAAATACAATTATCGTACTTGGGATCCATCAAGAAAGGAAAGAAAAAGTCCTTTTAGCTCAGCAAACGCGTAGCTAACCAGGCAGGGCGTTTGCAGGCTGAGAGAGTTGTTTATTACTTCGATTTTGATGGGCGGCTGTTGCAGAGGAGCAGGTCCCCGTGGGCACGGGCAGGTGGGGATGCGGGAAGCAGGGCTCGGAGAAGCTCCGCAGTGCTTCACTGCTCCTCTTCCCTGGTGCTTTAGCCCACCATAATAAGGGAAATGTCTGAAAATAAGGAATTAGACCTCTAGCATTTGCTAAGAAGCAAGAATCCATGCCCCTTGCCGTCTTTCTGAACAGACATCCAGGCAAGGAGTAATGAAACCGCTGCGGGCTGAGCAGCAGCCGCGTTTGCATCTCTGATCCTCCTCGTCGGGACTCGGGCAGGGGCACCCAGAGCTGCCGCGCCGCTCCGGGACACCCGTCACACACCTCACCGCGGCAGCCTGCTGTGTATCCCGTAGCCGTGCTCGGTGTTCACAGCTGAGCCGCCTTCCCGATGGGGAGCATGGAGCAGCGTCGCTGAGCGGGGCCCGTCCTTCCCCTCTCCCGCCCATGGGGTCTGTCAGAGCAGTGCTGGGGGTCTGGCGCGGGGCTGGGGGATGCGACCCACCGGCTTTGTCGCCCTGGAGCTGCGCTGGGTGCGGGTGCGAGCGGGCAGGGGCGGGCAGGAGATGTCAAATGTGTTTCTGGTTACACCCAAACAAACAGCGTTTGCGAGTAGTGTAACTGGAACCGAAGGAAACGCTGTGCCCCTGCTGTGAGGGTTCATGTCTTGCCATCACCTTTTAAAAATATCGAAAGGCTGCTTCGGACAAAAATGATCTTTTTCCTTTACAAGCCAAAGTTATGTGCTGCCTTTTTTTTTTTCTTTTTAAAGACATGGGAAGGTCACCAAAACTGGCCCGCGCTTGGCTGCAGCAATGCCCCCACGCGGTGCTGGTCCCAGCATCCGTCCTCTGCTGGGATGCAGGGGATGGGCAATGTGTCCTTGACGCACCCTTGGGGACCAGCCATCTGAATTTGCCGTGGGAGCCCAGCTCGTAGCCGCCCTCCCGCTCCTCCCTGCCCCTGTCCTGGGGGAACCCGGGTTCACAAACCCGCAGTGTCGGCCGCGCTGCGAAGTGTCGGTGTCCTTACACGCCGTCAGTGTAAACCGTTTCAAAGCGCGTCCTCGCAGGGGCCTGTTTTATCTCTTTCTAAAGTGTCTCTCCTCAAACCGCGCACCAGGCGGGGGGCTGTGTCACTAATGCGCAGGCATTAGTTGGGAAATGCTGGTACCGCCTCGTATACACCAAGGACAGCTTCTTGAACAATCATCACTGCGAAGTATTAAACACAGCATTTATCTTTCTGAAAATTGGTACAGGCTTTGAACATTGATTTTTACCTTAGGGCTAACGTGTTACTTTGGGGAAATGGCTGTAGTATAAAGGATGTTTTGATCTGTTTTGCTTTAACCTTTTTAAATACGTCTCAAGCACAAGTGCTGACTGCTGGTTCGTTACCCGGTTTTGATCGCCCGCAACATTTGGAGGGGGAGAGGGGGGAGATCAGAAGGACGGAGCGGTTATTGCTGTCGACAGCAGCCCGTGCCCGCCGGCTGCAGCACAGCGTGTCTCCGCTCGCGCCGGGGCCGTGCCGCGGGGACCAGCACCGGGCAGATGCTCAGCCCGTGGCCGGTGGCCATCAGGACCAGCTGCGGCACAGAGCAGCAAGTCCCCTGGGCACGGCTCTTCCTGCTGACCCGGGGCTCATCTCCATCAGTTCAGGTGGCCAGAAGCTTGGGGCATCGCTCAGCTCCCGCAACACCCCCTGCAAAAAGAGACGTGCCGGCAGGGCCCCGGGGACGCTCGCCGTTTCGGGTGAGCCGGGTACCAGCACCGGCGTGTCCTCCAGCACGCCTGAGACATCACTGCTGCCCTGTCCGCATCCCAAAGCCTCCTCGGTGCAGAGCCCAGGGATGATGGGGGAAGTCCAAAGTCCACAAAATTGGGAGAAAAATCCCCCTTTGGGCTTTGCAGAGCTCCCAGCCAAGCCCTCGCGGGTGGCCACAAAGGGCACTTCTTGACTTGCTGAGGCAGAGATGCTCGGGCTCTGACGCAGCCGAGGATTTTTGGCAGCCGTAGCGGGACAGCCAGAATAACTCCTCCTTTTTGCACAGGCCTGGGGGAGGCCTGTCTCTGTTACTTCTTCCTGAGAACCAAAGAAAAATCCACCAGAGACAGATGTCCGAATTTTAAGGTCATTTTTTTTCCCTTTTATATGGTAACGTATTAGCTGAGCAGGAGCAATCCTCAGTAAGTGCCTTAGGACAGAAGGGCTGTTTTTCGGGAATTGGCTGAGAGATACTGTCTTTCACTTAAAGTGCAATAAATAAATATACTTTCCTCTTCAAAAAACATGGGGAAGTGATGCCATGAATCTTCCAGAAAGTTAGAAGACCTTTGAAGCATTCGGTTTTTAGACATAATCAGTCATGTTATCCATTTAAAAAGCAAGCAAACTGGGAAACCAAACTGCAAACCTCTCCCTAATGTGCGGAAGTTTTGGAGACTTTCATTTTTCATGGTGAGGGATGGCTGAGCGGGCCCAGCCTCTCGCTGAGATCTGCATAAAGATTGCATTATGGTGAAATTTATGGTTTCGAAAGGTGTCTTTCACATGCTCCACTAAATTCCTCGTGTTTGACGCCGCCTCCTTATCGGTGTCGGGCAGGTATTGTATAACACCGAGGCTCCGCGATGGGAACGGAGGAGATGTCCGCAACATCTGGCAACACCCCCTCTCGCAACGCAGGGCACCTCCTGGTTGAAAGCGAGAGGGTTGCCCAATTTAAACATCTTTACACCGCGACGCTGCTCTGTGAAGAGCCCCATGTACAAACCATTAATGGTTTAAATTGCTTTCAATCTCCAGAGTGGTGCCGGCTGCTCAACAGCCTTGGGAAGAGCAGCACGACCTGGTGCTGCTCATCCCGGCACTGGATTCGAGGCCCCACCTCAAATATTGTGTCCGGTTTTGGGCCCCTCACTATAGGAGGGACAGCGAGGGGCTGGAGCGTGTCCGGAGAAGGGCAAGGGAGCTGGTGAGGGGTCTGGAGCACAAGTTGTGAGAAAGCTGGGGGTGTTCAGCCTGGAGAAAAGGAGGCTGAGGGGAGACTTTCTCTCTCTCTACAGCTCCCTGAAAGGAGGGGGTAGCCAGGGGGGGTCGGGCTCTTCTCCCAAGGAACAGGCAATGGGACAAGAGGAAACGGCCTCAAGTTGCACCAGGGGAGGTTTAGGATGGATATTGGGGAAAACTTCTTCACCGAAAGGGCGGAAGGGGCTGCCCAGGGCAGTGGTGGAGTCGCCATCCCTGGAGGTGTTTAAAAGCTGGGCAGATGCGGTGCCAAGGGACATGGGGTAGTGGTGGTTTGGGCAGTGTTGGGTTGATGGTTGGACTCCATGACCTTAAAGGTCCCTTCCAACCCAGACGATTCTATGATTCTAATAGCTCTGAAAGCTGCGGGCTCCAGCTGGAGCCGATTTTCACGGATGCCATTTCCCCAGCAGGAGGTCATGACATTTTTACCAGGAGCAGAGGCAGCTCAGCCCCCAGCCACTTGGCGAGTCTCCCTCCCTCTCTCCATTCATCCCTCCCTCTCTCCATCCCACCGTCCACCCCTCCCTCCCTCCCTCCCGGCCGGGGGAGCCTGGCGAAGGCGCCCACCCCCCAGCACAGCGATGGCTCAATGACCGCATTCATCAGCCAACACAAAACAAGGGAGCGGAACCAACCGGGATTTTTTCAGGACAAAGCAAGCGGGTATAAAAGACCATTTGGAAACAAAACTTATTTGGGATTCATTGTTCCCTCGGAGCAAATCTCACTTTTAAGGCAGAAAAGCCTTTTGACTAAGTGCAAAAGCATGTACTTTGTTCTCCTGGAAAGAAAAATGTGTGATTAGCATCGCTTTTAGTGCAAAAACCTCCCAAACCTATATAGGGAGGCTGCGGCAGCTGTTCTGCTCACAGAGGCCCCTCGTCTCGCCCAGGGGTGCTGTGTAGGATGGCGGGTGCAGCATCTGCCCCAAAATTCCCAAAAACGCTACTGGGGGCGACCGAGCAACCCTGCCCAGTGTCTCAGCAGCCTTCCCGGGACCAGGGATCAAATGAAGCACTTCCCTTCATCTCCCGCGTTTCAGCTTGGTCCGATCCTGGATGAGAGTGCGTCTGCCTTCCCACCACCCCGTTGTCACTTCAAACGCGGCAGAGGGCTGGAATTCCAGAAGCAAACAGCCTGGCGTCTCCTTCCCAGGAAACCTCCCCACAAGGAGGCCAAGCGGCAGAGCGTTTTCAGTGTCTCCGTGAGCTTCCCACCACGCGTGCGGTCTGTCCTCCGTCGCCGCATCCGAGCCCTTCGGTGTCTGTGGGGAGGGCAGTGCCTGTGCCCAGGCTGGTGTGAGCTATTCTTGGGTTTCAAGAAGGAAAGGGGGGAAAAAAGGAAAAGAAAAGGTGGTTGAAGGATTTAAGCAGAGGCTTGTTGGTGATGGAGGGAGCTGCCCCAGGGGGGTGGCTTTGGCTGGGATGTCCTCGGGGTGATGGACCTGGGTTACAATGACGCTGGTCATCCAAAATAACAATGAACTACAACAGGTTGTGTCAACAGCTATTGCTTCCTGCGGCGTTTGCTGTACTAAGGCAGCGGAGTGCACACAAACGCTGAAAGTTAAGTGGAATAAGGTGAAACGGCCCGTTTCCCGGAGCCGGTGTTTCCCAGCAAGTTTCCCTGATTTCAGTAATGTAAAAGCACTTCAGTATATTTGTGACATTTTCACATCAAAACATAATTATGTTTCACTATTCAAATATTTAGAAGAAAGTTCTTAACCAATCCTTGCTACATTAATTATTCCTATTAATTATGTATGCATTTATAAATAGCAATATAATTAATATTTAACAGTATTTTCATTAGAGAATTTCAAAAGTGTGTTGAAAATCTGCATATCTGAAGCACTACCTTTTAAGTCGAAGGACGGTTTTCTTCTTCATCTTCTTCCTCGCTGTCTTATCAGCTTAAACGCTGTCCACGCTTCTCCCCGGGGATGATATTTTTAGTTTTGGGGTAGGTTTTTTGGTTTTTTTTTAATAATCCTCGTTTGTAGTAGGATGCATAAATTGGGTGCTGCTAATTAGAGCTGATCCCGTGCCCACGTTATTCCCAGGAGGGAAGCCGGGTGAGGGCTGAGCCTCTGCCCCGGGGGATCGCTGCACCTGCGGCTATTGCAGGGCAATTAATCACCGTGAAGCTGATTGATTTCCTCCCAGGAGGGCTGGGAGCAGCTCGGTGATGCTTTGCCGACCGTCTGGAGACGGCAGGCTCGTGGGGGAGCAGCAGCTCCGGTGGATGTGGCCGGGTTGGGTGGCCACGGGGCTGAGATGCGCTTTGGTCCCCAGCGATGCTGGCCGGGGGGGGCTGACGGTGAGTCCTGCACGTCCCGCTCCTCTCTCAGGGTGCGAGGGGGACCCTTCGCGGTGGGACCGAGCCCTTGGGACCCCCCAGCAGCTCCTCTGTGGGCTGTGCAGTTCAAAGCCCAGCGTGGAAAACAGGGGTGATGTGAGGAGGGGGGTCTCAGCCCCACCACAACCAGCGAGCAAGGGCAGGCTGCCCGCGCCCCCCGAGCCTCTGAACGGGCGGTTGATTTGCTGCGAGGGAAACGCAGATGACTCGGGACAGGGATAGAAAACCCCCAAAGGTTCCGTTTGTGACTCAAATAAGGATGCTGCGCTCCCTGTCCCAGCAGGAGGGGACCCGGCCGTCCCCAGGCAGGCATTCGGAGCTGGCTTTGCACTCGGAGGAAGCGGAGCGAAGGCTCCTCTCCCGGTGGAGGGGACGGGGCAGGTGGGTGACACCTTCCCCAGGGAGGCAACGTGCGTCCAGCCACCCTGTCCCTGTCCCCGGGGCTCTGCTCTCGCCCCAGCACCGGCCGTGCTGCCAATGCGGCCCCAAACCGGAGCGCGGTTCCTCCTCCCCGTCCTCTCCATGGCCTGACGCAGGAGCGGGTACCCTGTGCCCGGCGGTGCCCAGCGGTGACCGTGCCCGGCGGTGCCTGTGCCCGGCAGAGCTCCGCCAGCGACACCGGGCTGCGGTGAAGCCGTTTACACAAACCACTCAGCTCCTGGGATGCAGAAAACGCAAATCAGCACAAACCCTCCCGGCCACGCCAGGTACGTGTGTTGTCTCTACTGACATAACGGGACCCACCTGCACATATTTTATTTTTATTTGCGATGCCTTTCGCTTTCCCGGCAGCATCCCATCACCCTGAGTGCGGTATTTCTTGCCTCCGAACATCGGCGTGAACGTTTCTCAGCGAGCGCGTTTGCTCTGGCTCAGGGATGGGCCCGTTCTTGCTTGACTCATCACTTCCTCGCTCGAGTCTGAGCGGAAACTCCAGGCTTTGTTGCTGATTTTATGTGGAGTGTAACGTCCCAGGAGTAGTTGGCGTACCTCAAACGGGGCATAGCATCTGCCTGGATCTCTGAATTACGGTGTTGAAGTCCCCGCAATGGCCAGTCCCATCTGACGCTGCAGGGGGCCCAGGGAGTCCGGCAGCATCGGAGCCCCAGAGTGCGATTTTTGGTAAAACCGATGAAACTATTCTCTTAAGAGAATGCACCTCTATCAAAAGAGAAAACCAGCTTTTCTCCCGGCCCGTTCTGCAAGTTAGAACAAATGAAGGAAACAACCCTAGAATGAGCTAATAGAAAATTTCAGCATGGTTTTAAACGGAGGAGAAGGAATTACAGCCCGTCTGCCGGCGTCCCTGCTGCCACCGAGCTGCGTTATCCCAGCGCCGGGCCCCGGGAACCAGCCCTGGCCAGCAGGATGCTGCGCTCCTGCCTCGCCTCTGGAATTGTTTCCAGTCTTCCATCACCTTGAAAAAAAAAAATCTGCATATGGTGATGACACTTGGGTCATCAAGATTAATAACGATAGACTTCTGCTGGTGTTTAGTCAGGGAAAAACACCTGGAGCTGCTCTTTTATGACTGATTAATTAGGGGGAAAAGAACGCCATGGTTCTAATTGGCATTTGAGTTCTTTCTGAGTTTTAACATTCATGCTATGCAAATATATCAATTCCTAACAATGTCTAACAAGATCATTTGAAAATGAGCCTCCCTGGGGGATTGCAATCAGGGCTTTGGAAAAGGCCTGAGCCTGTTTGCCTTCCGTGTGCCTGCAGAAATCCCCGGCGCCGTTGGTGTCTCCCATGGGCGGCCCGTGCGCATCCATGGGGAGCTGCCCCGGGGCCGGGGGCAGCCCCCTGCCTCTGAGTGCTGGGAGAAGATGCCTTTCACCTGACTCCGGTTTCTGCACCCAACTGTGAGAGCAAAGGTGGGATCCTGGTCTTTTTCCCTTTTCTCACCTCCCCGTCGCTCCATCCCCGCTCGCCTCCCTTCCCGCGATGCAGCTCCTGCAGCCTCCGGCCCCTCTCCTCCCTGCCTGGCACCAGATGTTTCGGCAGAGGGAGCAGAATCGCCCATGATTAATTTATCCTCATGAAAAAACCATGTCTGACTCCGACTAATAGCTGGTTTTAAGGGCATTGCGTAACTTGGCTCTGGAAGGGAGCCCGCGGGGCTGCTCGGGCCACGCAAGGTGCTCCTGGGGGGTCTTGTTTACACCGGAGCAATAAAACAAGTCCTCGACGTATTTTAATGTGCTAATTGGGGGTTATTACGGCCCTTTTTATTTACGATTATATTACAAATGTAATACTCCGTCTCATTTTACTCTGCGCTGAGAGCTTTGAAAGGATGATAATTACCTCTCATGTAAACCTATACTTATATAGAAAAAGTGACGCGTGAAATGAAAGGCCTGAAGAAACGGCATAATCTGTGTTTGCTCTGCGGAGACGTGCGGGAGACGCACCGGCTCCTGCCTCTACGCGATATTTACACCGCAGCCGCTCGTTAGCGCCGCTCATTAGCACCACTGCGGCGATGCCGCGCTCGGGCACCGACGGCGGCACAAGGGGACCCGTGTCCCCGCCACGGCCGTCGTCTTTGGTTAATGTTAAGGCAGCCTCTCCTTTCCCACCTTGGAAAGGGGCCCCATCCTTTCCAAGGCTGGGAGGGGATGAATAATTCCTCGCCGGCACATGGAGCAGGTGGATTTTGCCTCATTTTCCCGTCCCGGTTGAAATCCTGAGTGCAAAGGGCACTGCTGCCCGCCCCGGAGCCTGCGGCAGCCTCCAGAGGAGAGCCGGGGTGTCCGGGGAGCGCTGCCTCCCGCTCGTATTCCCTGTGGGATTCGGGCCCCGAAGCTGTCGGGTTTGGGGAGGGGGGGGGGGTGTTGCTGGCGATGGTTTGCGCTGCTCCGCGCTCAAGATTGTCTTTGCATCTGTTCCTCCCGTTACACGGGGCGCGTCGTGCCGCAGCGTGAAAGATTAGGCACGGATTTAAAGGGGGGGGAAAAAAAAAAAAAAGTAGTACAAGTCCAAGGCTGTAAAAGCAACAGGTTGGCGAAGAGGGAAGGGGGGTACCGGAGCGGCCGCGTGAGTCGCCACTCCCTCCCTCGGCAGCGCATCATTTTCCCATTCCAGCAGGAAAATCCCATCAGCTCCCAAAGCTGGGGAGGGAGCTCGTGGCTGCATCCCTTCCCTCTCGCTGCCTTTTCTGGTCCTTTTCCCCTTTTTTTTTTTTGTCTCCAGGGCCTCAAGGCAATAATTATTTTTTGACTGGAACGCTAAGGCAAAGCTCCGCAGCTGGCAGGGATAAGTTTGGGTTGTTATTTATTTTAGATGACTAAGCTGATTTGCCTGATGCTCGTCTCTCAGCCGGGGATGCGGAAGGGGCAGCTCCGCTCGACCTCTCGCTTTGCCGCCGCGGGGGAAAGGTAAATATTTCCTCGGGCAGAAAGTTCCTCCGAGCCCTTGCGAGACGTGGCAGCCGCTGCCTTCCAGCGCAGGGCGAACCTGCGGCCGGCTCGGGGGCACAGGGTTAGTTTGATGGGGACACTGGTCCCACTGCTCCCCCCGTGGTCCTTGCGAGGGTCTGGTACAGCACGAAAGCCTCAAGGGACATGGGTGATCCCAGAGAGGGACAGCCCTGAGGTCGGGGCTCCCATTGGCACCTTTGTCTTCCCCCTGGGATGATGGCGGAGAAGCAGGAGGAGGAGGCGGGCGGTGCTGGGCCCCCTCCATCCCCAGCGCCAGGATGCGAGCATCCCGCGGGGGGTGAGCTCGGACCCCCGGCACCCAAAGCCCGTCTCTGTCTGGCGACGCCGCCAGCAAGAGCACGTCTCCATTGCATCAAGAATGAAACTCTAACTAAATCTTAATATATTTTTTTTTTCCTTCCGTTTTTGAAGTTTGCCAGGAAGCTTGCTAAGAAGGCTAATACGGCGGTTTAAGCCTTTTCAGAGCAAAGCCGGCCGACCCAGTTCAGTCACCTGTCCCCCGGCGTAACGCGATGTCTGCTAAACCCGTCAGCGCCACCCAGGAACCGCTGCAAATCCCCCAACGGCGCGCTGCAGGGGACGGGGAACGGGGTAAGGCATCCCGCTGGCTCCCTGCTGGGGTACACCGGGAATGGGGTAACACATCCCACTGGCTCCCTGTTGCGGTACATCGGGGACGGGGAATGGGGTAACGCATCCCACTGACTCCCTGCTGCAGTGCAGCAGGAACAGGGAATGGGGTAACACATCCCGCTGGCTCCCTGCTGCAGTACACAGGGAATGGGGAATGGGGTAACGCATCCCACTGGCTCCCTGCTGGGGTACACTGGGAATGGGGTAACACATCCCACTGGCTCCCTGCTGCAGTGCAGCAGGATCAGGGAATGGGGAAACACATCCCGCTGGCTCCCTGCTGCAGTACACAGGGAATGGGGAATGGGGTAACGCATCCCGCTGGCTCCCTGCTGCAGTGCAGCAGGATCAGGGAATGGGGTAACGCATCCCGCTGGCTCCCTGCTGCAGTACACAGGGAATGGGGAATGGGGTAACGCATCCCGCTGGCTCCCTGCTGGGGTACACCGGGAACGGGGAATGGGATAACGCATCCCGCTGGCTCCCTGCTGGGGTACACCGGGAACAGGGAATGGGGTAACGCATCCTGCTGCCTCCATGCACAGCCTCATCCCTCCCTGCAAGGTTTATTTTGGTCCCGGGAAGGGCTGAGATCATCCCTTTATCCTCAGGCTGGCTGGAAAGGGCTTGCCTTATGGGGGATGCAGCTCGCACCCGGCTCTGCTGTCACTCCGCTGCACCCTTGCCTCCCTTGGTTTTTACTTTATTTTCCCAGAGCGCTCACAAATAAGTCGGTCTCTGCTTTACAACCCTGGCAGGCAGCAGCTTTGCCGCACGGATGGGCTGCCGTGCCCAGCACCCGGCTCCAGCGGCGCTTCAAGGGCGTTTTCATGAAAAACACCCAAACCCCCGCGAGCGTCGGGCGCGTGGCGGGGCGGCTCCCGGGGTGATGCCGGGAGCAAAGGGCTGTGGGGCTGCCGCAGGATCCCCGAGCATCCCCTGGGCACGTGCTGCCGGCGCTCGGCATCCCGCCGGCCGTTGAGGAAGATGCCGAGAAACCAGGAGTGGATGTTTCACACCTACGACTGGGCCAGGACGCGCCTCTGGTAGGAGCTGCCACAATCCTCCCAAATATTTGCACTGCAGCAGATGTTACTTTATACATTTTCTTTCCCTTAAGCCTGTGGTTATTACGGGGAGGCAGGGACGCCAGGTGTGACTCTAACTACCAAAATCAGGACTCGCTCAGTGCTTTGATGACATCAATTAGCTTCAGGGTGTAAGTGCCAAGATTTCTCCAATTACGGCAGGTAAATCTCTCAGTCTATAATAATCTCATTTGAAGTGGTTGAAAGGAGTTCAGTTTCTGTTATACGGAGACACGCATCCCCGTGCAGCTACGTATGGGAAGTAGAAAACTGATTGCTACACGGTGACTTTTGCCTACAAAGTCCGTGTTTACTTATGCACTAATTTTTCTGAAAAACCCCTCTCTTTTCCGCTGCTGTCCGCGTGCCGATGGAGGCCCCAGCGAGTCGCCAGCCCCGGGATCTTGCTGCAAGAAGGGGAACCCTTCCCGGAGCTGAGGCTTTCCACTGAGAGCTTGATTCCAGATCAATGTAGGAACGAACCTACGGAATTATAAGTAAAAAAAAAAAAAAAAAAAAAAAGCACCAAACCAGCCAATTTTCAAGACACGGAAGATGAATTTCGGACTGTTTGGGGAGTCTGTTCTTTCGAGGACTCTGCAGCTGGATGAATAATAATGCAGTTTTCGAGTGCTTTGGCGAGGAGGGAGGCGCTCGGTGCTGCTCGCCGCGCTCCGTGGAGGCCGAAGGGCATCGGGATGAAGGGCGGGTGTCCACGGCGATGCCTCTGCACCGGGCAAATTCCTCCTCAGCAGCTCAGCCCCAGCAGGAGAAGGGAACGTCGGAGATGAGCGATGCAGAGGGAATAATTCATGGGGCGTTCTTGATCTGGAAAGCGCTTCGTTTAAATCCGGTTGAGAAGCGGGACCGTGCTCCCGCGTCGCTGCCAGCGCTGGGCATGGACCGAGCAGGAGCGGCCGTCCCGCATGGGGAAGAGCCTTGTTGTCCTTGGTGGAGCCGTTGGGTGGATAAACAGCCACGTTTAATCTCCAGGGCTTTCGCTCAGACACCTTTCATCAGAACCGTATTAACTTCTTTTCTATTTTTTTAACGAGGCGGTATTAAATCTGAGAGGATTTGCAGCAGAAGTGAGTTTCATATCCCGACTTCCGCACCCGGGAAATCAACTACTGAGTCCAATTGTTGTCAGAAGCAGTTACCCAAAAAAAAAAACCCAAAAAAAAAAAGAAAAAAAAGAAAGAAGAAGAAGAAACTCAAAATCTGCACAGAAGAAGAAACACAAAGTCTTTGGTGTGAAGGGAAGAGGCGTATCTCCCTGGAGAATATGATAATTTATAATGAAACATTATCTACAGACCCATATGTTACATTTTCTATTTATGGCTAATTTGCTTAAGCATTTATAATGTGCACCCCAAGGGAGGACGATTTGTCTTTGGGCAGCTGGCTAGGCGGGGAGGGGAGGAACACCGCGCGTTCTCGTGCGAGCACGCCGGCAGCACGCAGCACCCGCCGGCAAAGCTGCTTGGCGATACCCGCGGGGAGGCAGCTCCCGCCCGGACACCGCTCCCTGCGGCACGGCCGGGGGCTCGCCACGGCGGGGGGGACCCCGGGGCGGGAGCTGGGGGGAGCCGGCCGCCCTGAGGGGTCCCTGGGTGCCCGGGTGGCTGCCGCAGCCCCAGGACTGGTGACCCCTGAGCCGAGCCACGGGGCTGGGGGCTGCCCCAGCGCATCCACGGGCTCCAGAAGTCACCCTGCGCTGCTTATTGCTGGGGTAAAATAAAATTAGGAGGCAGATTCTCCTGAGATGCTGGGTATCCCTGGCACTTCCCACCAGCATCTTGTCCCCCCTGGCTGGAGCATCTTCGGTGAGGCCAGGCAATGGGCTCTGGCCATCCCGCCCGGGGCAGCGGGATGAAGAAGCCCCGCAGCAGCCCAAGGAGCGTGCAGGGAAATGATGAACTCTCCTCTCAGCCTCGCGCCGAGGCTGGGGAGATCCTGGGATGTAAACATGACAGTTTATACGCCGGGTATGACTGCTCTGCTCTTCCCGGATGATATTCAGCCACAAACATTTCAATCACATCCTCAGCGAGGGGTGGATAACCCAGATGACTCTCTGAATCACTCTCTGCATCGCTAAAATATTTTCAGATCTGATCCTAGACGTCTCAACAAGATGTTCACAAATCAGCCCAGGAATACGTCTCCCTGCCTCTGATGTTCAAATTTCGCCCTTGAGCTCTCAGAGCCAAAAAAAAAAAAAAAAAAAAAAAAAAAAAGAGATGTTGAGGTTTCCTCCTGCTATTTGACCCAGATGGCTCCTCGCGAGCACACGGAGCTCGTCGGGGCGCGCGGGCCCATCCGGAGCCTGGGGGATGCTGGCATCTCCACTCCCAGCACCGGCGGCCCTACCGCAGAAGATCACTTCGTTTCGGTCACGGGAGGCTTCCCGGCGCGGCGGCGAGCCGCAGGGGGAAGGGATGGTGTTCCTTCAGAGGCAGGTGGCGGCTGCTTTGCTCTGCGCCAGCGGGGTGGCAGGGGCCATCCGCTCCTCGCTCTGTGATTCCTTCGGTGCTCGTGGCGGGTCACACCAGGGCAGGTGAAGATCGTTAATTTATGGGCTATCGGTGGTTATCAGTAACAAGTTCAATCCTGCTTTTCTTGCAGGGAACAGAAGGTGACAGACGTGGATTTCTGCTCTGACGATGGCGTGTGCCGACGCAGGATTAGCTGGAACGCAGCTCCCTGTGCCAGGAGCGGGTGTGGGGCTGGAGGTGAGTGTGTGCGCCCGGCGGCAGCGTGGGCACTTCAGAAATGCAATATTCCGTCGGTGCCACCCAGCTCCTGCTCTTCTCTGGCCGGTTAAACCCCCGTCCAGCAGCAGGGGAGAAGCTCACCCTCCCCAAATGCTCTGACGACGACGTTGCGGATACTTCACACCCCTGCAACATCAGCCCAGCTCTCAGCTTTGCCCAGGTTATCGATTAAAAGCGCGTTAACGGTCGATAGCCGGTCTAATTGCTCGGCTGCTGTAATGGCGGCCTCTCGCAGCTCTCGCCGTGGCCGCGATGCTCGGCGGCGGCGGCAGCAGCATCTCGCCGTTCCCTCTCCCTCGGCCCCGGACGCTGCCCGAGGTGTGAGCGGGGCCCTGAGAGCTCCCCGATACAACATCAGCCTCCCGGAGCCGGTTTCAATGGAGGAAATCAAAGTGAACTATTAAAACTCATTACCATTTTTATCTCAAATGCGGCAGATTCTATTTGCTGCAATTTTATTTGAATCTGAATGCACGTTGTATTTGCACAGGCCAGAGTACGCTCTCTTTCTCCCCCTCTTTTTTGTTCTAAGGAACACTCAGTTGTATCCATAAGGGAAGAGCAGCCGCACGCAGCCCTTTCACAGCCGGGCTCCAGGAGGGAAAAGCGGGTTTGAAGTGCTGAATCTCGGGGGCTGCGGAGTCGCTGGGAAGCCCGGATTGTGGAGAATGAAGTTCAATAGCACGGGCAGGCGTTTTAGCATGTTGAAGTATTTTAAACCCGTCAGCAGGTGTGCTCTTCAGCGCCTTTCCTCGTCTTGGTGCCTGGTGTCTCCGAGCTGCAGAAGGACAAATGGGGAAGGTGGGAACCGCCAACCTGGGCATCTTCTCGAGACCACACTGAAAGCAGATGCTGTAGCCGCCTCCTTTTGCCACGCACGGAGTTTAGTGTGTGTTTTTACAGCACCCCCTGACGCTGTCTCCCCAGTCCCCTGGGCGTGCTCCCGGCGCAGATGGATGCAGCCCAGCGGGGAGCCGGGTGCCGAGCAGCAGCCCCTGTCCCCCTGCGCCCCTGCAAATGCACGGACCGGACCCCCCCTGCCCTCGGGCTGATCCCCCGCCTCCGGCACGGCCCCGGACACAGAGTGCTGGGCCTTAAGAGCAACGTCAAGAAACTCGATGCATCCCAGCAGGGCTGTTGAGAGCAACCGGGGGAGTGGGTGGGTTCAATTCCCTCCTCCATGGAGGGATGCCAGCTCTGTCCTGGAAGGAACCAGCTGGGCAAGTCCCCCCCGGCACGCCATCCTGCCCGGTGGCCTCGACGCGGGCACGGCCGGGTGGCCTGCAGCGGCCACCTGGGTCTCGCTTCCCCTGGCCCAGCCGGGCGGACGCATTTTCACGCCCTCCTCCTCCTTGCTGGGAGGAGCCGCACGTTTCCATCTGCAGCCCACGTGCTCGGTAAAGTTAGAATCAGATCAAGGTGATGCCGGCACCGAGGATTCGCACGGAGCAGAACGGAGCAGCGCGGCTGGGGGCTGTGCTGAGGGCCAGCTGGGGCGACCCCCCAACACCGAGCCCCCACAGCAGCCAGGGGCTGCCAGGCTGGGATGGGACCAGCAGCAGGAGCATCCTATGGGATTCTGGAGCTCAGGATCAGCCCTGGACATCCCGCAGCAGCACCATCGCCACGTTTCCCACGCTGCTAAAAATGACCATCAAGTGGCAGGTTAACACACAGCCGTATGGCGAAGGGCTCAGATCTTCCTCCAAGGCCGGGCTTTGATGTTCCACTCAAAAACACAAGGAGAAAGTGCCAGAAAGGGAGAGCCACACGCCGGTATTTTTAGAGCCCAGCGCGTGGCTGTTGCAGCTGCTGAAGCCGCGGCGCTTTTGGGCTCATGACAGACAGTTTGTGCTTCTCCGATGGCAGCCTGTCCGCTGGGATGGAACTATCACGGCCCTGGGAGCAGCTCCTGGTCCGTGCCCCCAGCACGAGCTGCTCCGTACCCGCTGCTGGAGCCAGTGCCAGCCACGCTGCCGGCTGCGCCAGGGGCTCGCAGCTTCCACACGCGCCAGCGGCCGCTGGAGGAGAAACTGTTGATAGGAATGAAGATGCAAAGACCTGAATCGTGAGGCGAAACGTCTCCTCGGTAATTTGAACATCTTCAAGGTGTGAGGTGAAGGAGAGGGGACGGCCATCACTTGTACCCCTCCCCACCCGGATGCGGAGCCAGAGCTCTGGGATCGTTTCCCTCCTGAAATAAACGATGCCCGGTTGTGCGCGCGCTGTGGGCCACGATCGTTCACAGCTGCAACGGAAACATGACACAGAACCGTGACAGCCTTGAGAAGAGTGATGTTCCCCCACCTTCCAACCCAAGGCAGTGACGGAGACGGGGCTGGGGGACGGCGCGGCGGGGAGATGGAGAGCTGACTCCGCAGCCCGGAGAGCGAAGGCTCTGGCTGGCGGAGCAAAGCCTCGCTGCCCGGTTTGGAAGATGCAAAGGGGTCCGGGACCCTCGTGGGGTGATGCCGGGGTGGTGTCCAGATGGTGGGACAAACCCAACCAACACCAGGAGAGGGACACAACCGCAGCAGGGGGTCACGTACTCCTTCCCATCCCCTGGTTTCCTTCTCCCCTGCCCATCACCAGTTGCCATGATGGTTTTCATTATGAAAACAAGATATTTCACACTTTGCCAAAAGAGAATAACAATATCTATTTACCCACAACAGCACATTTCATTTGCCATTAAATTTTTATGGAGTATAACGAGCAGTGTGGCGGGCGCGAGCGCTCCTGAGCACGAATGCAATCGCTTGAGTAGATGTGCGCGCCGCAGGTGGGAGCGGTCGTACACATCAGCTGCTCCGTGCTCGACAGCTGCTGAAGGTTCCCCGGCCCTGGCGACCTTTCCTCTGCTTCCCACCGAAAATCCAGCAGCTCCTCGCCCGGCCTCCGCTTTTCTGTCACGCTTTATAGTCAGAGCAAAAATGGGAAAGGATTCAGAGCAGCAAAAAGAGGCTTATTCTCCAGGCAGAGAAGATGCTTTGGCGCAGCTTGCTCTCCGGCACAGTCAACATGTCTCTGAAACAGTTTTCCACCTTCCAGCTATTTATGAGCCTCCCTGAGACACGGTTCTGTCTATCCATGCACAAAAATGTGATCTCTGCTACCACACGTCGGGGCTTCATCGCTCCGTAGTTAAGGCTCAGGATGCCGAGGGGTGGTTTTTCCAGCACTGGCTGCGCTGAGATTTTCTCCCCGTGTGCCGCAGATGTTAATTCCAGCTGCAGCCAGTCTGAGAGCGCAGGGAAATAATGTACAGCCGGGAAAAGACGGCCCAGCTGAATGCAGGTAACTCCCACAATCTTTCCTGAGACGTACCAGGCAGCTTTTTGTGATTTCTCTCTGTAAATTCTGCCTGGCAATAGGTGCAGCAGATGGTCCATGGTGATTTCCATGTTAATGCCGAGGCCATGCATAAATGTGCCATATGTAAAGCCAGAGCTAGAGGTACGCTCGGCCTCTCGCTGAAAGCCAGGCTGCCTTTCTGGCCCGCGTCTCGCTCGCGAGCAATATCCTGCCTAATAAAAAAGTCCTGGCGTTTCTTAATTGGGCCGCAATCCTCCTGCCGAAAGCCTCAGCCGTGTTAATTAGAGCTGCCCGTTCCTGCCAGCCCGGGTGCTGGGAACCTGAGCTGCAATGGCATCACCCGAAATTACCGCACCGGCACGCAGCAAAGTAATAAAAACTATGTCGTGAAGTAATAAAATAATAAAAAAAAAAAGCTACCAAGCAATAAGCAAAGTAATTAAAAGTAAGGCATGGCCCATGGGACACAGAGCATAACGAGTCCTCTTGGTCTCCCTGGGAGGCACAGAAATGCACCGGGGGTTCAGGGATTATTGAGGGAGGAGAACAACCTGTAGGAGACTTTTGGGCCGTTTTCCCGCAGAAAAGGCACTCCCTGTCCGCAGGGGGACTCCCGGCGTCACTGCTGCCCGCAGCGTGGGACACGCGGGGCCTGGCGTGTCCTCGCGGCTCACGCTCAGCCTGGTCCTGCCAGAAACAACGCGGATGGAAGGGTCAAATGGGGATTGGCGGCCAGTCCTTAGGAAAGTGCCTGCCCCCTGCCCATCCTCTCCATCCCGGCATGTGGCAGGATCACATGCAGGTGCCTCTGCTCCCTCCCGGGCAGGTTCGTACTGGAGGAGACGCAGGCTTTCCCAAAAAGTCATCCTTTCTGGCAAAATCTTATCCCCTCTCCAAGTTTTAGCATGGGAATCTAATCTTTTGCAACGAGCAGAGGTTCTTTTCTGACAGCCAAATTAATATTCATTATTCATCAGGGAGGAAAATGCTGAGCTGTTTATCGTTGCTTCATTAGATTTAGCCAAATACCAGCTAAACATAATTACTTGCATTAAACTCCTGTGGCAAGGCTGGAAATTTGTAGTCAAAAAGGAAGATTTAAGGAGGGATGGTGGAAACCGGACTCGTGGGTCTTAGCGGGAGCCTGAGCTCGCTGCTGGTTCCCGAGCTGGGGGAGCCGGGGCGCGGGAAACAGGCAGAAAGGATCTCCCTGCTTTTGTCATCTCACGGGCACAAGCTGGAACATGGGAAGTTCCGATCAAATATGAGAAAAAACTTCTCTACGGTGAGGGTGACAGAGCCCTGGGACAGGCTGCCCAGGGAGGGTGTGGAGTCCCTTCTCTGGAGACTTCCAAGACCCGCCTGGATGCAGCCCCGAGTGATGTGCTCTGGGCAATCCTGCTTTGGCAGGGCAGCGGGGCTGGATGATCCCCAGAGGTCCCTTCCAGCTCTGAAAAATTCCGTGATTCCTGGTCTGTCTGCTGATAACCAGGGAGGAGGCGCAGGCCCCGAGCGGCGGCAGGTTCCCGACCCGCTCTGCCCCCGCTGCGGCTCCGCCGGGGGGAGCAGCCGCGGACCCCGCCAGGGCACGGGCGGCGCCGGGGGATGCTCCCGGTACCCGCCTCTTCCCCGGCCCTCCCCGCGCCGCCGCTGCCGCCCGCCCGGCGTGGAAAAGCCCTGCCACCCCCGGGCTGGAGCTCAGCCCCTCTCAGCTCTCCCCGGGAGAGATTCTGGGGGAGAAAAAACGCCCTCGCTCGCTCTCTTCAGCTGCCGCTGTGGTTTGCTCTGGTTTACCACGGCTCTGCCCACGGGGGAGGCTGCTCCCCCCCCCGCCTCCAGCCCCCCAGGTGCCGCCGCTGGGCTTTGTGAGTGGGGAAATACAGCCCGTCCCCCCTTCCTACGCACCTAATTAACCTAATCAAGCCTTCCCCCCCCGCCGCTGCCCTGCCGATAAGAGGGGAGGGGGTGGAGGGTGAGCCCCGCTGCGAGTCCTGCGGAGCCCCCTCCGTCCCAGCCCGCCCGAGGGACCCCGCCAGCGGCGCCGGGGGACGCTCTGCGGCGTGGGACGAAGGCAGGTCACCTCTCCCCCTCCCCCGGGTCCCGGCCAGCACTCAATACCTCTGCCAGGCAGCCGAAGAAGCAGCAAAGGCTCTTCTCTGCCTTTCAGATCCACTTGCTAATTACAAAGTGCGTTCATTTTAGCACCCTGCTATCCCGTAATTGATGTTGGATACCTCTCACAATGAGCCTGATTTAAATGTATACATGTTTCTCCTTCTCCTGAAACCCTGCTGGCTGCGAGGCACCTAATTAACAGCAGAGCTTTCAAAGTCTCCCTAACAAATGCATCCCTGTGTTTCTTAGCACAAGGACTCTCATTAGTGAAGCTGTGCTTTGTGATTATTTATACCCCTTCTATAATTAAAAATTCTGAAAGCTAATTACAATTATCCATCAGTTTTTCAACATGCCGGGACTAGAGATCTTAACCTTTTTTTACCATTGTTTTTCTTTTTTTAACCGACATCCCCTCGTCCTTCACGCACGGGCGTGCGCCAGCCCCCTTCCCGCAACCACCCTCCTCCTCCTCCGCTCCAGCTCGCTCTCCCCTCGCCGCTGGTTATTTGCTTTTGTGATGTGCTTTGCTCCGTTGTTGCCAGCGATGGTGTTTGCTTTGGGTAGCTGGAAGCGGGGGCAAGCGGCAGCAATTGCTCCTGGCTCCCGAGAGCCGGGGGAGCGCGCGGGATGCTCGCGGGAGCGTGCGGGATGCTCGTCCGTCCTGCCCTGTGGAAGCAGCGCCGAGGCGTCGCACCTGGAGGCAGTTACGTTCCCCTCCCAGCACCAGTTGCCCATACGCCCTTTCCCTTTAGGTTTGGAGCCGTTATTCCCATTGCCATGGCAACCCAGGAGGCAAGCTGGGTGCTGCGTCCCCCACCCACGGGTGCATCGCCCACACCCCCCGCTGCCGTGGCCGCCCGCGGCACCTCTCGGGGTTTCAGAGCAGGGCTGAAAAGGGACTGTGAATAATGGCTTTTGAATAGAGCGTGTTCCCTGCACGGGCTGAGTCTGGGAAGTCATAATCTTAATATGAACATCCTTAAATATCCTTACTAATGGGCTCATTCTTTAATTTCCTGAAGCAACGACAGTTTCAACAGACCCTATATCACAGCGAAGATGGGATCTGTCACTGAATGGCTGAATTATATTTCATCCTTTATTTTTATCAGCTCCGCTGACTTATTTATTACATTTAGAGTCTCGGCTGGCTTTTGTCTGGCTTGTACTTTGCTGCTGCTCATAGAGGAAAAAGCAATAGTTTATAAAGCCATTTTCACAGCGTCCCCATAATTTTAGGCCATGTCTGAGGCTTCATTTTGAATGAAACTCTGTAGATAAACTGTTATTCATGGTGATGCCTGTGAAGTCCTTGGCAGCCCCCAGAGAACGCTGCCTGCTTATAAAGGGCTTTCCCTCAGATTTGTTTTTGAAGAACAAAGGGCAATTTTCCCATCTTCACAGCAGCAGCCCACGTGCCAGATGCCGCTCGGGGTGTTATCTTGCAGTACTTTTTTTTTTTTTTTTTTTTTTGAAAACGTAATAAAACCCCAGGCTTCGTATGGCCTCGGAGCGAGCCCTGGGAATCGCTTCCAGTGCCGGAGCTGGTGAATTCGACAGCGGCGGCTGCTCCGTGGGTCAGTGCCCATCCCAGTTCCGGGGGGAGATGCTGGGCAGGGCGGTGGGGAAGCCCTGGGTGGTCCTGCCCCACTGCCAGTGGTGGCAACTGGCCAGCTCACCCCGGCACGAGGCCGAGACGGTGACTTCCCACCCGAGCCATCCTCGAGACCCCCCCGTCGCAGTAGTTCAAGCCCCCACCAGGATTTAGGCACCTGGACCTCGCGGACACAGGTGTTATTGAGCCAAGAGAGCCTGTGGCCGTGCTGTCCTGGATGCGGTCCCCGTGCTCGTGTGTTGGCTCCGGCGCCGCGCGTGCCCCCGGGAGCCATGAGCATTCCCCGGCCCCGGCACCGCGGTGGCCACAGCTGCTCCGCAGCGGCTCAGCACCATCTGCGAGCATCGCCGGCATGTCCCGCTCGCTCCGGGGCACGGGGACGAGCTGCCGGCAAATGTCGGTGACCTCCAGCCAGCCGCAGTCTTGGGGACAGGGAATTTTCCAGGCGGAAGAGGAGAGCAGAAAGGAGCCGGGGGAGCGGAGGTGAAGCACATGAGCAGCTCCGAGAGCTTCTCCCGAGACCCGGCAAGTGCCAAAGTTAATACATTTAATATACTTTGTACGCGGTATGCCAGCCATTAGAAATGTGCTTGTTCTGTCATTGCTCTGAGGCAATCACGGTGAAGCATTTGTCCTCTGAGTGCACGGGGAAAAATTAGAGTGCCCTGAGCTGAATTGGTCAGCTAAAAATAATGTACGGCTTCATCCTTGGAAGGAAATTGGGCATTGATTGGAGGACAGAAGTTCGGTGCAATACTTAAAGCAATGTGACATTTCCATACATTAGGGAAGCGCACGCGGTAGGCGTAATTCAGGGCGTAAATCACCGGTTCCCGGTCACGCTCCTTCGCGTGCCTTCGCCCGCGGTCGGAGGAGAGCGGCTCCTGCCGGGCACCGTGTCCCGGTCCCCGCTCAGCTCATCGTCCCCCGGGAGCAGACGTCATCCCACTGCGGAGGCCGCTGCCGGGATCCGCGATTTAGCACCGCCGTAAAACCTGGAGTGAGGGAATGACGGGAAAGCTCATGCAGTCACTGCCACTTACTGGTCTGTCGGCCGTGGGGGCAGGCGATGGGGCGAGTCAGATTTGGTGGAAATGCCGCCAACCTGGGCCCCGGCCGAGCCGCTGCCTGCCCTGCTGCGCTGCCCCATGGCTCAGCGGCGGCAGGAGGGGTGAGACACGCACGGGAACTCCTTCCGCTTTCAGGTGTACGGGGTTTGCATCAGCAGCGTGTTTCCAAGTCTTTTAATATTATTATTAAAAGTCTCCTCAGCAAGTGTTTATATCCCTTCAGTTCCCATGCCAATGGATATTAAGAGGGGGAAAAAAAAGCAACTTCTGGTTTAGGTAATTATGAGATTGCTTCTATTGCTGCTGGCACAATGGTGGGAGTATCTGAGCTTGATTTCTTCCCAGAGAAAGGCTGAACAAAGAGCCAGAGGAGAGCCTTTGCTAAAGCATCCTGCAAGTGGTTGGGCACGCTGCCTGCGTGCTGCCTGCGTGCTGCCTGCGTGCTGCCCGCGTGCTGCCCGTGCGCTGCCTGCGCGCTCCCTGTGCGCTGCCCGTACGTAGGCTCGCGGCCGCTCACCACGTCCAGGGATGCTGGAAGCAGCAAACCAGGCACATCCATCGCCCACTCTGGGGAGTCTTTCCAGCCTCCTCGCGGGATGCAGGAGGGACATCCCGTTGCCACTCGTGAATAAAAGGCCCGTGGGAAAATTCAGCCTGCGGATTTCCCTGAGAGCTCGTCCGAGGTGACGGCTCCGACAGCCCTCAGCAGCCCTGCGGGGGTAATTTCATTAGTTCCTGTGCACCAGCCTGCAGGAACCGGCGGGCGGCTGGGCGGCAGCTGTGCCTGCACGGCAGCACAGCCCCTCTGGGAGCCGTCGGGACGCGTTCCCACAGCAGCGGTGCGGGCGAGCTGGTGTGCATCGGGGTGAGAACACCCTCCCCGCGCCCCTCCTCTGCCTCCCCGCCGCTAAAACCTGGGGTAGCCACGAGGCAGCGAGGGACCTGGAAAAAATGCCGAGGTGGCCACCTCCTGCTCTCCCTTGGGCAGTCCCCTCACGGTGTGTTAGCCCCGAGCGCCGGGCTGGTGCCGAGCCCCCAGGACCGGCACAGCCGTGCCCGGGCTGGGATGCTCCTTCGGGGAGCGGCGGCCGCGGGGGCAGAAGCTGATGGTCCCTTTGGCCAGACGTGCTTTGCCCATCCAAACCATGAGAAATTTCTCTCACCTCTATGAATATTTAAAGTAACTTGCAGGATGGTAATGATCTCTGAATGTGAAATTAGGAATAATTACAACCCATTCTTCCCTTTAATAATGAGTCAAGTACTTCCAGTGCTCACTGGCAGAAGTTTTTTGGAAGTTTTCCGTCCTGCGTGCGCTGAAGCCCTTCCACTGCCGGATGAGTTAGTAGCTCTTCCCTTCGCAGCATCTCGGGGTTCTCCAAGGCCTGGGACGTCCCGACCGGGTGCCGCGTGTCACCGCTGGGCACCGTGTTTTCATTTAATTGATTTTGCTGTGGGTTTAATTAGCAAAAGGGGGATCAAGCTCCAGCTCTCATGTAATGAGGGCATTGTCTGTAGCTTATTTATGTTTTTCCATTTCAAGTGAATTGGTTTATATCTTATTGCATTTTTCCCCTTCAAATAACTCACTCGTAATTACCCGTTCTCACACAGGGAAGATGCTTCCGTTGCATCAACCTGGGTTTCTAAAGGCCGCTAATAGCAGAAATGCCGGGGAGACTCAACTCCTCCGTGACGGGGCGTCCTCAGGGTCCCGGTTCATGGCCCCAGGGTCCCCAGGGGCAGCGGCTGTCGGGCCATCGGCAAAGGCAGGGTGCTTTTATTTCAGAGCAAACTTTCCGATTCCAGCAGTAACCTGAGGAATTCCCAGGCACGCCTGAGGACGGAAAACCAAGTGCTCCATTCCCAAAGCTAATATATATATAAACAACAAGAGAAAAAAGGAGCTTATGACTAAACATTACAGTAGCCTGAAGAGCAGAGCAGTATTTTAAGCTGCTGCCTGTTATCTTTGGACTGTGACTCTCTGATGAGTAACAAAATATTTGCTTTTTTTCCCTTTACGGGCCTGTCATTTCACTGGCAGGATCTTGTCCTATTGACCTGCAGAACCTCAATTTCAAAGCTATTAAAACCTAATTTTCTATACCAGGCTCCTGAGACAGGCACTAACTTTCATAGAATAATTCATTTCTTCCCTCTGAAAAAAAGAAAGGCAGGCAGAAAAAAGAGAGCCGAGCAAGGCGTTTGAGCGCTATTCCAAGGGAAGCGCGGGACAGAGGCTGCCCGCGTGTTTGCTGCTGATATTTCCCTGCGCAGTGTCCTTCCAGGAGAGGAGCAGGAACACTCCTCGGATAAATGCCCATTTAGTAGCCGTGGAGCGCTGGCTGTATTTACCCAAAACAACTGCCGTTTGCTGATAAAACCCTGAGTCCGTGCCGCCGCGCTGCGTCCCGCCTGCGGGCAGGAGCCGGCAGGGAGCTCGTCTCTCTCCTCACGGGACAAAGTAAGCTTCCAGCCTCCTCCTCCTCCTCCGAAGGTTTAAGACCTTTGAATCATAGAATGAATCACAGCATGTGTTGGGTTGGAAGGGACCTCTAAAGGCCATCTAGTCCCACCCCCTGCAGTCAGCAGGGACATCTTTAACGAGATCAGGTCGCTCAGAGCCTCATCCAGCCTGGCCTTGGATGTCTCCAGGGATGGGGCCTCCACCCCCTCTCTGGGCAACCTGGGCCAGTGTCTCACCACCCTCAGTGTAAAGAACTTCTTCCTGATGGCTGATCTAAACCTGCCCTGCTCTAGTTTAAACCATTGCCCCTCGTCCCATGGCTCCCCTCCCTGATCCAGAGTCCCTCCCCAGCTTTCCTGGAGACCCTTCAGGGACTGGAAGGGGCCGGAAGGTCTCCCCGGAGCCTTCTCTTCTCCAGGCTGAACCCCTCCAAGTCTCTCAGCCTGTCCTCACAGCAGAGGGGCTCCAGCCCTCGGATCATCCTCGTGGCCTCCTCTGGCCCCGCTCCAACAGCTCCGTGTCCTTCTTGTGCCGAGGGCTCCAGAGCTGGACACAGCACTCCAGGTGGGGTGTCCCCCAAGCAGAGCAGAGCGGGAGAATCACCTCTCTGGATCTGCTGGCCACGCTTCTTTGGATGCAGCTCTATCCCGGCTCTATCCGTGGCCAAGCCCGCAGCCTCGCATTGTGCTGGTGTGGCGGCCGCCGAGCTCCCGCCGGGAAGCAGAGCGGGGCTCCCGGCCGGTGTTAGGGGAGTCTGGGGGTGCTGGGTGAGCGGAGCCCCCCATCACTGCCCCTTCCTGTGCCAAAATATACGTGTTGTGGAAGAGAAAGGCACGGCAGAGTGATGCCTGAGCGGCGTTTCAGCACCTGGAGGAGGGTTTGCCGAGGAGCAAAGCCACGATCCCAACGGGGATGCATTTTCCCAATCCATTAGGAAAGAGCGGAGAAGGGAAACCTGCCTTTTTCCGGGGCTGGCGGCTCCTTTTTCTTGCTGGGCACCTGAGGATGGAGCAAATACCCCACGGCTCCTTCTGTCAGAGGACCAAAGGGAGCCTTTGGCTTGGGGACGAGTGCGAGGGGGCGTGGGGAGAGCTGAGCGTCGTGTCCTTGCGAACGGAGCAAGTCAGGAGCTCGGGGACACCCCGCGCGGGTGTTCAGAAACCGGTGGGGAAATGGTGCTGTTTTGCTGGGCTGGGCTGTCGGGGGGCTGCCCCGTCCCCCCCCTCTTGCCGCGAACCCCCCTCCGTGCTCCTGCGGGTGCCAGCAGACCCTGCAGCTGGCGGTGCTCCGCCGAGCCACCGCTTCATATTCTCAGTCGTGATAACGCTTTGTTGGATAAGTGCTTTTTAAACCCTACAGATAGATAGAGTATCTGGAGTGGCATTTTAAAAGAGAAAATTGAGACAAGATTCATTACAGGCAGCGGTAAATGTCAAACATTTTATCAACTGTGTAAAGTGCCGTGTTAAGCTGTCTTTTCCCCCCAAAACTTGATTAAAACTATAAATGCCTTTTTAATATTAATATTATTCTCTTCTCCGTGCTGCTTGTTTGGTTATTTGCGGTGGCAAGGAAAGGCCGGTGGTGAGCGGAGGCGGCGGGGTGGGGGTGCAGGCAGAGGGAACCCCCGGCATCGCTCTGTGATGGCGATGGGGGTCCCGGGCTCGGGGCGGCCCCCGGGGAGGGCAGCACCCACCAACCCACCCACCCTGTCCCGGGCTGAGCCGTCCCGCTGCGGGACCCCCGTCCCGGGGCAGCCGTTCAGAGCCGGTCCCGCTCTGACACCCCCTGCCCGCGTCTCTCTCGTGCGAGGACACTTGTCTAGAGCGGGTCCTGCTCACTAAGCTGTATTTAATTAAAAGCTGGCTCTTTGTTGCATGTGCTAATTAGCACTCTTTGCTTGCAGGCTCAGACTCAATCAATATCTAAATCCGTGGTCTAAATCTAGCGCAATAATAAATAGCTGTGCAGGCTGTTTCACAAGGATCCCGAAGCTGCCATCGTCTGCGGCGTGAATTCCGCGCCGGCAGCGGGGAGCGGGTCCGCCAGAGCTGGCCCCGGGGCCGGCAGGGGCTCGCTCTTTGCCTTCCCCAAAGAAGCCCTGAATTTGCAGGAAATGTGCATTTTAATGTAGTTTTCCTCCAGAAATTGCCTGTTTTCCCAGACGGGAGCGTGGCCCGCCTTGGGAAGAGCCCTCTCTGCCGCCGGGGGTGCGGTACCCAGCCGGTCCCTGCAGCATCGCTCCTGCCCCCGCCGCGGGGCAGAGCCGGCCAAACCGCGCGCCTTCCACCGAGACGCTCAGAACCGGCTTTTTCAAACACATTATTCACGGTAAAAAATGACTTCTGTTACAGCCCCGTCTGAGCTTCTTAGAGGGTGCGGTTTCTGATAGCGGAACGAACTCATGAAAAATACATGGCCTGGAGCATCTCTAGAATGTTTATTTACCCGGCAGGTCTCGCCCGGGGTGTCGCGGTGCTGCTGAGGGTGCCCTGGCTCTCGGGCACCGGCACCGGTGACTGCCACCTCCGGAGCCACCGGCTGTCACCCTGCCAGCCCGGGGTCTTGGGTTAGAGCCTGGCCAGCGTTCCTGGTGCTGCCTGCCCCCCTCGCTGGGGAGCTCAGAGTTGCGTCTTGGCCACAGGATAAGCCAGGGCAGGCCAAGCCTGTCCTCAATGGCCACCGTGGCGTCCCAGGACAAGGTTTTGGGGGCAGGCGCGAAGCCTCGCTGGGAGGCAGCAGCTTCTGCCCTGCTCGGGTTCCCCCGGCTCCCGCGGTTCCTCCTGCTGCTGGACGAGGCTGAGAATGTGTTTTTCCTGTGTTTTCCTGGTATTTTCCCTGCGAGTCGCCTCCCGCCAGGAGCCGGTCTGGCAGCTCCAGCCTGGCTTCCCCTCCCTAATTGCGTTAACAGTACGGCCGTGCCGACACGGAGAGTTACGCTGGGCTGTGGCATAGCAACCAGGCGATCTGTTAACTTCATAGAGGGCGATAGGTGAAATAAATGATGGTAAACGAATCAGATCTGTTTGAGGATTAAGGCTGCCTGTGCACAAATGGAGATGCTCGTCCTGGCCAGTGTTTTTAGCTCATGTCGGGCCGTGCCCCGGCTGCCCGGGGAGGGGGAGACGCGCGGGGGCCGTGCCTAGCCCCAAGCACGGCTCCCCTCACCTCATCGCGAAGTTGTAAATGATTTTTAAATTCACACTGCTGTGTTAAATCTATGAACTCACCCTTAAAGGCCAGCGCTTTCCCAAAAATGACGCGGATAACTGGTAGGGATATCTTCCTGGCTGCCTGTCGCCTGACACCGAAGCTCGGCCTCGGCTGTATAAATGTCATTTAGCAGAGTCACTTGAAAAGACGTGTGAATCGGGAGGAAAAAGGGATGCAGAGAGAAGCCCGGTGAGCATTGCGGGGAGTCCGGAGGTTGCTCAGTTGTGCTAAAATAGGCATTTAATGATACTGGGCAAGACTGATGTGTGCTCCGTGGGCAGGGTATGATTCAGTCCCGGTGACTTTGCCTTCAAGCGCTCGCTCCTTATAAATGATGTAGCTGGTAACTACGTCGTCGTCACTGAAGAGCCTCGGTGGGTTTGGGGCACGGTGGTCTCCTGCCTGGGGGGGTGGGAGCAGCCACGTCTGCCCTCGCACCCGAGGGATGTCCCCAAGGGAGAGACACAGGACAGAACAGACGCTGCGGGAATAACTTCACCCCTGCATCAGCACTGGTGTTAACCCGCACATTAAACAGGAATATCACTCTTAAATCCCAGGCTGAGCGCACCGCCGAAGTGGATTAGAGCCAGACATTTAATTACCGTAGCAAGGGTTTTATTTATTTTTTAGGTATGGGCTGGGAGCAGGAGGTTCAGGCGAGCACAGAGAAAACGGATGGTTGGCAACTCCCATCTGTGCAGTCCCACAAATCACCCGTGATTCACAGTTATATAAAGCTTCTTATATAGTAAACAATCTTGTTAATAAAAGCAGAAGTACAAGGCCCAGTGTAATCCAGCGAGTGTGACTAACTGGATTTATAGGCTCCCTCCCAGCGCAGAAGCAGAAAGATTCCCCAGATCTTACAGGAGCCAATTTTTGCCGAGATCCCCAGCAGTGATTGTTCCCCGTGGGAAGGGGCAACGGCACGGAAATAGGTTAGCGTGATTTATTGGGTTGTTTAATCCGCCTTCCCGGGGTCGCAGTGTGAGCGGCCCGCGCCGGCACTGCCCCTCTCACCGACGCGGGCTTTGCATCTGCGGGGGCAGGTCCAGAGCCCAGCTGCCCCCAGAGCCACGCTGGGGGAAGCCCAGTTCATGCGGGGGCGATCGCAGCCCACCCCCGCTGCCCCCCCCGCTCCTGTGGGACCCCCGCTTTGCTCCAGAGGTGATGCTTCCCACCCCGCGCCGCTCCTGCCGCTGCGGTGGCTCATCCCTGGGCCCATCCCTGCGGGACCCCCACCGCACCACCAGCCCCGGCGTCCCCTCGCTGGCTCGGTGTCAGGACAGAAACTCTTCTTCCTTTGAATTAAGCGGTGACTGGGGGGTGGCCGTCACACCTCCCGCTTCCGCAGAGGCGGATGTGTTCCCATGATCCGCGGCACTTCACATCTTCCCCGTAGCCGGAGCTTTTCCGGGTTTCCATCTCCGGGTGCGGGTCAGGATGAGTTGGGTCCTCGCGTTCCCGCGATGTCTGTGTTGGTGCCGTTCCGTTTGTCACCCCGGGAGAGGGAACGGCGAGATCTGGAGCGCGGTCTGGAGAGAGGAGTGGGCTTTGGGGAGGGCTGCTGAGAGGGAGGCTTTGAGAACAGCCAATATTTATAGAATATTACAGCAGTGGCATTTGCGGATAATTTTGGATATTAAGGGAAAATGGCAGTGTTTGCTTCCCCAGCTACGCAAGGTGTTTGTGCTGCCAGCCTTTCCCCGCGGAGGCACCGTTCCCAGCGCGCCCCTAAAACCCCGCACGACCCTCTGTTATTCTTGGAGACAGCAGGTGGGAGAGTTTTACCCTTCCAGAGGCACCTCCAGCATTCCCGAACCGGGAGCCCCGCTCGGTGCCTGCCCTGGGCGATGGCACAGCCCGGCCAGGGGGGTCTCGGTGGCCCTCGGCCTCCCACCCACCCTCCCTCGCCCCCGCGCTCGGGCTGTGCCGCTCTTCAGAGGAGCACAGAGTAAGTGGAAACAATCAGATTAATCCAAGCACCTGCCCGACCTCCGCCTTCGCTCAAGTGGAATATCATTTTATAATTACACGAGTGTGCTTTAATGATACTTTTGAAGAACCGGAGGTTGGCCGGGAGTAGCCCATTAATTTTGCCGCCCGGCGCCTGGGGGCTGCGGGGGGGCGGCGCGGGCGATGCCCACGGGTGGCACAGCCGGCAGCGTCCCGGCGGGACCGGGCGCCCTCCCCAGGGAACGCCGCGCCGCTCTATTTCCCCTGGCCCTGCCAGCGTCGACAAAACCGCCGTAAGCCGAGGTGCCATATGTCGTCCTCTCCCACAGCCTTTCTAAAGTGCGAAGAAAGAGACAGCTGTGAGAGATGGCATTTCCACTGCCGGTGCCGCAACATATGCTCTGCGTGAAGGAGCTCAGCCCATTATAATGCAGGCAACAGGTAGGAGGACGACGGATTGCCGGGGTGTTCTGGAGGCTCGGGAAGTGCAAGCGATGGCCTCCGAGCCGGCCCTTGGGAAGACGCTCCTTCCCGGCGGGTGTGCGGGGCGGACGCCGGCCCCGGCTGCGGGGTGTTGGGGCCGCCCGGTGCGTGCGGCGGCCGCTGTCGGTGTAACCTCAAATACTGCAAACCCAGAGATGAGCTCAGCTCCCCACTGCAAACCACCTTTCCAGCCCATTTGGCCGCGATACCTCTTTGGGCCACTAATGTACAGGATCCAGGTTCCCCACTTGCCTGATTTCCCATTTCTCTCTTTCCTTTCTTTAAAATTCTGCTTAACTCTGCTCAGGCTCGGGAGCCATGGCAGCATCCCCGGGAGCGGCCGGTCGGGCCGTACGTAAACGAGGGAGGGACCTCGCAAAACTTCCCCCGTTCTGAGGCTTTAATTAATTAAAAGCCAGTTTTTATGGTGCATGCGCTAATTATAACTTTTTAGCCCAGAGCATCAAAAGGAACTTGTTGCTTATAATTCTGTAATTCAAATCTGCTGCAATTAGTTTGGATGCTCAGAAATTTTCAAAATAATCCATCTGTATAAATGTGCTTTGCTGAGATGATTTTTTTTTTCTCGCTTGAACTTTTTTGATACTCTTATATGCAAAGGAAACTGCCTGAGGATATGTTTCTTGCAAAAAGTAGGGATGCTGATTCTTGAAACTATTATGCTGTCGAACAGTAAGAATTATCCGTGTTTTTTTAATACCCCAGTGTAAGATATCCCAGGCAACAGCATTGCAGAAGGGGAAAGCACCCTGGGGAAGCACCGAGCCATTTTCTCTGGTGAGAACGGCAGTGATTTCCCGTTGGAGCAAGCTCTTGAGGCTTTAATTCGGCATTTTGCTCAGAAGCGCGTCGGCTGCCGAAGAGCCGGAGCCCGTCGGTGATGGAAGGGGAAGGGTGGGAAAAGCAAGAGGCCGTTAGTCCCATGTTAATGACCTGTGGGTACTTTCCCTCTGGGGGATCCGTGGCAGCAATAAAGATGATTTCAGGGTTTGGCCAGACACTTTCTGAGTGAGGTGTAGGATTCGGGGCAGTTTTAGGTGCTGCCTGGCAAAAGGGAGACCCGTTACTGCGGGATGGGCAGGATGGCGATGCCGGGCTCAGGTCCGCGGGGAGGCAGCGTGGTCTGACCCCGTGCTGTGCTCTCAGTTCTCCCTCTCTCCGTGGCTGGAGGCGCTCGGTGTTGTCTGTGACAGCGATACCGGAGCCCCCGGCCTGGGGGGCTGCGCGGTGCCCCGTGCCTTTGTGGGGGTGGGTTTTGGGGGGTGGGGGGTGGATCACAGCCCTTCGGTGAGGACATCCTGCTGTTGGGGCACGCGGCCCCTTTGCCACGAGACAACCGTGATTGGAAATGACATCCGCATCCCTCCTGGCACCTACGCTACGAATCGCAGTAATTCTGTGTCGTAATGAGGCCAATTAGCACCACGGCTCTGCCGGCACGGGAGCCTCGGGAAGGGATGCTGGGCAAGGATGCCTGCACATCCCAGGACGGACCCGCCAGGCTCAAGCCGTGCTGGTGCCGGTGCCAGAGCGTAAGCCCACGGTCCCGGCGTCTCCCTGCCACGCCGCACGCTGCTGCCAGAGGCCGTGAGCTGCGGGGAACCGGGGGGATCTTGCGAGGCAGCAGCGTTTCGCCTGCCCCGGCTGAGGGTAAGTCACAGCCCCCGGGGACGTGCCCCGGCGTAAGCCCCAACCTGCCCCGTGCCTGTCGGGAAGAGCCGCTCGTGGCCTCCGTGTCGCTTGCTTTGGACAGACCAGGGAAGCAGAAAGGGGAGGAAAAAAAGACGAGTCTAAGCTCAGAGTGGAAAAAGGGCAATGCTGAATTTATTCTAGAGAGTGGAGCCGAGTCTCCTGAGTACAAGCAGCAGCTGGTTTTCCCGCACACACAGTGAAAGGCTGAGGCGAATTCTCCCAGGAGTTCTTAATTTTCTGTGCAGTGATTTCAGCGCCGTGTCCCCCCCGCCCCGGCTCGTGCGTGCCGATGCAGGAGCTGCCGGCGGCGCTGCCTTTCCCAGCTGCGCCCCGGCACTGCCGGCCCCGCGGCTCCATTCCCAGGGTGCGGATCCCACTGCTCGGCTCCATCCGAAGCAGCCCAATGAACGAAGAGTGAGGAAATGATTCCCACCGAACAGGAGCCGCCCCAAACCCCCCACCACACAGCACACCAATGTGGTGGCAACCAGATGGGCAGCCTGGGCCACCCTGCGCCGGCAGCCCTGGCTCTTTCCAAATTACTTATTTTGATAAAACAGATTTCTCCTGGGGGAGAAAAAGGCTGTCTGGCCCTTTCCAGGCTGAGCTGGAGCAAACCAAACACTGTTTTTCCCTTTTGCCCTGTGACTTATGGATGCCCGGATTTGTTTGCCATGCATCCTGAGCCCTTGGACGAGAGCCGAGTGCCACGTGCTGCAACGGCTCACGCTGGCCATCGCTGGGCAAGTGCTTTAAGCTGGGCACCGGGTCCCAAATGCCACCCGCAGTGAGCCCGGGCGGGCGATTCGCGTACGGCCCGTTCCTTATTCTGCGCTTCCGCGAGCACCTGCAACGAGCTGCTCACTCCGCTTCCACCGGGAAGGCGATATTTTTGCTTCAGTTCATTATAAATAAGCATCCAGGGAAATATTAAGTCGGGCATTAAATTCCGGCTACTTACGGGATTGGCACAGGAGAACATCCTCTTAGGCCGAGGGGTGAGACGACAGAAGCTTACGCAAACGGAGCAGCTCACGCGTGGCTCCGGCTCTGCGTGGGCGATCCCTGAGCCCCTGGACAGGGATGTAGGAGCCAGGGCACCCCCCCCCCGCGCCCAGCCGGCTGGCTCAGCCCCTCCTTGCTGCTGGGAACAGCGGTGCCGGGGCATCGAGCACTATCCGGGACCTTCCCGGTCCTGCCGAGGGAGGAGAGAGCGGAGCTCTGGCTCCCGCTGCTGAGCCCCGTCCTCAGCCGCGTCGCTCCGTACTGCCTGTGCGCGAGGAACCCGCGTTCCAAGCGGGGAGGAAACCCGGTAAATGTGGTCGAAAAGGTTGCAATCTGTTAATAAGCAAATTGCTCATTTAATTATCTTAATTACGGTTTCACTGTGCTGACGTTATTGCCAATACAAAGAGGGATTAAAAAAAAAAAGGAGAAAAGAAAAAAAAAAAAAATCCCCTGGATTAGCAAAGCCTCGCTTATGGGCGAGTGTGTAACACGCTTCTTTCCGAAGCCGGGGTTGCCGTCCGCCGCGGGAGAGGGAAGGTTGGGCTGTTTCCCCGCTGCGATTAGCGCTGGTGCTTTGACGAACCAAGGCAAACGCGCCAAGGGTGGCAGGAGCCGGGGAGGAGCGCCGGCCGCCGCGCCTGGCCGCCTGTCGCTGCTGTGGCTGCGTGCATGCTTTAATTCCTCCATGATACGCTCAACTGGTGCTGGGCCGCTACCGAGCACTGCGCGCGGTGCCCGCCGGTGGCATCGCCCGTTCCCGGCCCCCCGTCAGCCTTGCAGAGCCCACCGTAAAACCGCCACCCAACAGCGATGTGTTTAAGTGTACGCTTAAACATTGCGCTAATTAGTGCTGGTGAGAACATGTGCGGTAATTACGCTTTTTTGCCGTTAAAAACGCAGCTACTGTTATTGTATAAATAGACGGAGCGAAAGCAAATATGTTTGTTTCTACCTTACCTTGTGCGTTACCGAAAGAAACACCATCTGCCTTAAAGAATGTGTTTATTATTCACTCAGAAACCACTTTACAAAACCCGGGAATAAACAGCAAAGTCACAACATGGGGTTCCCACAGCACGGCGAGGCTGCGGCAGGACGTCGGGGGCTGAGGAGCCGCCCGCCGCAGAGCCGGGGCGTAGAGCAAGGGGAAGGATGCTTTGGGATCAGAAGGTCGGGGGGCTTTGGCATCGAGCTGTCTCAGATCCGTCGCCCATACCGGAGCCTGTGGGAATGAAGCTTTTCTGGAACCTTCCTATTTGCTGGCTCTTCGCACCCAAAATGCTCCCCCAGCCCCTCCAACGGCTCCTCTCAGCAGCAGCCGCGGCACCGGCAGAGCCTGCAGTGCCCTGGTCTCCCAATTCCCCCAGTTCCCAGCCCAATTCCCTGCCAGCGGTGGGCATGCTTGGCTGACGCATTCCATTGACTTCGCTGGCGGGACAGGGAATTCCTTGGCAGGATCTACACGGCCGGCACCTGCTCGGACACAAGGCACGTCGCTGCCAGCGTTGCCGGAAGGGATGGCGTGGATGCTGAGCTGGAAGGAGAGCTGGCTCCCGCAGCGCGTGGGTGAATGGTTTAGACACTGAGCAGTCGGCTTTTCCGAAGGATGCTTCTTCAGGGCGCCCCTAATCCCGTATGGGCTCCGATGGCATGTTTATGGCCATGGCACGCACGGCAATCACAGGCATTTTGTTTGAATGCGTTTAGGCATTTTCTCCTATCAAACTGGGGCCCTTTTCAGCTTAAATGATGATAATGGGGTTTGGAGAATGAGTTACGGGCAGCGGGGAAAGCACGGGGCTCTGGAAAACCGGAGAAAAGGAGAACCCATGACACACATCCCCTGTCCCTCGTCCTCCCTGCGAGCTTCTCCCCACCTCTGCCGGCCCGGCCCCATCCTGGGAGGTGAAATCCCAGATAAAGAATGGATAAACCCTGAGCGCTGCGATGGGGGTTCCCAGCAGCGGGGGACCACGTCCCGGCAGCGTTTCGGGGCAGCAAGTCCATCTCCGCGACCCGCTCGCCAGCCCAAACCTGGCCAAACTTTCCCGCGCTCCAGAGGCCAATTAGCCAGGGGGGTCGGGGGGCCTGGAGCAGCCAGCGGGCACCGGGGAGCCGAGGTGCGGGGTCTCCACCACCCACCTTCCGCGCTGGGAAGCCGAATAATCCGTTCTTCCCCAGCCCCAGACAGAACAAGCGCGTCATAAATATTCATCTGCTCAACTGGAAGCATTAGCCCTTGTTTCCTCGAGTGGAACTAACTGAAAATTGATGATAGTTTTCTGAAAAATGCAAGATTATGTACACAGAAGCAATTATATATAAACTTATCAATTATTTAACAGCTTGTTAATGAGCAAGTTTCAGTCTCGTAGCGCGGGCTGTCCCGCCCGTTCGCTGCTGCGGGCGGCCGGGCGCGGGGAGCCGAAGGACCGGCGTTTTCACATCTTGAGCGATGAGCCGCGGGCACCGAGCTGCGGGAGGGGACGGTGGCGATGCCGGCTGCCGGGCCAGCATCCAGCGGCACCGCCGACCTCCGCGTCTCCAGCTCCAGATGCCTGCTCACAGTCTGGAAGCATTAGCCACGTCATAAGCTCTTGAAATTCTCATTAAACATGTATAAATGGAAATAGTTTGATTTTCTAATGCAAGCGGACAATTTGCATTGATAGAAAATGCGTGTTCCTGGAGCAGTGCTGGTGTGCCGGGGCTGCCAGCCCCCGCCTCAAGCCTCCTGGAGCTTTTACTGGAATTCCCAAACATCCCGAGCTGCGTTGTGTGCTATCGGTGTTAGCGGTTTCAAGCTGTGAGGGGTGGGGGTGTCTCCGCCAGGTCCTGCTTGTACCACGATCACGCTGCAGCCGCTTTGGAGGCGACGGGAATGACAAAGTTTATTTCAATCCCCGTTACGGTGCCGCTTTCAGAAACGTTTTTTACATCATTACGACCCGTGCCAGAATGGAGATATGTGCCTGTAAATCAGTGCACGGCACTGGGGGACCTGGGGCAAATGAAACCCAGCAATTGGGGTTCCTTGAGCTCGGTGGAAGATTTGCGCATCGTAAAAGCAAAAACTAATAAACACTTGCGAATGCAAGTAAGGGGAGGTGCATTACTTGTGTTAAGCAGATTATGTGCATTACTTACACATAGATTACTTACGTGTCATGGACATGGAAAGCAAAGTATTCCATGTAATTGTACACATGGATTCCTTTACATGTGGAAATGCCCCAGCCCAGCACCCAGAGGGATGAGGGCTCCCAGCCGGGGAGGGGGATCAATGGGACCCCCCAGCACTCAGAGGGATGAGGGTTCCCAGCCGGGGAGGGGGATCAATGGGACCCCCCAGCACTCGGAGGGATGAGGGTTCCCAGCCGGGGAGGGGGATCAATGGGACCCCCCAGCACTCAGAGGAATGAGCGTTCCCAGCCGGGGAGGGGGATCAATGGGACCCCCCCAGCACCCAGAGGGATGAGCGTTCCCAGCTGGGGAGGGGGATCAATGGGACCCCCCAGCACTCAGAGGGATGAGGGCTCCCAACTGGGGAGGGGGATCAATGGGACCCCCCAGCACTCAGAGGGATGAGCGTTCCCAGCTGGGGAGGGGGATCAATGGGACCCCCCAGCACTCAGAGGGATGAGCGTTCCCAGCTGGGGAGGGGGATCAATGGGACCCCCCAGCACTCAGAGGGATGAGCGTTCCCAGCTGGGGAGGGGGATCAGCGGGAGCTGGGCAGGGGGGTGGGCACAGTGAGCACTTGGGAAATTACACTCAGCTGCGGAGGAAAGTGCTTTGATGGCAGAGGGTGAGGCTATAAATTACCCCGTTAGAGGGCAAGTCGCCTCTGAGCACTTTCCCAGCCTCTTTCTCTCTCTCTGGGTTTTTCAGAGCGGAAAAGCCGCACTCTTTCTCGCACAGCAGAACCCACCAGCCCGGGGAGCTGCGCTTCCCTCCGGTTCCGCGCTGCCATCGGAGGGGAAAGGCAGGAGCCTCTCACAAGGTGAGCAGTAACAGGGTGGCCTTGGGGTTCCTCCTCTGGGAAAAACCTGTCCTTTCCCCACGGCAGGAAGGCACCAGCTTTTCCTGTTGCACCTGCTGCTTGGCCCGCTGGTGGGGACGCCACTGCCCTTGGGGACATCGCTGCCCAGCCCGGAACAGTGTCTGGGCCGCTCCCTTGGGAAGGCGGCTTGGGAAAAGGCAGGAGCAGGTCAGGAACTGGTGGAAATGGTGAGCAAAGTACAGAAGGGTGGGCGATGGCGTGGTGGGATGGGCCGTGGCATGGCGGGACGGGCACACGGGGTTCGGGTTCGGCTGATGCCCTGTGGCAGAGACCAGGGAAGCCCGTCTCTGCAGGGCAGCCCCGTGCCAGGCACCGAGCAATTAGCCTGCGCCCTAATTCTCCTTCCTCTTCAGACAAGAGGGCGTTTTAAAACTAAATGTAATCTGGATTATTCAAATTTAATACAATCTGCGTCCAGGCTTCAGAACCAGGCTGACAGTGATGGCTTTTCCCCCACGAGCTGATTTGCTTATTCCTAAAGGAAGAGATGCAAGATCTCGTTAATGGAAATCTGCAGAGACTGTGTTTTTATTTCCGCAAACAGGAAAGCTGTCAGGCTGTAATGTGAGCAATGGAAAAATTATTAGGAGCGTTATTAGAGACCCGTAAATCCCATTAGCATAAACGGGGACAGGTAGGCAGGGATCATTGCTGGGGAAATGGGATTCCACGTCGGTCAGGAAAACGCATTCCTGTTACTTTATCGATGGTTACGAAGACGGTGAGCAGAGGGGATGTGACTTATTTGCATTTTAAGGATTAAGACCTGCTGCGGGGGCCGGCTGGGCCCCGGCCGGGCAGGGACCCCCCCATGGGGGCTGCCCACGGGCTCTTTTCCCCCCGCTGGCGTTTCCTCCCCAAACCTCACGCTTAAAAAGTGCTTTTAAAAGCTGCTGGCAGCAGGTATTTAGGTGTCTGGGTGGAAAGGCTCCCTGCAGAAGATGTGTAGGCTTGGGGCGGGGGGGGGAAGAAATCCTCTCACACTTGTGAATGTGAATCGCTGATGAGGAGTTTCATTGCATTATTCATCCTGGAGACTGTGTAAACCAAGAAAGTTAAAAAGAGGGAAATGGCTACTGTAAGCCGAGGTGTTTTAACATGCAAATGATGGCTTTCATTCCTAGCGATGGAACTGCTAGATGTTTGATTTCACACGCCGTGTGCTCGGTTCGCTGTCTGTGCCGACACGGCAGTCCTACGGCTCTGACTGGGGTCTCCCCCGTTTCCGTTGCTGTCGAGCCGCGCTCAGATCTGTGATAATTTAATTAACCTGCCCTGGTCTGCCGCGTCTGCCGGCGCAGGGGAAGAGGGTCCGGGCATCCAGGGAGCTGCTGCTTCGCCTGAGCACACACCTCTCCCGCACAAAAGGCGCAGAACAGCCCTTTCCCCACCTGGTGATCACACTGTGGCATTTTAAATTACAGGTTGTTCTCAGAGACACGTGTTGGCTGCTCGGGGTGAGGAAGAAAGCGGTTTGTTGGACGGACGGGGTCCGGTCACGTCGCAGCTGCGGGGGAAGCTGGGACACGGGGCCGGAGGCAGCCGGTGTCGTTAGGTTTGGCAGCCGGCTGGACAACCGGGGTGCTCGCACAAGGGCAAAGGCGTTTCAGGAGTTTAAAGGTAAGCTTTGACCCCGCCGCTCATCAATGTGACGCTTCGTGGCTCTAAAAATAGAGCATCTCCGGCGGAGGAGGGATATTTTTGGAAAAGCTAGTTACTGCAGCCAATCTCCCGTCGCCGCCGCAGCCCCTGCTCCCAGCCTTTCTCTAATTCCCTTCTGCACAGGAATTGTACCAAGTGCCAAGAGAGAGCTGGCGTGTGCCCTCATGAAGCCGCCCCCCCCCCCGGGGGCGAGGGCTGCCCCCTCCTCCCCAGCCCTCCGGGGGGCCGCATCCCCTTCCCCCCCTGCAGAGGAGAGGCTGGGGGGGCCGTATCCAGCCTGACCGGGCGCCCGGCTGGTGCGCAAGTCTTCACCGCCCCCCCCCCACCCATAAAGTACGGCTGGGGACACCCAACATCCGTCTGAGCCGGGGAACCCATGGGGAGGTGCGGGCACAGGGATGCGGGATGTCACCGAGGGCAGGGGAGCCCACGGGGGGATGTGAATCGCCGTTCCCCCCCGCTCCCAGCCATTTCCACGCAGGGCTGAGGGTGCCTTCGTTCCAGAAGCACGTTAACGAGCTGCTGGCAATCAGGCGGTTGGGCCGGGGAGCGGCGGGAGCCCCATGAGATGCAATTAGTCATCGCTTCACGCGCAGCACCACAACGGAGCCTGATTGGAACCATTAGGAAAGCGGATCCCGTGGGTCGCGCACGTGCCTTGTAATGAACCGAGGGGAATGCCCCTGGCAGTTTATTTACCACAATCACCGCTCAAAACACGCTTTGAGAGGGGCTCTAAAGAGAGGGAAGCGGGTAGAAACGATGAACTCCAGCTCGGAGAGAGCGGGCACATGAGGTGTATTTTCCTTCTTATAAATGCAAAAAGAAAAATATACTCCTTTTGCTCTTGGCTCCCAGCAGACAGCTCACGCCAGCTCCGCCGCGTCTCCCTGATAATGATGGAAACTGCCTCGGATGTCTCCTGCAAGCACTGGAATTAATACCGTTCTTCACTGGAAGTGGCATATTCAACGACTCCCCAAAAGGTGAACATTTAATATTCTGTTTTTCGGTTGTTAGACCTGTGCTCTGCCCTCGGAGTGGCAGCAATGGGGGAAATGAGGGAGGAAACCGCAGCTGCGGAGAGTTTGGGTAGGGCAGCTGCGGAGAGTTTGGGTAGGGCAGCTCTGGAGTTTGGGTAGGGCAGCTGTGGAGAGTTTGGGTAGGGCAGCTCTGGAGTTTGGGTAGGGCAGCTCCGTCCCCGCAGCATCGGTGGAGGGAAGCGCCTCCGGTGAGGCCTCATCCCATTGGAAATGTTGTGCTGTGACAGGTCCCATGTCAGATCGCTGTCTCGGAGTGTTTTCAATGCAAGAAAAAGGGAGATAAATCTTCACAGATGCAGCCTCATTATCTATGTGGCATTTAGGCATAATTTATGCCCAACGTCTTGCCGCTTCTCTGGTGGAAAATCGCATTGTTGGTTCCCCGGCTCTCAGCTTCTGCGGCAACTGTGTCAGAAATATTGAAATAAATCGATCCGACTTGAGTTCCCTCTGCATTTTTATTGCCGATTTATCAGCGCAGGCGAGGCACTAAACGAGTTACGTTGGCGGGAGGAGGAGGAAGGTGAGGACGTGGTGGCCTGGCTGCCCGCACCCTCGTCAAAGAGAGGTTTGGGCGTCTCAGCGACCGCCACTGCCCACGCCAGGGATCCGGCTGAGCTCTCTCTACCTCCAGTTTTCCTTCTTTTTTTTCCTTCTTTTCTGTTTTTTTTTTTTTTTAATAGCATCCTAATTGAGGAAGCAGAAAAAGCTTTAAAAAAAAAAAAAAGAAAACAAACAAACTTAATGAGCAGCATCAGGGGAGGGGGGGGGAAAGAAGAAAAGCGTTTTCTGGCCGGAGTCCTTGGCAGGGGTAGGAAATAGCCGCTCCTCTTGGAGAGCGTTTAGTCTGCTGCGAGCTGCCAGCTGAGGAAGTCAAGGGAAAACCAAGTGCCTGGAAACCGCGTCCGCTGCGTCTCCCTCTGCTCCGCTCCCCCCGAGCCTCCGCCCGAGCAGCGGGGACTTGGATCTTTATTCCCAGACTAAATTGCTTTTGGAGCTCCGGCTGGTTTGTCAGCAAGGGAGCAAACAAGCCGCCATTTGGGCTAAGAGCCTTCACAGCTCCTTCTCCTGACGGCGTGTGCTCGCACCGAGAGGCGCGTGGCGAGCGTCCCCAGCCCAGGGCAGCCCCATCCCTGTCACGAGCGCTGCCCGGGCTCTGCCGTCGAGGTGGCTGGTGAGCAGGGGAGAAGCCGTTAGCATCTTGCTGATTAAATCTTCCGTAAGCACCCAAGCCAGCATCTGGCCCTGTGAGTTCTAGCAGGGCTGACCATCCCCGGGCAGCGGTTCCAGGAATCCCCCGGAGCATCCCACAGGAGCAGCTGGGCTCCCTCCCCGCTCCTTGGCAGCCGGTGCCGATGTTTGCCAGCGAGGAGAGCCAGGGCTCCTGGCGCCGGCATCCACGTGAGAGGCTGACACAGATGGAGCCGCGTGTCGAAGCCGCAAACTCTTGCAGGAAAAGTTCCACACGTCTGGGAAACATCGGAGTCCGTATCAAACCTCGGAGCTTCCCGGTTCCTCTGGGAGATCGGCTTTGCTCAAAACAAACCTGCCCGGGTGCTCGCGCGTGTCGGGAGGCTGCCTGGTACGGACGACGAGCTGAGCAAGCGTTGATGAGCCTCCCGCAGGCGTTTGTGTACACGCTCCTGGTTCCACGGCAGCGGGTGGCAGCCCAGGGTGTCGACCTCCTTCACCTGCGTCTCCCCCTGTACAGTTTGGGGGGCAGTTTTCTTACCCTCGTGCTTGATTCTTTCCGGCCAGTGTATATTTTTGGGGTTGAATTTCTTTGCTTGTTCTCGCTTTGGGGTTTCAGGCTGGTTGGCCTCACTGGCCCACGGGGAGCTGGTCCATCCGAAAGCCGAGTCTTGCCTGGCCTTTGAGCATCCCCCGATGCGTGGACAGCCACGCCGCTGGGCTGTGGCCGAGGAAGTGTGTGGCTGCAGATGAGCAACATGCTGATCCCAGGGGGTATTCCTGGAGTTCCTGGAGTCATTTTCCATGGCTTTAAGCCTCTCTTGGTGAAGGGTGTTGCTATCATGGGCTACTCCTGCAGCCAGCGCTCCCTTACCCACGGCAGCGTTGCCTTTCCCCCCAGGCAGCAAGTTTTTCCTTGTGTGGAAATACTCATTACGGAGCAAAGATGCATAAAACCTTATCTTCATCCTCAAGGTCTGCTTCTCGAAGGTGGTAGTAGGGAACGCACTGACTTTCGCTTGGAAGGCCTCGCTCCATGCAGAGTGCTCCTCGCCGCCTGTGTTCCTCCTCTCTCTGCACAGCCCATCCCAGCTCTCTCCAGAGGAATCAGCAGGCCGTTTCCAGTCCACGGGGAAGTGATGCCAGGTTGCTTCTTTCAGCAATGATCCTTTTCGCTAGAACTTTCGGTTTTGCCCCAGAGTTCTGGATGGGAAGAAGAACAGAGTTTTCTTGCTTTGGCATGAAGTTAGGAACCCAAATGGAGACAATTAATGCCTCGCAGGGATCATTAGAAACAACAACAACAAAAAAAGCACTGGGAAGAAAGCATGCCATAAATCCAAGCCTTTCTGTAAACTCTAAATCTGTTACACGTTAGACCACAGTCTTCTAAAACAAAAGTGACTGCACCAAATAGAGACTGTTATTGTTTAAATATTTCTGCTGGGAAATGCTGCACGAAGAGAAGACACAAGAGCTGCCCTGACGCGGGATTTATTAGAGCAAGTTGGCACCAGTCTATTTGTAGGGAGCGGAATATGCTTGTAGAGATTATACCAGATTTACAATGATTAATAATGGATTGGACACGGCAGACTTCAAAGGGCTTGGCTCCCTCGCAGTTTGGTGGTAGGTTGAGTTGAAATAAAATCGCGGATTCGCTCCAGCGGTTCAAACAAGTTTGTTTTTTCCCCTCGGAGAGCAAGGCTTTTGACCAGACAGCGTCAGCGAAGCCCCGTTCCTCGTGCCCTCGCCCCGTGGCTGATGTGGCGGCCCACTGAGGTTGCCACCCAGCTGGGCACAGGTCCCTGGGGAGACCCGCTGGCCACCATGGCCAAGCCCAGCTCCAGAGCGATTCCCGGCCGGCTCCAGCATCCCGGGAGATGCCCTGCTCCTGCAAAGCTGCTGCACTGACCAAGACCAGCCCGAGGGCCCCAACCCTGCAGCTGCTGGGGACAGTGAAGCCTTTAATTACGGGAAGGGTTCTTCTGGGAGATGGAGCTCACCCACCGGGAGGATGAGCGGGGATTTTGTCATCAGTCTGAGGGATTAAGGGAGCCGGGAAATGTAGGACATCCCTCTGGCTCGCAATGTCGTCTGTGCACACACAGACCTCGAGCTATTTTTAAAGACCTCCCAGCGTTACGCCGTGGCTGCAACTTTTGGTATTCGACACTTGGAATCTGCTCCTTGCAGCAGGAGCTCCCTCTCCCGCTGGGTCGGGGGGGGCCCACAGCCACCAAAGATCAGGACTCGGGAAATCAATAACAGCCTTATTAATTATGCATTGCTATAAACATCCTCTCATTTGATCTCTGCCTGGCGGTTCAGTGGTGTCCCGCCTGCAGTTGTCCAGCCCCATCCCTTCTCGTCCCCGGCTGGGACGTTCACCGCTGCCCCTTCACACGGGATCACTGGGACGGGCAGGAAAAGGCAAGCGTGAGCTGCCAAGGAGTCTCAGGCGGGTGTATTTCATAAGTGATAATTGCTTTGGCGTTAATCAAGCCTTATTGTGTGTTATAGTTGGGAGGCATCTCGAGCTAATGAAGACGTTTTCCCTCTATCTGCCGTTATCTGGGCGCCTGGAAGAGCTGCGGAGGAGCTCTCATCCCGCTCCAGGCAGAGCTGATGGGATTTGCACCGGTCCCAGTTGCCATGGAGAAAGTGTTAGATGGCTTTAATACATCTCTGCGAATTTCTCCCCGGAGTTTTCCTGTGACAAGCCGGACTGGAGGTAGTGCATAAGAAGCTATAATCTTCCAACTCTATGAAAAAATGATTGATGGAGCGCGAGGGGTGTAAACAGCTTACCGGGGCTCTGCCGGCACGTGGCGCAGCGCGGTGGGCACCGGCCGCGGTCCCCGAGGGATGCTCCCCTCGACTGGGGCTGCACCGCGCCACCCCGAACCCTCTGCCATCCAAATCCATGTCACCCTCGCCCCATGTCTCTCGGGGGACACCCAGACGTCCCCCCCCGGACCTTTGCTGAGCCCCTTGTGCGTGGGGTGGGATGGGGACGGTGCCATCGTCCCCTTCCTCATCGCCAGCCTGGCCCTATCGCCCATCGCCCCCGCGGCTGCCGGCAGCGCCGAGCTCCCCACCTTCTCGTTAGCATGCGTTCGCCGGGAATTAAAGGAAAGGAAATTAAACCTCTATTTGTTTTTGCATCAATGTATTCCCATTTAAAAATCCTAACGTTTACATTTGCCTGTTTGCTTTTTAAGTTGATGAAAACATGAATGATTCATAAAAACAGAGGGGAAAAAAATCATTTCCAGCTCGGCATGCCAAGAAGCCAGTCGTTCACCTGCCCGGAGCTTTCGTTTGGGGTTATTTCCCCCTGGATTCATCAGTCTGCTCTGCCTTCACTTACAAGATTACTGGTCATGGACCGCGATGGAAGCAAGTAAAGCTGAGCTGGGTGTTTTCAGCAAGAGAGGAGACGGCAGGGAAATTCGGAGGAGCCGAGAGCGAAGTGGTGGCTGCAGAACCCACAGCGGTTTCCAGAGGCTGCAGGAACAAGCCCTGGGCTGGTGGCTTTGGGATTCGTTTCGTCCATGCCGCCTCCTTCCTCTCCCTTTTTGCCTTTTTATTTTATTATTTTTCGCCCCCACACACACCCCCAGTGGTAATTCTGGCTGCTTTAGATTCTCCAAACATTTTCTCTCCAGCAGCTCATGGGCTTTTGAAATATGAAGTCCATCAATCACCGGTTAATGTCACCTCCGCAGCGGTTTCTGCTCCCGGGCAGCCTCCCCCGGGGCCAGACCTGGTGGGCAGCTGCTGCCGTAGCCAAAATCCAGGTTACCCAGCTCCTTGTTCTCTCCTTCCCTTGTCTTCCAGGAGTTTTGGTGAAATCCCCTGCAAACGCCGCGGCGGTGCCGGAGGCTGCCCGAGCGCTGGGCTCGGCGGGGGATCCCGTGGAGGGCTGAGGAGAGGCTGCACGGCAAAGCGTGCGCTTCAGCTGGTGTGCCGGGGTTAAAACGTAATTAATTAGCAAGTTTATGGTGTTTTCCCATCTGAAATTAAAAACAAAAATTATGCAGAACATACAAGGTAATTAGGAAGCAGCAAGCTACAGCACACCTTTAAACGAGAGGTCTAAAAAGCACGATGTTCGGCGGCAGCAGATTTTTAATGTAAGAGCTAATAAAGGCTCATACCCTCGATCACGTTCCTGGGAGCATCCATCACGCTTCGCCCTTCCCTTACGGATCCAGGTAGGGCCCCAGCAACACCCAAAATTTTAATATTCTCAGTGCTTGTCCGCGACCAGATTTCCCATTTAAAATCTATTAGCCAAGATGAGAAAATTGGTTCATATTTTATGTGCCTGGTTTAATTTATTATTCCCCCCCCCCCCTTCCGTTTACAGCTGGCCCCTAGTGCTTCATCCACCCCCTAATGATTTAGCTGTGCAAGATGTTCCACCAATTTATTAGAGTGGAGTGCACGGAGCGGGTCGTGCATATTAAACGGGAAGTTTTTGCCACACTTGGTTCAATAATCTGAAAGGAAAAGTTGTTGGGTTTGTTTTCTTTTTCCTCAGTTTTTTCCTGCGTACCAGCTGCTGCTGCAGGCAGGGCGGTTTCCCAGCCCGGCGATGCCAATGCGCTTCCCGGGGGAGCGATGCCCGGCAGGCGAAGGGCATCCCCTCCCTGCCCGCTGCGGGAAAGCGGCTGCGCTGTGCGAGCCGAGGGAACACCTGCCAGGGATGGGGCGGCTGCTGATCCATACGTCTCCCTCTCGGCACTAAATCAAAGCTGGGAATTGAGGTCTTGCTCTATTTTTCCTTCCAGCCAGGTCTGCAATGCCGGCAGCTGAGGGCTTTGCACGTTGTGCCGTTCCCCCGTTTCCAGCCTTGCCGAAACCCAGCTGCCCGGAGGCTGGAGAGTTTTCCTTCCCTTCGGCTCCTCATTTTCCCGCGGGAGGTAAAGGCTCCATTTGGGAAGTGGCTCCCCGGCCAGCAGGTGATGGGTGGGCATGACCAGGCTTCCACCCGTAGCCCTGGGATGGCCAGTGGCCACCCCGGGAAGGCGGCCGGAGCTATTCACCCCACAGCAGTATTTCCCCGTCTGGGAAAGGCTGGCATCCCCCCAGCCCCATTGCTATTTGGCAGCCACTGACATTTCCAATTGCACTTTCGTCACCTGTATCCCTCATCCCCTGCTTTTATTTGCTGGCTCGGAGACAATCCTTGGGGTTTTATGTGAATTATTTTGCTTAGGTTGGCGAGCGGGGGCGCAGAATGCCAGCCCAAGGCCGGGGCACCGGCCCCGCTCTCGGCTGCGGGGTTCGTTCCAACACTGCGAGCGCCATCAGGGCTAATAATATTCCTGAGATAAGGCTGACTAATTAACGTAGAGCCAGTTGCTCCTGCTCTGCTTTCCCATTTCTTTTGCTTGTCAAGCTCGGAGTCGTATCATAATTGGAAATTTTTAGGAACAATTCTGTGTGAGATAATGGGTTTCCTTGTTCCGCGCATGGGGCGGCGCGTGGTCCCGTGGCCGATGGCTGCTCTTCACTTCCCCCCGGCACCGAAAACAGTGCGGGGGTCGTGGCTGGCAGCCGGCTCAGTAATTAGCCACGGGGTGGCCAGTTCCCCTCTGGGGCAACTGAGGCAGCAGCGAGAGAGAAAGGGGAGAAAACACCCCAAAATCTGGTCCCAGCATCTGCTGCTGCAGGAGTCGCAGGCTCTTGGGGCACTCCTAAGTGAAGTTTCCGATTATTATGAGCAGTAATCACATTGGTTAAACAATTTTAAAGAACGACCTTTCTTTTTATTGCGTTTCTTAATGTTTTTCCCTATTTTCCCCCTGTTTTCCAGCCTGGCGGGGGGGAGGGGGAGAGATCGGCGTGAGAAATGGGGGTGACGTGAGCCGCGCCAAATGGGCGGCGGAAGAAAAATCGTCCTCACAAAAACGCCAGCGTCAACCCTGGCAGGGAGAGAAGGAGAAAGATGGTGTTTGAAGGAGGAGAACATAAAAGCCTCCGCGGGAACGGTACCTGTGCAGGAAATATTGCCCCGAACCGAAGCGCTGGGGGGTGTCGGGGGTAATGGCTCTTCTCCGCGTTATTACCTTCACGCACACGCGCCGCGGGGTGACCGATCGCGTTTGCGCTGCTGTCTGTACCGCTCTTTCTGCAGTTCCCTCGGTGTTTTCTGTTTCTATTTGCTTTCTCCCTCCGTTTCCCTTCCTCCTCTCTCTCTCTCTCTGCCGTTATCTGTCTTTTCCTTTGATTTTAGGCTGCTCCCTCCCAAAGACGACAGGCCGCAGCCTTATCTCCCGCCCCCGGTGCATCCTCCCCCAGTCTGCCCCCCCTGCGGTGCCCGCTTATCCTCCCAGGGGATTCACTTATTAATGAGTTTGCCCGGGTTTTGGGACCATTTCCCGAGGCTGCCCAGCCGTACCGAGCTCCGTGCCGCCTTTTGCTTGTCCCAGCACACTTACCCCCCAGAAACACCGAGCCCCCGCCATGCACCAGCTCGGGGGGGGGGAGGCTGCATGTGATGGATTTGCTGCAGGCAAAGGCCTTTTATTTCTATGCCAGAGCTCGTGGGTGGAAAGGGTTGGAGAAATGTGGTGAAATGACGCTTTGCTCTTCCCTTCTTCACGACAAGGTGAGGGCTGGGCCCGGGCAGCGTGGGGAGGAGGAGGAGGAGGAGGAGCAGGACCTTGTGGCAGTGAAGTCGCCGTGGACGGTGTGTGCACCGGCGCGAGGGCGTGCGCGACGTTATCTTGGTTCAGTGCCCGCGATCAATACGAGCTTGCTCAGGGTAATTTTTTTTTGTGTCTTTGGAACAGTTTATTTGGTTTCTGAAGTGCTGGTTTTCTACAGTAATTTCTCAAGCCTTGTCCAAGCCTCTTGTCATGTCTGCACTAAGTGAGTTTGAGGGTTATTTTCTAGTCCGCTTTGTCGTTTCTGTTTTATTTTTCGGTTGGCTCTAAATTTACATTGAAGTGTAATTCTGCTTTGTTTTGCTGACTTGGCGGTGAAAAGAAACACCTTGCCATCACCCGGAAAACCCCTACAAGGCATTAATCTCTCGGGCAGCCTGCTGAGCTGGGCGGGTTCTGCTTTCCTCACCCCAAGCCCTTTTCCACTGGATTAGATTCATGGAATCATAGAATCCTTTGCGCCTTTTGTCAGGCTTGGGCAGTGTCCGGGGATGGCGGGGCCATGGGGATGCGGGGATGCGGGGACGTGGGGCCATGGGGATGCGGGGCCATGGGGATGTTGTGTCCCCACAACCGCGCCAGCCCCACGGCCCCAAGCCCCTCTAAAACCAAGCAGTAAATTAAAGGATGGCCCACGAGAGTGGAGGAGGGAAGAGAAACCCTGATCTTTACAGCTGACATTTAAGCCTGCCGAAGGACGATGTATTTTACCCACTGTCACATTTAAAAGGCACTGAATTCATTATAACATTGAGTAATTTTTTTTTTTTTTTTTATGTATTTGTCCAGACGAGAGCCACCACTTTCCAGTCAAGAGCTCCTCCTGCTAGGACAAAAGCTTCCAGTGTGGGAGCGAGGAATGCAGCTCCCTCCTCTCCGGCAATGCCCGCAGCTGGTGGGACCCCACGATGGCTTTTGCCTGGGGACGGGGAGCCGAGGCTTTGCCCGGGGGGCGACTGAGGGCTGACAAAGCCCCGAATCTGGGGCAACAAAGCTGGTGAAGGGCCTGGAGAATAAATCTGATGGGGAGCGATTGAAGGAGCTGGGACTGTTTAGTGTGAGGAAGAGGAGGCTGAGGGGAGACCTCATCACTCCCTACAACCACTTGAAAGGACATTGTAGAGAGGTTGGTGCTGGTCTCTTCTCCCAGGTAATTAGCGATAGAACAAGAGGGAATGGGTTAAAGCTGCAGCAGGGGAGGTTTAGGCTGGACATTAGGAAAAAATTCTTCCCAGAAAGAGTGGTCGGACACTGGAATAGGCTGCCCAGGGAGGTGGTGGAGTCACCATCCCTGAATGTGTTTCAGACTCGTTTAGATGTGGTGTTGGGGGATGTGGTGTAGGGGAGAACTTTGTAGAGTGGAGTGGATGGTTGGACTCGATGATCCCAAGGGTCTCTTCCAACCTAAATGATTCTGTGATTCTATGAATCGCTCACACTCCTGCACCACCGACCCTCACGAAGGGTTAAGTTGCTGTGATGGAGCTTGGTAAAACCAGGCAGGGAAATAATCAGCTCCCAGCTGAAGTGAGGAGGTGCTTGGTGTTTTACCACCTCTTTCATACACTTTACAGAAACTAATGGTTACACAAATAATACCTCGGGGATGATAACAGGCTATAAATAATTCAGGGTTCTCCGGCACGGAGCTGCTGCGCGCAGGTTTGAGGAGCTCTGCCCGCTGCGGTGGTTGTCAGCGATGCCCTTCGCCGATGGGGCTGGGGGAAGCCGGAGGTTTCCCATCCGTGCTGGGACATGCCGCCTTCCACCCAGGTTTGTGGCTTAAACATCCACAGAAATGGATGTTTCTCCATCGGAGCTGAGCATCTCGGGAGAGCGGCTGCCTCCCGCCAGCCATGGGTCATGGGCAGGGAACGGGCTCTGCGCCTCCGCGGCTGCGTTTTTCACGAGTATTCGGGGGTTTTTTTGCGAGCCGTTGTTGCAGAATTCCCCGCCTGTGGGTGTCGGTGGTTTCAGTTTAACTCCGCCGCTAAATATTTTGACAGCCTCTCTGCTGCCAGCCTGGCGCAGCACGTCGCGCCGTGCGGTGACGGTCCCCTCGGCTCCCCCCCGCCACGCGCTCCCCGCCACCGCGCGGGCTCCGCCGGGCGGCCACCACCCCCCAGGCAGGGGGAAACGCTCCCGAGACAACCCTCGGGATGGGAAAGGGGAGGAGGGAGAAATCCGCTCCGCAGCCGGCTGTGTGGAAGCGGAGGCAGGCCGGCTGCCAAAGGGGGGCTCAGCTCCCCCAAAACACTCCCCAGCAGGTCCCCCCCACTGGCTATTTTAATATTTAGGCCACGCGCCTCTTGCTCGCTCAAGGAGAACACGACCAGGAAAGTTGGTGGCGGGACCCGCGGCTCAATAATCCAGGAGAAAAAAAACCTTCTACGTCGCAATTTGGAAACGGGTTTTTCCTCAGCCCGGTTTGCGGGAGGAATTGATCTGTCTAATCCCTTATCTGTGACTATGGAATTGTATTTCCCTCTTAATACGCCCACAAAGGTTACAGACGGATAGTTCAGGAGACACCGCAAATGGCAGGAATGCTAAAAAGGGGCGTTGGGTTTTGCTCCCTTTGGGTTGTGGGAACCAGCAGGCGGGAATGCCGAGGTTTGGATCGTCCCCACTCCTCGGGGACCATCTCAGACCCCGACATTTGCGCCCGATTCCTGCTGAGCGGGGGCTGGGAGGTCTCTAAGGAGCTGCGCTCAGCTGAGGCACCACGGCGCTGCCCCGTCCCCTCCTCCTGCCTGCAAAGGAAGAGGAGACAGCGGCAGACCCGGCTCTTGCTCCGCTAATCCCCGTTTCCCACATGGAAAGGGACCAAATCCCGGTTTTCCCATACCGGGATGGCCACTGAGTGCCCCGGCCATTTAAGGTCCCCATCGTGGAGCGTGACAATGGCCACCTTCAGTGTGGCAGAGGGGGCTCCTGCTGCCTCCCCCTCTGCCGTTGCTGCGGCTTCGCCCTCCGCGGCTCCGTCGGCCGGGTTTCGCTGCAATTTCCCTTGCAAGTTGGCGGGCGCTGGCTCCCTGCTTCGAATTTGGGGTTGCAAAAACGTGAGCTGACAGTGTCCTGCCAGAGCTACAAGCGGGTCCCGTCTCGGTGTGGCTGTGATGGGCTGATGCAAAGTGCCCCCAGCCCTGTCCCCCCCCCCCGCCTCTGCTTCCATCCCCCGGAGAGGATCCTCCAAAGGATGGAGCAGAGGTGCCAAACGTCCTCTCCAGCCCGGGAATTCAGGGCCGCCAGCAGCAAACCCAAACCGCTGCAAAATGTCTTAGAAATGGGGGGGGGGAATTCAGCCTCCCTCCCCCCTCGCTGCTTCTGGAAACCTGCCCAAGCAAGGAAAAGGAAAAGCACAGAAACCCGCCATGAAGCCAGCTGATGGATGAATTTGGAGCAGCCAAGGACCTTTTCGGGAGCAGATGGACGCCGTGACCCCCCCGCGCATCCCTCATGTCTGCCCCGGCATCGAGCCCTTTGTGGGACGGCGCTCGGCAAAGCCCCCACCTCCGGCAGGGCACTCGTCCCCAAACCATCTCCGTACTTAAACACGTCAGATTCATCACTTTATCATCCCAGTACAGGTGGATTAATGCAGTGGCTTAAGTTTAAGCAGCTGATTTTTTTAAAAAAAGATAAATAATGGAGGGAATTACTGTAAAATTAGAAAAATTAACGGTTTATTTACTGCTTATTGTCAGAGATGCTGGCCCAGAAGAGCCAGCAGAGGCACGCTGCTGCCCTGGCTCGGTGCTGTGGCGGGGACGTGGGGACCGTGGGGACGGCGGGGACGTGGGGACGGCGGGGATGTGGGGGACATGGGGACGGCAGGGACACATACCTCCAAGTGTGGAAACCAGAAATGCGAAAAGCAGCATTCCTCTCTCTGCCTTTAGCCACCAAGGAAGCCTTTGCAGGGATTGCTCCCGCTGGTGTAGCCGAGTCCTGTATCCAACCAAAACTGAAAAGGTAAGGAAATGATTAAAAAAAAAATAAAAAAGCTGAGGGGCCACTATTTTCTCTAGATAAAAATGCTTTTTTAGTAAAAGTGACATTGATGAGCTCTCGTTGCAGCCCACCTCTCTGCAAAGAGCCCGTGGGCTAACACAGACGGGGCCATCCCATGCTTCCCTTGCCTTGACCGAGGCGGGGGCGGCCGAGCCGACAGGGGAGGCACCGGGGGTTTCAGCCCCCCCGTGCTGGCAGCCGCTGATGGGCTGTGGGCAACAGCATCTCCTTAACGGGTCTCTCTCTTTTGTCAGTGAGAAGAGGCAGCTCCTCCAGAGCTGGGGGCGGTGGAACCCCCGTCCCCTCCCCCAGCGGCGAGAATCCGGGGGTACCGAAAGCAGCCCCTCGGTGGGCGCCAGCGCGGACTTCGCTCCTCCAGGTGAGCAGGCGCTGGAGCTCAGGCCCGGCCCCGGGCTCCAGGAGCCCCTTGGTCCTCCCCAAAATGCCACCACGGAGCAGGAAGGGGCTCCCGGAGCCGCGGGTGGGAATCCTGCCCGCACCACGGGGTGAGCGCGAAGTAACCCTGTCCTGGGATGAAACAGGCTCCATCTCCTCGTGTTTTAACACAGGAAATATCACCTGCTCCTCCAGCTCCTCTCATAAACAGGGAATTTATCTGTCAGCCAGCTAAACCAATATAAGTTGAATAATATTTGTTGATTAATGTAGTCAATGAATTTCATATTTTCTTTAAAATATTTGCTGCATATTTCTGTAAATTATTCACCCGGTTTATAAGGCAAAGCAAATATTTGTGAATAGGTATGAATTATGTGATTTATAAAAATGAAATATTCATGAGTCATTTTCATTATTCACCTCGTCCCGGAATTGCTACATCAGTCTGATCAAGCAAATAGATTTGGTGAGGCTCAGCCCGAATTCACAGATGTCATGGAGCTGGCTGGCTCCCGCGGAGCAGACCCGAGTGGATTTGGAGGGCCAGTTTGGGCGGTTTGAGCAGTTTTGAGCAGTTTGAGGGGTTTGCTGGGTGTCTGCGGCTCTGCTCCGGGGAGAGGTGGGGAAGGAGGCGAGGGCTGGGCCCGCGGCGTGCTCTGCCGCGCAGATCGGGCAGAAATCGGCTTTAACCTGAATTCCGGCAGCGGCAAGGGCAGGAGCAGGAGACTGACGTGTTCGGTCCCTGCCAAGGACAGCGGGATGCGGGCGCTGCCAGGAGGTCGCACAGCACCGCGGGGAAGGTGCCGGGGAGAGGTGTCCCGACCGGGAGGAACGACAGCGGGAGCATCCACCGTGCAAAACGAGTGAGAAACCTGGATGAAAAGCCTTGCCGGGGGGCAGCGCTCCATGGGGCGCTTGGCGGGGGTCGGGGGGGCACGCTGCCCTGAGAGTCCCGCTGCTGCACGGCGCGAGCAGCGGCTCGTGAAGGACGTGCTTGAGCCAGGGGCGTTTATCTCTGCGCTCTCCAGAAACCGAACAGCACCTTGGCGTTGTGAAACAAGGATGAGGACGGAAAAGGCTGGTGGCGGAGCTGTGACTCCAAGGGAGAGCCCCCCAGGACGCCGGGGGACAGCGGGACCCCTGGCTGCGGCTGCCTCTCGGGCTCAGGGTGAGTCTGGGAACGAGTCTGGTGCCAGCCTTGGTGTTAAAAATAAAATATTAAATGTAAAAAAACTCGGTTAAGCAGATGCTTAACTTTTAGGATGCAAGTAATGCCTCTGACGACGCTGGGACCGTGGCTCTGCTTAAAGTTATGCACAGGCAAAATGCTGCTTGGACGGGTGCCACCCGCTCACTGCCGCTCCGTGATGAACTCGGCTTTTTTGGGAGCTGCAAAATGAGCACTCAGAAATTCAGCTTTGGGGACCTTCATATTTTCCAAAGTGTTAAAGTGCTTTCTTTTTAAATAGCAAGCTTCCATTTAGAAAATAGACTGTTCCACAGATAGCATTATACATCTTCTGCCACCGGGGTGTTTTGCACAACGCTGCGCGGGGACATCATAAAAACCATGTGCTTAGCCAAGTGGAATTGCTGACTCTATTACCCTGGCCAGAGAAAACCGTCTGTCTTCATCTTCCCCCTTATCCATCAGGAAGGGGCGGGCGGTTCGGCGCCGTTACATCCCGCGCATCCCAGATCTGCAGCTGGAGCCGACCAAGCCAAATCTTCAGGGATGCAGAACCCGAGGCTGTGGCTCCTCTCCGCGTGTTGAAGAGGTCGGACAGACCGACGGACCCCCACTATGCCCGCTGGGCGCGCGGGGACCCCAGGCCACTGGGGACCCCCAGGATCTGGGGCCGGTGGCTGCACCAAGGAGGGACAAAGGAGCTTTGGACCCCAGGCAGGTCCTTCCGCGCTGCCGGCGACCGGCCCGTGTTCTTGCAGCCCCTCTCCCAAAGGTGACATTGCTGCCTGCCAGGCAGCAGCCGCGATGTTTTATTCCGGCCGAGGCAGTTCCTGAGTTTTCGCACTAAACTCCAGACTTGTTCAACCGTGGGATGGCATTTTTCCCCTTGCCAGCTCTGGAATAGCCACAGAGAAGCCATTTATCAGCACCGTGTGTGCATCCAATCTCCGGGGCTCTCTGCTTCGCCTCCCATTATTGCCCGTCTCCGTGGCACTTAATGAAGCAGCTATTTTGAGGCGATGGCCTAATGAATTTCAAAAGTTTTTGACCCTTTTATGGCAACGTCTCAAATATCAGGTATCTGGAAAATAGTTTTAATGTTGCATAGACCATTATGAGCCACTGTATTTATTCTAGATATTCTGCCCTGAGACGTTCCAGGGAGCTTTGGGACAGCAGCCAGCAAACGGGAGTAGCGGGAGATTCAGCGGGGAGGGCTTTTCCTTGGGGAGTCCTCGGCACAAGAAGGACACGGAGCTGTTGGAGCGGGGCAGGAGGAGGCCCCGGAGATGCTGGGAGGGTTGGAGCCCCTCTGCTGTGGGGACAGGCTGAGAGAGCTGGGGGGGTTCAGCCTGGAGAAGAGAAGGCTCCGGGGAGACCTTCCAGCCCCTTCCAGTCCCTAAAGGGGGCCTATAGGAAGGATGGGGAGGGACTCTGGAGCAGGGAGGGGAGCCATGGGACGAGGGGGAATGGCTTTAAACTGGAAGAGGGGTGATTTAGATGAGATATTGGGAAGAAATTCTCTGCTGTGAGGGGGGTGAGCCCCTGGCCCAGGTTGCCCAGAGAAGCTGTGGCTGCCCCATCCCTGGAGGGGTTCAAGGCCAGGTTGGACGGGGCTTGGAGCAACCTGGGCTGGTGGGAGGTGTCCCTGCCCAGGGCAGGGGGTTGGCACTTCCAACCCAAACCATTCCGTGATTCTATGATTCTATGTCTCCATTTGCTGCTGCTTCCCCATATTCCTTCTCTCCCGAGCCTAGCAAGCCCGGCACCGCGTGGTGATGCTGGAGGTTAAAGCAGACTCACAGTTGCGGTGGGAAGAGCCGGCATCAGCTTTGCCGAGGAGCTCCCTGCCCACCTGGTCCTGTCCAGAGGGGAAGGTCCCTGCCCCAAACCCATTGCCACTGGGCTCCTGCAGCTCAGCCTGGAGCCAGCAGACCTGCTCCGAAGGGTAAAGAAATGAAGACTCGCTGGCAGGGGAGGCCAAAGGGCAGGAGGAGGTGCCCGTGGTGCCTTTCCCCCTCAGAAACCCGGCTGCGGTGCTGGGCACGGGGACAGATGGGGTAAGGCAGCGGGCAGCGGTCGGCAGCCGGTCTGCAGGATGGGCATGGGCACGCTTCCCCCCGGCACGGCAGCCCGGCGAGGGCAGGTCTGGCACCGGCCGTGGGGCACCGAGAAACAAAGCCTCTTTTTCCAGAATACCAACATTTCCATAAATACACCTTCTCCATCACAGGGCACAGGCTGATAAGCTGCTTAAAGCTGCCAGCTGCAGACATGGGCGATGCGGCAGAGTCCCACACGGCGAGCTGGGCTCGCCCGTGGCATCTCCGGCATCTCCCCGCATGGGGTCCGGCCACTCCTGGGTCCCGTCCTGAGCCCATTCAAACTCTGTTGTAGCTGTCTCACTATGAAGAACCTGTTCCCACAAAACGCGCTCGGCGCAGGGAAGCCTCCTCTGAGCATGGCTGTTTCTGCAGGTCCTGAGGCACCAACGAGAGCGCGCAGCCCCGGGAAAACGCTCTCGCCGAAAACGGAGCAGATTCTCCTGTACCTGCACGCTGGGCGGGAGAGCAGGTCTGGCGCCGTGCCTTGGGGGGTGCTGGACCACGCAGTGACCATGTCCCGCTGCGTCCCCATCACCCCTCCAGCTCCCAGATCCATCCAGGAGCACCCCACGAGCACCTCTGCATCCCAGACATGGGATTTCGGGGGAATTTGAGCCAAGCTTTGCAGGTGGGCTGAAAACATGCAGGGTTTTTTTTCCAAAGCCGGTTGGAGGGGATGGGGGGAGGTACCTGCTGCAGCAGGGCCCCCGCAAGAGGGGATGGAGCTGGAAACCCCCCGGCACAACCTGGCCAGCAGCTGGGAGAGGTTTCCATACTTTGGCCCCAGCTCAGTAAAAATCCACGGGTTTAGCAACAGAGAGGAACCGCAGCCTGGGGTTAGTGCAGCTGGAAACACACCTGCCCTTATTGGCCCACGCTTTTTTGGCTTGTTCCCTCCTGGCTCTACGTGGCCTCGACCAAACAGGGCGCAGGGGAGGGATCGGAGCTCCGGCAGCAAACGTTGTAGTGGGTTTGGATAACACAGAGTTTTTCACGAGGAAGTCAAGAGTTTGGTGGCTCAGAGGCAACGGAGGCTCGCGAGGGCGAGGCAGTAAATTGTCCCTGGTCACAGCCCTGCTCCAGAGGGACCGGGGCTGCGTCTGAAGGGCATTGCGGCTCGGGGCCAGGGGCTGCTCGCTGAATTACTGCAAGCCGCCCCGGTAAAGGCAGGATCCCGGGTTCCCAGGGGCACGGCACGGGTGGGCAGGGGGAAGCCCAGCCGCTTTCCCAGGGTCGCAGCCCCCTCCGTGCGCCTGCAGGAGGGAGAGCACAGCAAGCAGCTGCCGCGGCCTCCGGGCGCAGGGATGTCTGCTCCCGAGCTGCTTCTTTTCCCCCATCGGCTTTGTCGGAGGACTTTGTTCCTTAGTAATTTATTTTTTAAAAGAAAACCGAGATAAAAATCTGCAGTTCTCCCAAGGGACGTTAATTGCTGCTACTTTAAAGCATGCAGGACTGGTAATTGTATTTTGTGCTCAGCAGAGGATGGACTCGGAAACCGCTTTTAACCCTGAGAAGGGAGGCGGAGGCAGCCCATCTCCCAGGTGAGGCACGCGCGCGTCTCCGAGCACCGGGACGGTGTCCGCGCGCTCCACGACAGCGGGAAATCCCACTGCGGGGGCTGAGCGCGGTGGAATTAAAACCCCGAAGCAGCCCTGGGAGGAGCGTGGCCTCTCCCCCCCTTCGCCTCCAGAAACGCTTCCCGCAAATCCTCGGGGACGCCCCTCGCTGCCGCCCCACATGGGACCATTTGTTTGTCAGCACCAGGAAACAAACGCAGCCAAAGCTCGTGGCAACGTCGGCTATAATTTTAAGGTCTGTTAAATATGATTTAAATATTTTTTTACTCATTAGCAATAATTTAGAATGATTCTCTCTTTTTTTTTTTTTTTTTTTTCAGAAACTTCAAGTATGATTGTAATAGCTTTGTAATTTTGGGCTCTATCATTAAAATTAATGATATCCTAATGCTCTATGTGCACTAGAAAAGTCTGATCAGTTTTTTCCCCTTTATATATCATTACTAATAGAACATTTTAATGGCTGTAATTTCCAGCACTGTAGATGGAAACCTAAAAATAGGAAGAAAGCCTATTTCATCACGCCATGCCAGCCCCTAAATAATTCAATTACACAGACTGGAATATCCGAAGCCGGGTGTGTTCCCAGCTGCAGGCAACCAAAAGTCCTCGGTATTACTTTTAGAGCAGGGCTGGTTATTACCAGGTCTTGCCCTCTGGCCCCTGCCGGGGATGGATGCCAGCGGGGAGCCACCAGGATGCAGCGGGCAACCATGGGGGATGCAGCGGGCAACCATGGGGGATGCCAGGCCGTCCCTCCCAGCTCTGCACTGCCGTGGGGAAGGGCGAGAGCATCGCCATGACCTGGGGTTAGTGCAGCTGGGAACACACCTGCCTTTATTGCCCCACGCTTTTTTGGGTTGTTCCCTCCTGGCTCTACATGGCTTTAGGAGCTCTACAAGCTCCTAAAGCTCCCCTAAAACCCTGCTAAGCACCTGCTTTATTGCTCCCCATGGTCTCTCTCCTCCTCAGGTACTTCTAAAGCCTTTCCTCATCCTACACACGCCTACGTACAGCTCACTCCTCTCTCATCTTTGCGTTGCAGCGTTTATAAGACCTATTTCTGCTGTTTATTGGTTTACGCTTTGCCTCCCCCAGCAAGAGTTGAAGATTAAATTCTCACTCTGTGTTGTTTGTTTATTTTCTTCTTTCTTTAATTTTTTTTTTTTTGCTAAGACGGTGAGAGATGGTTCTCCTGCGTTCCTGTGCAGAGCTGAGCTCTGCCTTTGGCGGCCGGACACAAGAGGTGGGTGGGAGGGGAAGGACGGCACAGGTTGGTTTCCAGCCTACGCCTTTTCCCACCTCACTAACACACCGTTTTGCTCCAGATCCGCCGTGTTGAGCGGAGCAGAGCCCGGCCTCGCCGAGGCTGCGGCGGCGGTGACGACGGTGCCATCACGTGCCATTGCGAAATTAGAGATGAAAACCCTCCGAGCGCGGATCGGCGCGAGGCAGCGGAAGCGAGGAGCGGAGCTGTGCTGGAGGTCGTGCTGCTGGGCAGGCGACTGAGCCCTGCGCGGCGTCTCCAACCCAAACCTTGCTCCTTCCCAGGCTGCCACATGTGCCATCCTCTTCCCGCAGCTTTTCCCGGTTGCTCGGGGTCCCTTGCCCATGTGTGGCAGGAGAAGCTGCATCCCTACGGGAGCCGCTGCCCGTGGGGTCACAGCATCCCCTGGCCAGCCCTGCCCAGGCTGTGAAGCTACAGCCAATTTATGCAAAACGCAGTCGGACCGAGCTCAGAGGGCGGTTAAATCAATTCTCCTGCTCTCAGGTATCCACGTCAGAGGGCAAAGAGACTCTGCCGAGAAAGGGGAATCAAGGGAGGCTGGGGAAAATTGCATTTATCTTCAGGTGGGACGCAGGCGAGGGCAGCTGGCAGTGGCCTCAGCCCGGCAGTATTGCCTCGGCTCTGCAAATCAATGCTTACCGCAGGATGAGGCATTTAATGTAGGTTATTCCGAGGAGCTAATATTGGCCAGCTGCTAGCTGTGTGCTCAGGAAAGAAGGAAAACACTTTTTCTCCACCTTGTCTTTGTGTTCCCAGCGTGGCAATGCCGCGGCACCGCTCCACGTCTCGTTTTGCCTCCCGTGCTAAAGTTTGGGCGCCAAAGGGAGCACGCGATCGCCCGAAGAGCGGCATCCGCAGCAGCGAGCTGTGGAATAATACATCAGTTTCGGATGGGCGAGGGCAGGCTGAGTGAAACAAGGTGCCGCTCCTTCCGAGACACCGATTTACAATGCATCAGCCCTGACCTGCCGACACTCTCCGGCGAAGGGAAGCGATTATCTGCTTCCAGCCCTCGGCTGAGACACGGCGCGGGGAGTTTTAGCCGCAATATTCTGTATTTCAATTACTCCGTACAAGTGGTTTGCCTGAGCTCCTGAATGACTCAGGATGCGTTTCGCCCTAAAGCCGCCGGCGCGGGGTGCGGGCAGAGCGGGGTGCAGGCAGCCGGGTTTTCGGGGGGGACGAGGGGACGGATGGAGCTCCCCCCCTGCCCCCAGCGCCGCTCCCCCTCGGGCGCGGGAGGCGAAGGCGGCGAGCAGGCGCCTTCCCACGCTCCGCAGCAGATCAGAAACCCACGGTATCGAAACGTTTGGACTTGTTGTTCCCAACCCCTCGCTGCATTGAAAGTTAGTTAATGCATTAAAGACAGGGCTTTTAAAGGCACAGTTATCTAAAAACACCAGGGCTATCTCCTTTCAGCATTTCAATGACATAACTCTGGAGACGTGATATTCCAGCTGTTGAAGAGGAAGGATTTCTTCTTTACTATGTTCACATTAGGACATCCCGATGCTTCTTGCCCTCCTGACCTCTCCGTTGCTCCGTGGCAGGTCACGGGCTGCCATCAGACCTCGGGTAGAAACCCAAAGCTGGGTCCTTTCAAGGCATTTTAAGGGACCTCGTCATTCAGTCCACGCTGATTTGCAGGAGTACGTTGCTTCCCACTTGGAAAGCTGCAAAACAAATTCTCTTCAAAAAAAAACCCACCTGGGTCCATAGGATAAAAAAAAAAAAAAATTATTAAAAAAAAAAATGCTGGCCAAATTCCCAAGGAGCCGCGTCGATTCGTTTGGCACGGGGGGCTGCAGCCCGCAGCGATGCCGTTTCCAGCCAGGAGCTGCCTGCCCGGCTCTGCTCCCGTGGTTCATCCACCCATCGTCCCCGCGCTGCGGCTCGTCCCATCGCCCCGACACCCTTCTTGGGGAGACAATTTCCCTTGGCGCCTCCAACAGCCTGTAGGAAAACAGCTTCAGAGCAACCGGGATTTTCCGCGGTTTCTAAGGGGGCTGGTAGGCACGTTTCTGCAAGCAGGTCCTCGAGCACTTCGCAGTGTTTTCCCTGTGTACGAGGGTCAACATTTTCTTAGGAAGCAAGAATTTATCACCTCACTTTTCCCCCTCCTTTGGGCAGCGGGAGGTTTTCCTTTCCCCCAGCACGGGGGAGCGCGGGAAGCGGCGGCGTGGCCCCGCTGGGCTCCACGTGGGCTGGGTTCAGCCACGGGAGGGTCCAGCCGCGAATATAATACCCTTTTACAGGTATATATTCAGCGTCTGTGTTCAAAATGGATACGCTTTTCTATCTTAAAACTGCTAATCGTTTTTTATCAGTTGCATCAGGCTTCTCCCTGTGAGCACCGCGCCGCTATCGGCCGTACGAGCGTTACGGTGTGGTAAAAGATATTAGAACACGCTCAAAGCCGGGTTTCGCTGCTCCTCTCCCCCGCGGAAGCTCGATTCCACGCGGGCTGTTCGAACGCCGGCTCTGGGGTGCCCCATCTCCGCACTGGGAGCACAGAGACCCCCCCTTTAAAGGACATTCCCAAGGGCAGGAGGAGGGGGTCGGTGTCCCCGCGCCTCTCGTGCTCGGCAGAACTCGCCAAAACTTCCTTTCTCACAAGCGGAGAAAGTGCTCGGGGCAGCGATTAAAGTGTAATCAATCAGTGTCAAATAAAAGTCATCAGAATATGACTAAGAGTCTGATTGCCTGTAACCAACGTAATTAGACGGTGAGGATTTTCTTTCTTTTCCCTTTCTGCAAGAAGGCTAAAAGCCTCCAAAATTGGAGCTAATATCCTCTGTCTGGAGCGAGGTGAATTCACATTTGACCTATTGTTCAAATAAAAATTCTCCTCAAATCCAGCCCAACCCGGCGACAGCAATCAGGGCAGGGGCTTCAGCACGGGCCTATCCGCAGAACGCTAAAAAAAAAATACCTATAATCCCTGAAATTTGTTTCCGTTTAGCATGTGTGACGGGGCACATTTCAAGGGTGACAGGGCAGGAGAAGGTCCTCGTCCCGCTCGTTAATCACCGCCGGGCGAGCGGCCTTCGCCCCGGCCCCCTCCAAGGGACAAACGGCTCCTGCTGAGGGGGGCCCCGGCATGGATTACGGGCTTTCCCTCTGCTTTCTGCAAAGAAACAAGGCTTTGCTGGGAAGCAAAGGATGAGCCTTTAAACGCGACCCCAGGGTGCTGCGAGGCTGCGGTCCCCGGCCAGGCTCCATCCCCGCGCGGCGACGGCGCTGGTGGCACGAGCGGCGCGTATCAACCCCGTCGCCTTCGCGTCTCCCGTAACGCCCAAGCGATTTCCTCGGGCTGACAGAAGTAGGCCGTGTTTCCATATTCCCTGTCACTGCTTATCTGTCTCCTCTCGCTCTCCAAATCCTCTTTCCATTTATATTGGCGTTAATGAAGTGCCCCCCGACCCGGCACCCCGACGCGGTCGCGCCGAGCCCGAGGCCAAAGCTACGGCTCTCGCCCCACATCGGCAGAGGAGAAGCAGGAGTTTTTCCGCCCGGTTAAGCCGTGCTGTCTGCCTGACGTTTAGGCGAGGCTTTTTTCCTCCGGCTATTTCTTTTTTATCAGATATTTGATGTTTTTCTCCTGTCATCCTGCCTTTAAGGTGACCTGCAAAGGAGGCAAACAAATGAGGCTCTCATTATTTCACCCTTTTTTTCTTCTCTCCTTGAATGTTTTATTGATCCATTTCTTCCTCACCTCGTTTGTGCGTGTTTTGGCACGGAGATTGTTTGGGGACGTTCCTGGTAGGAAAGGCCAGGTCCTTTCCTCATGTAATTATGCTTCTGCTGGCGGTGGCTCCGGAGGAGCCGAGCATCGTGGTGGGCTCCCTGGACCAGCCTGGATGGACATCCTCCGCCTCTGCTCCGGGGGATCGGCTGCCGACTTCACCAGCTGCACGGTCCTTGGCATCACCCCGAAAAATCTTCAGCATCACCCCAAAAAATCCTCAGCATCGCCCCAAAAGATGCTGGGCCCCGGCCTGTGCCGAGCGTGGCCAGGCTGCCGCCCCCAGCACCAAACCCTCCAACTGCTCTACTTTCCTAAGCACGGAGTAATTAAAAAAAAACAGCGAATGGAGGTAATTCCCACTTACGAGAAAGGACCTGCTGGAATTCGTGATGGGAAGGAGACATTCAACAGATGTGCATTAGCATAACGTGGAAATGGCGTGAAGCACGGTGCTATTTTTCTCCCCAAGCCGCTTACAGTAAGCGGAGCCGCCCTCCCCTCCTCTTCTGGTTTTCCTAGCGAAAAGGAGAGTCGGGATAAATAAACCCAAGAAACGGTGTGGCTGGAAGTCCCCGTCGAGCCAGCAGCAACCTTCCTCCCAGGGCTCTCCCGCTCCGCGTGAGCCGGGAGAGGATTCCTTGGGAGGTGGAGGAGGTGGGCGAGCGGAGCCGGGGCGGTGGGAGCCCTCCCTGGGGTGCCTGGCTCCCCGCTCCCCCTGCAGCCCCCCGGCTGCTGACATTTCTCCTCAGGCTCTGGCATTTATTTTAATCTGTCTTGGCTTTGCATTTCCCTCTCCGGATTACCGGGCAAAGCAGCGAGCCGGCGGTACATAAAGACAAATCCACCCTGCATGGGAGTCCCTGCCGTCAGCCGCAGCCCACGGCACGAGAGGGGAAACTGAGGCAGCCTCAGCATCCCCTGCGCGGGGCGCGAAGCCCCCCAGAAACCCTGCGGGGCAGTTTTTTGTGCCTCTTGGGTGCTGGCAGAAGCTGTCTGTGGTTAAGGCTGTGCTTACCTTGAGGTTACCCCTGGGCTCGTCCCCAGCTGGGCTGCCAGGTCCTCCCGGAGCGGCTCATTTGCGTGCGTAGGGCCAGAGGGCACACGCGTGTGCGCACACACACGCTCAGACACGCGTGCACACACGCACACGTGCTTGGGGGCCGCGCCAGGTCCCCGGTCATCTCACATTGCAAAGCATGACGAGTCCCACAGCCGCTCTCCGTCCCTGACCGGGCACCGCCTGGCAGACGGGCAGCCGGACGGACGGACGGGCCGTCGCGCCTCGCTCTCCGGCACCGCCCGGCAGACAGAGGGACAGGCCACTGCGCGTCGCAAGGGCCAGACGGACGGGAGCCCTCCCGGCTGCACATCGTCTGCCCGCAGGCTCCATCTGCTGGAAGATGCGCCCCCGAGGAGCCGGAGTGGGAAACTGCCCCTCGGCCAGGGGCCAACCGTGCCAGGGGCCACTCCCGCGAGGGTCCGCTCCCGCGAGGGTCCACTCCTGTGAGTGTTCACTCATGTGAGGGTCCACTCGTGTGAGGTTCCACTCATGCCAGGATCCACTTGTGTGAGGGTCCACCATGTGAGTGTCTACTTGTGTGAGGGTCCACTCCTGTGAGGGTCCGCTCATGTGAGGATCCACTCGTGCGAGGGTCCACTCCCGTGAGGGTCCGCTCATGTGAGGATCCACTCGTGCGAGGGTCCACTCCCGTGAGGGTCCGCTCATCTGAGGATCCAGTCGTGTGAGGGTCCACTCCTGTGAGGGTCCACTCATGTGAGGGTCCACTCCCGTGAGGGTCTGCTCGTGTGAGGGTCCACTCGTGTGAGGGTCCACTCATCTGAGGATCCAGTCGTGTGAGGGTCCACTCCTGTGAGGGTCCACTCATGTGAGGATCCGCTCGTGTGAGGGTCCACTCGTGTGAGGGTCCGCTCGTGTGAGGGTCTGCTCGTGTGAGGGTCCGCTCGTGTGAGGGTCCACTCCCGTGAGGGTCTACTCCCGCGAGGGTCCGCTCCCGTGAGGGTCCAGTCCTGTGAGTGTCCGCTCCCGTGAGGATCCACTCCCGTGAGTGTTCACTCCCGCGAGGATCTGCTCCCGTGAGTGTCCGCTCCCGTGAGTGTCCACTCCCGCGAGGGTCCACTCCCGTGAGGGTCCACTCCTGTGAGTGTCCACTCCCGCGAGTGTTCACTCCCGCGATGGTCCGCTCCCGTGAGGGTCCACTCCTGTGAGTGTCCACTCCCGCGAGTGTTCACTCCCGTGACGGTCCGCTCCCGTGAGTGTTCACTCCCGCGAGGGTCTACTCCCGAGTGTCCGCTCCCGTGAGTGTCCACTCCCGTGAGTGTCCACTCCCGTGAGGGTCCGCTCCTGTGAGTGTTCACTCCCGTGAGTGTCCACTCCCGCGAGGGTCTGCTCCCGTGAGGGTCCACTCCTGTGAATGTCCACTCCCGTGAGGGTCCGCTCCCGCGAGGGTCCACTCCCGTGAGGGTCCACTCCCGGGAGTGTCCACTCCCGTGAGGGTCTACTCCCGCGAGGGTCTGCTCCCGTGAGGGTCCACTCTTGTGAGGGTCCACTCCCGTGAGGGTCCACTCCTGTGAGTGTCCGCTCCCGCGAGTGTTCACTCCCGTGAGGGTCCACTCCTGTGAGTGTCCGCTCCCGCGAGTGTTCACTCCCGCGAGGGTCTACTCCCGTGAGTGTCCGCTCCCGCGAGGGTCCGCTCGTGTGAGGGTCCGCTCGTGTGAGGATCCACTCGTGCGAGGGTCCACTCCCGCGAGGGTCCGCTCCCGTGAGGGTCCACTCCTGTGAGTGTCCACTCCCGTGAGGGTCCCCTCCCGCGAGGGTCCGCTCCCGTGAGTGTTCACTCCCGTGAGGGTCTACTCCCGTGAGTGTCCGCTCTCGTGAGTGTCCGCTCCCGTGAGTGTTCTCTCCCGCGAGGGTCTACTCCCGTGAGTGTCCGCTCTCGTGAGTGTCCGCTCCCGTGAGTGTCCGCTCCCGCGAGGGTCAGCTCCCGCGAGGGTCCACTCCCGTGAGGGTCCACTCCCGCGAGGGTCCACTCCTGTGAGGGTCCACTCATGTGAGGGTCGGCTCGTGTGAGGGTCCGCTCCCGCGAGGGTCCGCTCATGTGAGGATCCACTCCTGTGAGGATCCACTCCTGTGAGTGTCCGCTCCCGTGAGGATCCACTCCTGTGAGTGTCCACTCCCGTGAGGGTCCACTCCCGTGAGTGTCCGCTCCCGTGAGGGTCCACTCCCGCGAGGGTCCACTCCTGTGAGGGTCCACTCATGTGAGGGTCCGCTCGTGTGAGGATCCACTCCTGTGAGGGTCCGCTCATGTGAGGATCCACTCCTGTGAGGATCCACTCCTGTGAGTGTCCGCTCCCGTGAGGATCCACTCCTGTGAGGATCCACTCGTGCCAGGGTCCGCTTGGCACCGCCGACATGGCCGCGGGGTCCCCGCCGTCCTGGCAGTGCTGGCCCCCAGCCGGCACCCCGGCTCCCCGGCGCTGCCTCCGCGGGCTTCATAAATCACTGCGGCCCTGTGCGGTCAATGGGAGAAATAAACGCGGTGGGATTCGTCCCACCCGATGGAGGACGATTCTCTCCTCGTCGTCTCCCCGGCGCACCGAGCCCCCGGCGCAGGTGCCCGCGCGGCGGGGGGCTGATGCGAGCGCAGGTGGGTTACGCCGTGCTCGCCCCACCGTGCTCTTACAGAGAGAACTTCTCTCTCCCCGTTTGGGGGAATTTAGATCCAGCAAACAAGAGGAAGGGATGGGAAGCAGCGGCGAGTCGCGCCGTGCCGTACCGGCTAGCGATGCGGCCGCACCGGGGTTTGCCGGCAGCGGCGCCGGCAGCTCCCGGCCCCCAGCGCCCCCCGCTGCAGCAGAGCAGCTTTTCCCTCCTCGTACCACTCGGCGCTCGGCTGTAGGATAAAACTGGGCGTTTTTCAGCCTGCTGGATGTTCTGCCTTCGCTGGGGTTTATTTACCATATAATGTGACACAGTAATTTCACTGTATGTAATTTAATGACGCATTAGGAAAGGATTAATCACTGGAAGCGGCGCTCGCGCCGGGCGGCTTGGCGGGGGTCTGGCGAGAGGAGCCCCGCTTCCAGCCCTCGCTACCCGGCCCCGCGTGATGCTGCCCCTCGGGGGCGAGGGTTCGGTGGAGCGGAATCGCTGCCGGCGCCGGCGCTGCCGGCTCCCGCCCCGAGTGCCCCAGGTCCCTCCGCCGGCTGGCTGCGCCCCGAGGCCGGGCACACAGCTGGAGGGACGCGGCTGGAGACGGCGCTGGGAAGGAAAACAGGATACGCAAACCTCTCAAGAGCACATCCAATTTCCATTCATTAAGCCGTAATTTCCATCATTTTAATTACATAAAAGGCAGATAAATGGTGAGTATGCTCCTACTCGTGCCTTTTCTCTTAATTATTAGTCCTTTGCACAGGCCAGTTTGCAATGAATCAGCCTTTAAACAGTGTTCAATCGGAACATGTTCTGCTTTATTTGAATTATCTTGTTGGCCGATCATTCCCTAGAACATAATAAAACAAACATTAATTACTACTTCAGCGGGTGTAATCTTCTTGAAAGCACTCAACGCTACTCAAATGCCATTGTAGCCTCACGCTCCGCACTTTAAGGCGCGCGGGTAAACAAACTCCTCCGGCAGGACTGAACGCGCCAGCAGAGCCCTCGCTTGCTGCTCCAAACGGCCAGTTTTGGAAAAGTTTGGAAAATGCACGGGTATGCGAAGGAAAAAGCCAAGTCTGTTGCCCAAAGAGGCTGGAAGATGTGGTGGCTCGGCGGGATGCTGCGGGATGCAGCAGGGTCGGACCACGGCACAGGGCTTGTTTGGGTCTTGCCTCCATCGATTTGGAACATTTCACACACGTGTAAATGGCAACTCCTAATCTCCACTTGGTTTCCGATGGCATTTCCAGGGCTGTTACTAAAAGACTCTGGGTGTTGCACCTCACCGGGGGACAAGGGGGAGCCAGACGCTTGGCGTGTGGGAATGTCTGCTAAAAGACGAGCTGATGATGGGATGGGATGGGATGGGATGGGACGGGATGGCATGGGATGGGACGGGATGGCATGGGATGGCATGGGATGGCATGGGATGGCAGGACACCCCTTGGCTTGCCTGGCCAGCTCCTCACCAGCCTGGCAAGGTCAGTGCGGAGGCAGGAGGGGCCGGGGCCGGGATTGCTCCCTCCCTCCCCAGCTGGGGATGCGCACAGCTGGGGGCACTCAGCACCCTGCCCCCTCGCCTACAAATGGCTGCTGCAGACCCTGGGAAGGCTTTTGGGCTGGCAGGGGAGGTCTGTGGTGTGGGGGCTGCCTGCCTGGTGTCACTCCTCCTGCGGGGCTCTGCTTCAGAAACCCCCTGCCTGGGAAAGCCTGCCCGGGACACCTCTCATCGGCTGCTGGGTCCGGCGAGGCTTTGCAGCCCCGGGGCTCCCCTGCCCTCAAGAAAGCTTTTCCCACCAGCAAAGTGATGAGAGCGCCAGGAAAACGCCGGCGTGGGGCAGGGAAGAGGATTCTCCAGGAGCAGGGAGCTTTGGTGAACGCGTGTGGAGCCTCCTCATGGTCATCCCCGGCCAGCTCTGGAGACACGAGGTGGGTCGAGGTTTGGGCTTTCCCGGCCAGGGAGCGCTGGCCCGATGGTCGCTCGGGAGGTCTGGCGGTCTCAATCGCCAGCACTGAGGTGTGAGGGTTCAGGGGGTCCCGTCCCCCAGGGAAGAGCTCTGGGAAGGCAGAGCGAAGGGACAGGCAGGGCTGCAGCCGGCGGCCGTTGCGATGCTGGTCGGAGATTGGGGCAGAGCTGGCTCTGTGCTGGTAGCTGAAGGGTTTGTTCTGTTGGGGACTTTCAAATGCGGAGGAGAGAGGGATAAATCTCAATTCCCGGCCCCCTTCTGACTTACAGCAGAGCAGTGCACATCTGCCTAACGAGGAGCAATGCTGCTGGCAGCCGAGCTTCTTCCTCTAGGAGATAAGTGGGATTTCTGCCCCCAGTGCCATTCAAACACCCCCTGCCATGGGAGCCCTCGCTGCTCCGGCTTCCTCCGGGAGCCGTGGCTGGGGAAGCAGCTGCGTTGCTGGTGGGCAGTCGTAGCCTCTTCCCGCACCTCTGCCCTCGGGATGTGTCGTTCCCGGCCCCCCAGAGCCCCCAGGACAGGGCTGGGTGCTGCCCCGCAGGGTGCCGGCTCTCACCAGCCTGCGCATCCCATGTTGCTGCGGTACTTTGGCTCGTCTGCAGGCCGGGAGGGGGGTAGCGCGGTGCAATTCTGGCTGGGAGAGGGAAGAGACATGTCTAAAGCCAGGCAGCAGCATGACATTTTTCCAGCCAGTTTAAGTTCAACATCATTAGACATTCCTCCTACGCATAGCGAGGCACGGGGAAGTTTTGGCAAGGTCTTTCCCTGGTGGAGCCGCCTTCTCTGAAGCCGCTCCCTGCCGCTCCTCCACCTGCAGAAGCCCAGCCCTTGGGGTTTTCTCTTGGAGTTACTAAAAGATTTAAAAATGAGGGCAATTTTCCTTGCCCGTAGCCCCACTGCCAGCTGCAGCGCATTTCTGAGAGGATCTCTGCATTTCATTAGATGCGGAGCCTTCTGTCTGAGAGAAATCAATTGCAGCCTGAATCTTAAAGACAAAAATCAATCGTAACTCCGCTTTCCGAGTGTGGGCTCGTATGCATACATCGACTGAAGGGGCTCGGGCAGCCTCTGGGTCCGAAGGGACCCTTATGACTGTCATGTTCGGCGTCTGCAAGAATAGAAAGGCGATATGAATGCAAAGAGAGCATGGGCTCTTCTTCGGGCTGCGGTTCTTTAAGGAGCCGGTTCTTGTCAGGGTGGGGATGTACCCCGACGCGGCGAGAAACCCATCCTCCGTGCAGGTTTCCATGGAGAACTGCGTGGAATCAGAACTTGGCCTGTGTCGACATTCTCAGGTGTGCCTATCCACACACACGCCGAAAAGGAAATGTCTCCGAGTTTCCTAAATATTCGATACTGTCACTTTTAAAGTCTGGATTTGCGTCTGTGCAAGAAAAAAGGAGTTTAAGTATGCTTTTAAATGAGGAAATTGTTGTCATTTCGTTACTGTCCCACCCACCAAAGGGCCATGTGTTTCTTCCCCGTCAGTGTTTCCCCCAGGCAGGGGGTGAAGGGACAAGGGGCAGCAAGGGACAGCCCGGGTCCGGCCCCGGCATCCTGGGGGGAAGAGGAGGATGAGGAGGAGATGCTGTGCGGATAGAGCCATATGTTGTCAAGTTAATAAAAGACCTTGGAAAGCACAAATCCTCAATGCTGGCTGCTAGCCCAGGTGCATAATTTCCTTGCCGTTGGGGGGAGCAGACGGCAGCTGTGCCGCTCCTGTATTGTAAGCTAATGAAAAAGCCCACAATGAAACGCTCCATTCCCGAGGACGGCGCGGGAACGCGGCTCTCTCCGTCAGTGCCGTTATTTGCGTTGGAGGGAGCCTGGAAGGCTCCAGCAAGGATTCCTCCCACTCCCCGTGCTGGGGGAAGACTGTTCCCACTGCAAAGCGGGGGTCTGGGGAGGCACGGCGGGGTGAGGGGCATCTCTGCAGTGTGTCCCCCCAGGGAATGCACCAGGGGGAGCGAGACAGGACCCGCCTGTGGCAGGGAGGGGAAGGAGCTGCTCCTGAAAAAGGGGGGAAAAGCCCATTTTTTGCATGTAGCCGGCCTGCAAAAGCCCCTTGCTGCAGATCCCCCCCCCCCAAGTCTGGGATGTGTTCGATGGGATAAGTGTGGAGGGGAGGAAGCAGCGAGGGCCGCGGGACCCCGGGACGGCGGCTCTGACCCAGCAGGTGCTTTGCCGGGCAGCCCTGGGCCCTGCGCCTGCCGGATTTATTCCGAGAAACTTTTTTTTTTTTTTTAATCAGTAAAACAAATTCTCAATGACCCACCTGAGGCTTAGCAGAACAGGGAAGCTGTTGCGTATATGACTCAACCGCAACGCAAAGCTATTTCCTTCCTCATTTGCAAACCTGCACGCTCAGACGTACACAAATTAATGAGTATTATTATGAGCCTCATTAAAAGAACTGTTCTTTGGGGGGAACCATCTTCCCCAATTCAAGCACCACGTTCTGTTTGCTCTGCTATTAATTGATGGCAAACTGTGAAATTCTCAATTTCGTTACGATTAACTCGTGCAGTCTGTGACTTGCCGGCTGGTCGCCTTCCCGGTGCGAGCAGCGCTGGCGTGGGATGCTGACAGAGGCGGAGATGGCTCCTGCACCCAGCCACTCGCCCGGGACCATGGGGACCGAGTCCCGCTCCACGCGGGGGAGCGCGGCGCCGCTCCGAGGACAGCCCCACACACCGAGCGAATTCACCCCGCTTCCTGCAGCTCCGGCAAAGATGCCGGACTTTTTAGGGAAATAAATACCATGCTGGGATTATTTTTTTTTTTCTCTTCATCCTCATGTGGATTGATCCAACACAAGTGTTCGTCCTCGCCTTAAGTAGGGAACCGGCGCTGCATCTCGAAGCCTCATTTTGCCTTTTGCCATTAAATTATATTAAAAGGGCTTTCATGTTATCCCTTAAGTAGGTGCTTTTCATTCCAGCCACATTCCCTCCCTTACCGCCAGCCTTCTCTGCTCACAGCAAGAGCTTTCCTTGCCTGTACAGAAATGGAAGGCATCCCGGTTATTTCTCTCACGCAGGTTTGAGGCACCTTACACATGGCAGGGTGTCACCATCGGAGTGACGACGTCTTTCCTGCAGGCGTGTGAATAGGTGTGATCCGCTCCCGCCCCCTCGCTGCATCCCAGCATCCCCCCCATCCCCTGGGAACTAAGGATGCTCGTGGGGATGAGCTGAACGCCAGCGTGTCTGGAGCCGTACCGCCTTCCTGCGGTCGAGATGCGCATTTTCTGTTGCCTGCCCACCTCTAATAGAGGTCCTGCAAATTAAGAGCTGGATGTGGATCCTTCTAACTACAAGAGATCAGGAATTTCCTTCCTGGAAAAGGCTGTGTGTCCCTGGCTGGCGCTGGGGCAGCAGAGGTGGTGGGGAAGGGGCTGCTCCGGCCCCGACGCCGCGCTGGGTCTCCTTCAGGTGCATCAATCTCCGTCTCAGAAACCAGGAGGAAAGGGCAGCGCCCCCGGCGTGCCACCCGCGCGGCTGACACGGTGCTGTGCCGTGAATGATGTCCCTGTTCCCTGATGGACAACCAGCGGACGGTGTCAGCTGGGGAGCAGGGACGACTCTGACAGAGCCTGTAGTCGAGCTGGTGGAGGAAGAAGAGGAGGAGGGACGGCGAGCTCACAGCCCTGGCAGCGGAGAAACGGTCAAGCCAGCCTCGCCGATGCCTTGGATGCCCAAGGACCCGATGAGTAATTGGGAGCGATGCTTGGCCCAAGCACCATTTGAAGTCTCAAACGGATTCTTCTTTTTACAATGGATGAAAAAAACCTCAATTTTCAAGAAGTGCATCAAGCCCTTAATTGGGATTTTAATTCCTAAATGGCAGCAGGTACAGCAAACCTGTCTGCCCGGGCTAATGCATCCTGGTTATTAGAGAGCAGATACCCGGGAACGGAGGAGAGCGGCAGCGTGTGCATAGCAATGAGGCGTCCTGGCAGCCCCCGGAACCAAGGTTGATTTTCTTCTGCATCTAAAAGCAGACATGAGTGGTACTTATTAATTTGAGTCCACCTCTGAATGCACTTAACGATTCAAGTCCAATTAGTTTTCAGAGTGCCCAGGTAGGAAGTAATCATTAAAAACATGTAAATTAAGTTACTGGGGAGCTTAATAGATTAGTCATTGACTTTCTAGTTTATGTTGGCTCTTAACCTTCAGCTTCAATTAATCACCAACAATTTCTCTGAACTGGCTACAAAAGGTTAGAGCCCGGGGGCTGCGGCACGGCCGGAACGCGGGCTGGCCTGGGGGGGGCCGGGCAGGGTGCCGACGAGCGCAGCCCTCGCTCGGCATATCCCTCGGGAAAAGCAGCCTGTGCCGTGCTGGACACCCTCTCTCCTTCCAAAAACGAAGACCCAAGTGCTTCGTTTGCGGGTAACGAGCCGCTGCCCCCAGGCTGGGGGCTGCCTTCTGGTGGTGGGGGGGGGTTGGCCCTGGGCATCAGACCCCCCCCCTCCCCGAAGGACTCACACCGCTGCTGGGCCCTGCCCAGATCCAGAGCCCAAAGCCATTAACAGCATCCAGAAACGGTCATTTTATTAACTTAATGAACTTGGATGGGTGCCTTGGGGATGAGCTACTCCTAAGTGCAGGTCTCGGCCTGATTCTCCCACTGACATCCCTTTTCCCGGGCTATTTTCCCACCGTGCAGCACTGCCGTGTTTCCCCTCTGCAATAACTGAATTTCAGTTGCGACTGGAATTGATAAGAGTTAATCTGAGATTATGAGGGGACTCCCAATAGATGCCCTAATAGATTAGGAGGTGCCTAATAGAAAGATGGAGTCTCCTGGGGTGGCACAAACCTCTCGGTCTGTGATAAGGAGCATCCGCGGAGCCCCCGCTCCCCCCCCAGACATCCCCAGCCCCGCTGCCAGGGGCATCCGCCATCGCCACAGCGGGCAGCAACTTCATCACGGAGGGGAAAAATGAAGGAAATATCTCCTAAAAAGATATCAGGCTGTGAGCATTTGAAAAAGCTATTTCTAAAATTGCAATTACCAGGAAGGAGAACAAATTACCACTTCAGGGACCGTCACACATGGAGAATCAGAGCTTTGGGAAATAATCAGAAGAATATATTCACAGAAGTGCATTATTTATATTGAAACATTTTAAAGTAAAGGTCACAAGGAGAAGCTGAAGATTAGTAAATAGGAAAATGGAAGGATCACTTTACTGCCGTAATGATTATGGTCCGTTTTGGCGCTGACTGCATTAGTCACCGAGACACGTAAGCCGGCGGGGAGCAGCCCCCAGGCGCGGGCTTTCAGGAGTTAAGGGGATGATGGATCCTCACGGACCCCTCAGCGGTGCCGGTCCCTGCTCTGGACTTGCCCGTTGGCGTCAGCAGGATCCTCAGGGCAGGGCAGGAGCCGGCCAGGTGTCTCCTCCTCGTGGTGGATTCCCCTGTCCCTGCGGACCCCGGACACGGCTCCTGGCACCGCGGGGGGCCCACAGGTCACCTGTCTCGCAGGTGACACACGCGGACCCTGCGTGCACCGCCCTTCGGCCGCTCGCACCGCGTCCAGGTCTTGGCCTTTACTGGTGGTACCAACCACCTTTACCGAAAAATCCCGAGCATGGAGAGCTTTTCTTTCCCAAACCTAAGGGCGTGCGTGTGTGAGACAGCGGATCTGCTAATCACGCTCCCTTCCGTGCCTGTCAGAGACTTCTTGTAAGACAGCGGTCTCTTTTTCCTCCCCTTGGATTAGCATACATCATTTTTAATACTGAGCCAACCTGTCAAGCTTCCCCTGGCTCCATCTAAGCTATTACAAAGGCCTTAAAACAGACATAGGGAGCTCTTCCTGGGGGGTGCACAAGCCCGCAGGAGGCAGGAGATAACGGTGGTGGGTCCCCCAAGGCCTGGGGTGCCAAGGGGGGGTGAAATCTGGGGTCTCGCAGCCCCTGCCCCCTCGTATCCTGCATCTCCTGCCTCCGCGGGGTGAAGGAGCTGAGCTGGACCACGAGGCCGACCCGACTGCGCCCGGCTTTGCCGACAGCTCCCGGTTCCTCTCCGCTTCCCCCCCACTCCCAGCTGAAGGAGCCCTGAGAAAATATTTGCCATTTATAAGCAGGGAAAATAGGATTGATTTACTGTAGCGACATCTCAAAGCATGAAGTGGCACTTTTACACCCGTATCACCCATTAGACATCTGAAGGCATCAGCACAGCCCATTTCATTTTTAAAGACGTACAAAATGCTGGGAGGAAGCCATTTGACATCCCCATTCTGGGAGCTATGATAGCGCGCTGAAAATAATACGAATGCATCAGAAGCCTTCCGTCTGCTCGTTCCAGTCCCCGTTTTCCCTTCGAGTTGTGTCAATACGCTGCTAAAGAGCTGGTAAGTGTTGCTCTGTAATTTTTCTCTATGTCACAGCTGTTGGAGGAGCTGCCTGTGGACGGTGCACTTAAATCGAAGCGGCAGTCGAGTCCGCGTCCGGCGGGGGCTCCGGGCCCGCGTGCGGGGACCCTCCTATGGAGGGTGTCGGAGCATCTCATGGGAGATGCTGCATCCGGAGGCTTTGTGTCTGAGCAGCCTCTGCTGCCCAAGAGGAGGAGGAAGGCACTTTGGGCTGGGATTTTTCCCGCTCTTCCCTGAAGCGGGGCTGCAGTAGCCTCCGAAATCGCTGCCCTGCACGGGGCAGCCCACCCGCGTCCGAACAGATGCGTCACCCCCGGCCTCGGCCACCCTGGGGACCCCCAGCCTGCGCGGGGGCTATTTCTCACCCTCCGGCTCCGGGGCTTTTCTCCCTGGACCCAGCATCGGCTCTGCGCTGGAAACGCTCGCAACTTTTAATGGTATTAATCTGTCACCGGGTGCCAGGGGGAAAGAGCCTGACGGCGTTTCTGAACAGTAATAGCTGCGCGCCGAATAGCGCCGGCCCTGATTTATTAACGAGGAGATTTCACAGGCTCCCGGCTACTGACAAATGGCCCCAGTTTTAGCCGCCCCCCCCCCCCCTCTTCCAATCGATACCTTTTAATCAAATCCAATCACACCAAATGAAATTAAGGAAAGTGTCCAAAATAACCCTGAAGTGCTGGGACGCCAGTCCTGGCACCAGCGGGCACTGGGACCCGCGGGAATGAATCAGCTCTGCGTTGTTGGCAGGGGAAGGAAAAGGGGGGGTTGGATTGCTGCCCCATCACCGGCGTGGGGAGTCCGTGGGATCCCCAAATTTCCTTGCCTGGACTCCAGAGGTTTTCCTGAACATACCCCGGACCTAGGGATGCTGGAGATCCCATTTAATTACGAGGTTCCCTGTGGCCAAGGGCTGCTGGGGCGAAGCCTTTAGAGCACCCAGCATGTGTTGAAGGCGCAGAAAACAAAAGGATTATATGTACACATACACCTAGTGAGTGCACAAGGCTAAGGGTGCTGCTGCTTCTCCGGTGCCCAGCTTGGCACAAGCAAATCCAAGGAGCTGCATCCTCCTGCCATGTGGGAGCTGGCGGCGAGGGAGGGGACCCCCCACCTCTTCCCAAGGCTTTCCTCGCTCCGCCCCCCCAGCAATCCAGAGCGGTGGCACCGCTTGCAAGAACTATCCTGGAATATTTCCTATCGTTCCGTCTGTATTGCTCTCGCACTTCCGTGGCGTTCGTGCAGTTTCCTCATTGTTCCTCGGGGTTTGCTCTCTTTAGCTGCTCACGCTTCCACTAAGTTTGAGAGCTATTTCTGCGTATGAATTATTCTCTGACATAATTTTGCAGCACTGGTTATATTTAGAGAGCTCGTTCATTGGGCGAGGCTTTCTCATTTTCCGTTTCGTTGGGTGAGCTCCTCCGATTTCTCTATCCCATATTTCAGGCTCCGGTTGATGTGCGTTAACTAATTACATTGTGGGATGCCAGATGAGGCCGGGCTCGCGCTTCCTCCTGTTTTTGTAGTGATATTTATTTGTGATAACGCAGAAGGCAGCCGTGCAGAGACACGTCCCCCTGTGTGCGTGTTACAACTGTGTCGGCTTCCACTAGATCAGCCATGAAAGAAATTTTCACCGTGAAAAGGGAAAAGCTGTTGCAGTGGGGCCCGGATCACTTTATTACGCTTTCCGTCTATTAGGCTCTCTGCCGCCGTGGCTGCACTTCGCGTCCTCGGCCAAGCGTGGGGCTGGAGGGGTGGTTTTGTGGGACAACCGGAGCCTCCCCATCCCCAGGGGGGTTCCCTGGGGGCTGTGGTGGTTTGTCCATCCGTCCTCACCTGGCTGGACGCTTCCCCTCCATCGTCCACCGCTTCTCCTCCACCGCCCCTCGCGCGGGCTCTCGCTTCCCCAGCCGCCTCTCTCACCTCCTTACCCTGATCTATTTTTAATGCTGCCCTTGTTTTTCCTCCTCATCCTTCTGCCTTCCATAAAACACTTGACTTTTCATGGCGTAATTGGTGTTTCACGGGTGCTCCTCTTGCACGTGCCCCGGTTGCCCTGATGCCGGCCGGTGGCTTTCGGGAGCATCCCGGCACTTGCCCCCCCCAGCCGCTCACCCGCCTCTGGGCACCGCCGGCGTGACACTGCAGGCCAACCGCGGCCTTGGTCCTCTCACCCATTAGTGGCTTCGCTGACCAGCCCCTCTCCTGGGGCTCCTCATCCGGGCCCAGCATCCCGGCACAGCCTTCGGAGACGATGGCTGGGCTGCTGGAGCCGCGCCAGCCACAGCAGCTGGAGCCCGGCAGAATTAAAGTCTTAATTGCCTGTGATAATTTAAAATCTGAGGAAGTTTCCCCAAAGCACGAAGCTGTGTCCTGTGCGGATCCGAGCGTGCGCAGTGGCGGGCGGTGGAAGGACGGCTCGTTTGTGCCTCCCAATCAGCCCAGCGACAGTTTGGGGATGGTTTGGGCTGCGTTTTTTCGGAGTCCTGCGGCAGACAGTGAGGCAAATCCCAGGAAGGGGTTTGATTCCAGCCCCGGACCAGCGATATCATACAGGCGGCTTCTGCAAACTGCGTCAGCATCCCGTTCAGCAGGTCCTGGGGGGGGGGGGTCAGGGGTGCTCATTAAGAGCGGTGCCAGCCTGCGTCTAATTAATGGCTCTGTGGGGAGGGCAGTGCTGGGGGGGCACAGGTATCCCGGCTCCAGCCCTTCGCCGGTGGTTTGGGGTCCGTGCGCGGTCAGCCCCACGTGCCGCGGGGAGCGCTGAGGTGGTGACAGAGCTGTCCCCGTGCAGGGCTGGCCCTGTCCTCCCCGGCCACCAGCCAGGGCCCCTCTTGGCCACCAGCGAGGGAGACGGTGCAGGAAAGACTTTAATAACCACCTTTAGTCCTGTGCCTGTGGTTAACTGCAGCTGCAGGTTTATGGTTCCAATTAATTGGGCGAGTAAAATTAGAGGCACCCAGGTGAAGCCACAGACAGAAGACATTTCCTACGTGCTTTCTCTTCCTTGGTGCTTGCCCATCCCTGCCACCCCGTGGAGCGGCTCCGTCCTCCCCCCCGAGGAAGGCATCAGGGATGCTGGTGTTTGTCCCTGAAGGTGGACCCTGGGGGGGGTCCGCCTGCCCCCAGCCCCATCACCTCCCACACTTCTCCCAGCCCGGTGCCCCCCAGCCTGCCCCATTGCTGCCTGCCCCTCCTTCGCCACAACCTGCCGTACAGGGGCCAGGCATTCCTGAGACCCTTCCAGGGGCTGATCCTGCCCCTGTCTGGGGGCACGGCTCTGTGAGCACCCCCCAGGGCAGCCCCTCTGCTGCAAACCCCTCTCTGGAGCCATCCTGGGGGGGGGCCGTGTCTCGTGCTGGGGGCTCAGGGGGTCAGACCGGTGTTCACAGCAGCCCCGCGGCCTCGCAGCTCTCCTCCCTCGGTCGAGGCCAGCCCCGGCAGAGCATCGCCGCTGCAGGAGGACGACCTTGCAGCCCGCGCTCCTCCGCTGCCTCCCCTCGAAGCCAGGGGTGAGCCGCTGCTTCCCGGGAGAGAGCTCCATCTTCCCCGCCGACAGCTCATCCCAGTCCCCCGCCATCAAGAAAATCTCATCAGGCTCCCTCCTAACCTTTGCGCAAAGGTTGTGAGAAATGCCAGGGCCGTATTTCACAAGAAATACGAGTCCGAGCGGTCCCAGGCTCGTAAAGTCAGCGGCAGGAGGCTCGGCGGGGCGGCCGGGCTCTGCCTGCAGCGGCATTGCCCAGCCCCGGCGAGCGCCACCGCAGCCACCTGGGGATGGCTCCTTCGGAAGGCGCGACCCTCTGCGGCTGGGATGGATTAGGAGCGCCCGGCTTGCCTGTGCTGCCTTATCTGCCCAATAATTGAACGGAATAAGCTCTCTTATCACTCTGTTCCGGCTTTTCCCTGGCAGCCCCCTTATCTCGCAGCCCTTGGAGATTGCGAGCAGCCATCAAGCCTCCCGTGAGGGTGCTGCATCCGTCCTCCTCTGCCAGGCTTGGGCGTCCCGGTGCGGTGGGGGGCACGGCCCCTCCTCTGCCCCTCGTCCTGCTGCAGGGATGGGGGGGTCCCTCCGGAGGGGCCGTGCGGGGGGATGCTCCAGGCAGTGGCTGCGGGAGCGAGGATGCTGCTGGGGCTGCAGGCAGGCAAGGAGCAGCGAGGGATGCGCAAAAACCTCATGTGTTCAGCAGGAAGAGCACGGGAAAGGCAGCGAGGTCCCTGCCTGAGCGCCCCGGGTTTCGGCTGCTTTCACAGCGTAATTTCCACCCCCTGCACGCTGCTCGTTGCCTGGGTAATACAGGGGAGGACTGAGGCTGCTGCTGGTTCCGGCTGCGGTTCTGGGGGCTGCGCGGGAGGCTGGATGCCGCTCTGCTCCGGCAAAGGCAGAACCGAACTCTTGGGAATCAACCGGGGAACCGGTGCATCCTTTTTGTTAGGGACAAACTCTTCGCTTTGCCTTTGATTAGCACCTTCCGCCGCAGGCACCCCGGGGCCCTGTCCACCGAGCATCTTCATGCAAAGATTGCGGGGAAAAATATTGACTGTTTGGGTTTAGTTAATTTATTATCGGTTATTGTCGGTTGTATGAGAAAATGGAGGATAGAAAGCAGCTGTGAGTGATTGCCGCTAGATGGCAATGAAAATGTCACTGCCTTGACACAGGCAGCCTGGCAGGGCTGGTGGCCCTGGGCTGCTGGTAGCCCTGGGCTGCCAGCGGCACAGCCTGGGGCTCCCTGGAGACATCCCAGCGAGCTCGGCCCCTGGGCCGGGGTACCCCAGTGCCCCCTCCTGCCATTCCCCAGCGCTCCCGGAGAACCCAGCAAAGCGGGACTGAAACCCTCCTGCTCTTCGTTTTTTCACCCAAAGCCTTGCAATTACACAGTGCCAGAGAAAAGCTTCGCGCGGCCGAAGCGGCCGGCGGTGGGGTTTATCTGCGATGTTCAGCGTCAGCCCGCGCGGAGCAGAGCACGTAATTGGGTCTCTCAGGTAAACTGCGGAGGATTGAAGGCGGCTGCAGCTGTACGGAGCTGATGGACCACTGAGGAGACATTAGCATGTGAAATGATGACCATTAACTTGATTAAAGAAAGGACACAACACGCATTTTGTTCTTGTAGCGGAGCCGCTTCTTCCCATGAATCGTTGGTTGGGGATTTTGATTTCCTTATGCCAGGAGACAAAACACCTCGGAAGCGATGGGTAATTGCTTACAGGCTGAGTTTTTCTAGGCTAACCTAATCTTGCCAGGGATTTGCTTTTAGCTCGGATGGGAGGATGGATTTTCTTTAAGAGGGGGATGAAAAACACTGTCATATATTAGAAGCAGAATAAATGAGTTCTGAGCACTGGATTTACACAGGCTTTTCTTAAGTGATGGCTAACCCAAAAAAGCTTTCCCCAGTCCTGTGCGGGGGGATCCGAGGACCGGCGGCAACGGGTGCGATCCTGACGTCGCCGTTAGCTCCTGGGAAAGTGACTGTACACGTGGGGAAAACGGCTGGGCATCCCCCAGCCCGGGAGTATGGCACGGGAAACTCTGCGGCTGGAAAACCTTCCCATGGGGATGGCTGGCGGCACCCAGGGCTCGCTGCCGGGGCCCGGGAGGGACGTCCCCAGGTCCCTGGAGAGGGGTGTCCGGCAGCGCTGGGCGAGCACCGCTGCCCCATCCCTCCCTCCATCCCTCCCTCCCTCCGCTGGCCCCGACGCTGCGCGGGTCAGCCGGGATGCCGCGGGAGTGGGCAGATGTGCTCGTAATTAGGATGCATCAAATCAGTTAAAGCTGAAGACAAAGAAAATTAGAGAAAATGAAGAGGAAATGAAACGGCTCGCGCAGATGCAGGAAAAATATTTTTAGTCCCTCTAAGTCCATGGCGTCTGTTGTTTTTGAAGAGTCCGTGCTGAATCCTCCCGGGACTTGCTTCCTTTCAAATGAGGTTGCCATCTCCCAGTGCTGCAATTAGACATGTCCGCGCAGCTTCTATTTAGTACAACCAAAGCACTTAATTTTCATTAAAAAGATGACATTGTGAGCAGTTATGAAGGACGGGCGGCAGCCACTGGTACCCGCATTCCCGAGGACAGAAGGGGACACACAAATGCATAAATTATCGGGCTCCTTTTCCACGTTTCTTCTTCTGCTTCTCTGCAAAGAAGATCGACTCGATTGTAGGTGCCTCTCCTGATATCTCTTTTAAAATCCTATTTACATTTCTGTTAGATAATTCAGTATATCCATAAATTAGTGTTGAACACCAGTTTGTTTTACGGAAGTGTTGAGTAATCTCCGCCTCATGCATATTCAGGGTCCAACCCAGGATCCCCCGCAGCGGTGGGGGGGCCGGTGAGCGTTCGCAGGCAGGACCCTGTACCCCTGCGGGGTCCCTCCGATTTACTGCTGGCCCACGGCTGGGCCGCTGCCCAAAAGCCGAAGCCAGAAGGGCAGTAATGGAGCTCTCGCTCGATTTTAGCTCTGCGGAAGGTGGGAGGTAACGGGGCTGCGTGCGTCTCCCTCGGCATCTCACCAGGACAAGGGCTGCCCTTGCTTTGGGAGCGCATCCTGCCCCGGAGCGAGCCAGGGATGCACTCGGACCCCGTATGGATGCCGCGCTTCGCATCCGACCCCACCACGCGCCGCCTGTAGCCAAACTTCCGCAGCGCCTGTTCTTGCTCCTGCCAAAACCTGGCTGATTTTAAAGCGTGACCCCCTGGCGCTGCTGCCTGCCTTGGCAGGGGGTGGCCGGTGCCCACTCGGGCATCGCACCCGGGTGCTGGCCGTGGCGTGGCCAGCCTCAGCCCGGCGAGGGCAGCCATCCTCGCCCGCTCCAACACCAGCCCCGGGATGGAAACCTCGCAGGGTGCCGAGAGGAAGAAAGCAGGGCTGGATAAAACAGGGTCATTTTTGTTTTTCAAGTTTTCCACGTTCATGAAAGCAAAGACTTGTGTGGCTGAGCCTGAAGACACACTGCTTCAAAGAGCAATTTTAATTGAAATGGTAATGATGAAAGTATTGCAGCCAAAATTGAAATATGCATTGCAAGTGCTCCCTCCTCCCGTGAAGCGCGTCCATGAGGAGCAATAACAAAAACAGGGGGTCTTTCATGAGGACTCTTTGGTCTCAGTCGCCGAGTGGTGGCAGTTTGCTCAGTCCACGGATTATCTTTTTATCTGTAAAAGCTCCGCTGCAGCTTTTCTCGCATCCCCCCTCGCTCGGGGCACCGGGGCTGGCTGAGCATCGCTGTGGTGCTGCCTCTGCCCGCGCCGGGCCGGGTGCCGGTCGCTGCCCGCGCTGTGCCGTGGCACTGACTCCCGCTGAGGTGTCTGAGCACTTCTCTGCTCCTGCTCTGGGATCCATTGTGGGCGGCGGTGCTGGGAGCTGGGGCTCTGCCCCGTACCACCAGCCTCCCGTCGGGTACGGAGCAAAGCACTGCCGTCCTGATGATCCATGGGGAGTCCCTCACCGGAGGCCGCGCTGCCGTAAGTGGCCTTGAAGGGGCAAAATTTAAGGTGGTTTTAGAAAGGAGAAGGTAGAGGTGCTGGCCCCTCTCTCTCTCTGGAGATCGCCTGCCCCGAGGCGGGTCTGGGGCTGCAGAAACACCTCCGAGGTCTCCGGCATTGCTTTGCTTTTCCTGCCACAGCCCCCAAAAAGGGCAGAGGTGAGGAGGTGGAAGGAGAGCCTTCGTCTCCCCCCCGGGAGAGGAGCGGAGCAGGGCTCAGACTCGCCTGAGCACAACGGGGAAAGGATCCCGAGCGGAATAGCTCTCGTCTCATTTCGATGAATAAGCGTTGAAAAGAGCAATGGTTGCTTTTCAGCAGGCTGGCACCTGGGGAGCTGTGACTTTTTCTCTAATGAGAACAGAAGCGACGGGTGGAGCTGACGGGGGAGAGCGCACGCTGGCAGGTGCCGTGGTGGGGCAGGCAGGGGATGCTGCTGGGGCAGAGGCGGGGGCTCAGGCAGCCCTGGGAAATGGGCTGGATGCTGCTGGACCAGCCTGTGCTCCCGCAGCGCTGGGAATTTGGGGTCTGCATCCAGGGGATTCCCCTCCCGCCTCCCCCCTGCAGCATCCCGGGGATGCCCAGCGCTGCGCTGCAGATCTCCGGGTAACATCAGGGAACCTTCCCTGGGCAAAGACCATCCAAAAAAAAACCCCAAAACCCCCTTTCAGTTCCAAAATGTTGTACTCCTGGCACATTCCCGTGTAACCTGTGACTGTGCCCAGAGTGATGCGCAGATGAGACCACGTGTAGTTCCTATTACCAGGCGCCAGGCGTTCGTTGTTGCGCTACAAAGCTGGGAAAGGACAAAGCGGCGTTCGATGGGAGGCCGTGATGGGAACGTGTGTCTTTTGAGAGCTCAGCAGAAGAACAGAAACAGCTCTCAATGGAGCTGCTGTTTTCCCTCCTGGGAACAGAGGGATGTAGCACTGGGAGGTCACCGCTGGCGCATCAGGAGCAGAGGGTCTGTGCAGGGCTGCCATGGGGACCCTGTGCTCTGCTGGCAGGTTGTGTTGCCCTCGGATTTATCTCCGATCCACCAGGTCAGCAGAGGAAAGCGTTGAGCTGCCGGAGCGGGATGCTCTGGGATGCTCCCGCAGGGCTGGGCTGGCTCCCGGCGGGGTGGGATGGAGCCCCGAGGCCGTGCCCCCCGACTGGACCGCTGCCGGCTGCTGGCACAGGAGCACAGGGGCCCAGGGGTGAAAACCTCCTCCGCTCCTCAAACAGAAAATGAATGCTGGTTCCCCTCTCCTCAGCATTAATCTCTGTCCCTCCTGGGAAATTACGCCACGATAAATCTTTATTTCTCATGATGGCTTGCCAGCTTTAATAACAGTTTCACCGGGGACAGGAGAAGCTGGAGCCAGAGCCCGGGCTGGAGGATGCTCCACTCCTCCTGCGAACACCGACGGGCCGGGACTGATTTATCCTCCTTCCCTGAGCCTTGTTTGTCCAGCTGTCGTACAGGGCCAAGTGAATAACTGTTTCCTCAGTAAATTTAGCCTCTTCTTAATCTCCAGGCATCCATGGAATTTATTTGCTACCCAAATGGAGCCGGATGGAGAGAGACGTAGGTCTTCAGCCCCTCCCTGTGCAAGGATGCCCACCTCGCTCTTGCACCCGCAATTGTGGGCAGAAGAGCTGGTCCCCACTGGGTGCTCGGGAGCATCCCGCCATGGCCTGGGCACGGCGGCTGCCTGGGGTCCCCCTGCCGACAACGGGATGCGGGATGCTCTGCCGGGTAACGACAATACCCACACCCCGTCCCGCCGGCGGCTGGTAGGAAAACACGTCGCATTGCAGCACCTCGGAAGGGCTGCTCGGTCGCTTCGTTTCCGTGAATGTATGAATATTGTGGTGCCGGGGATTTTTATTGTTTTCTAACTCAATACAAACCATTTGTAGAGCTGCGTATAAGAAAAATTGAATTTGTTCTTAGTTCCCACGGCATCCGACCGGCAAATGTGAATAACTGTGTTTTCCCTTATTTGTGGAAGTAACTGAACAGCCAAATGCAATTACTTCTGGAAATTCTGCTGCGATGCAGAGGCCAGCGTCAGCCCTCAATCAGTTTTCTCCGAACCAGGGTGGCCAGTGGCCGGTGGCTCTTGGTGGCCATCGGGATGCTCAAAGGCTGTCTGGCTCCCCTCCTGCGCCTCCTTGCTCCTCCTCTCTGAGCAGGAGGATGGCTTGGGAATATACGTTTATGCCCAACGAAAACACAACCCATAGACGAGGAAGACGACAGAGAGATGCTGTGCAGGGAGAAAGGAGATGTTGCACTTCATCCCGGGGCCATGAGAGCCGGTGCGCGGGGCCGCTGTGCATCCCCTCCCTGAGCATCCCGCCGAGCCGGCGCTGGGCAGGCTCCGCACCTCCCTTCCCACCCGCCCGACGGCATTTTCGGGGAAATACTGCCAGATAAATAACCCCCAAAAAGGAGACGCTGCCCCTGTGACCGGGCCGCTCCCACAGCCACCCATACGGTGGTTGTAATGGCTTAAAGCGGGTCCCGTAATGGACGGAGAAAAACGAGCACAGGGATTCCGCGGCCGAGGCTGCAGCCGGGGCTGCTCCGCTCAGCCCTGCGATCCGGCAGCACAACGGCTTCTGCCGGGGCGAGCGTCAAATGCTTTAGCGGGGAGTTACTATAGAAACTATCTCAACTCTTCTTTCTGTGCAGCCTCGTTGCTACTAATAAATAGCCTCGTTATTTTGCAAAAAAAAAAAGTGCTTTGGAAACCGGCAGCACCACAGTTCAGGCCAATACAAAATTAATGATCGAAAATAGTGGGGCCATTTTTTTCCTGCACCATAAAAAACGGGGAGGCCGGGGTTTCCATTAGGGAGAGTTATGGCTCATTTCTTCGCTTTTGCTGTATTTATGTTTTATGTATTCAAAAGTGATTTCAGCCACTATCACAAATTACCGATTCCCACATTACATTAAGGGTCTGTGAAGAGGAATGGCTCCTGCCTATTAAAATAAAGCAGTAAGTTCTGTGCTGGCGGGCAGCAGCCCCGGCTCCGACAGTCCCGGCTCCTCCCTGGCACTTGCCCGCCCGGTGGCTCGGGCGATGCTCCCGGCGGCTGCCGGCCCCACTGGAGCCGGGGGGGACTACCAGCGCCCAAGGCAACGGCAGCCCCAGTTTCCATGATGGATTTATCCCTTCTCCGCTGCCCCAGTGGCTGCCTCCACCTCCCTGCCCGGCTACTTCAAACATATCACTTCCATTTCATTTCAAGCGTGCTCGTCCCGGTGCCCAGAGCAGCCCAGGGGAGGACAGTTAAAAATAATAACAGGAATAACGTGACCCTCCGGAGAGGAGCTAAAACACGCGTTGCTCTCTGTATATTAATAGCTCCTGCTGTTGATGACTCCTATCGCTGTTTCTCTCCCAGCTGGCGGAGTGCTCCGGCCACGCGGGGCTGGAGCAGGGCTTGGGGCTGTGCCGGGGATGGGACAGGCTTTCAGGATCGTCCCTGGGGTCTTGGGTGTTTGTGGACATCATCCCTCTGACGGGCTGGACGCGGTCACCATCCCCTCCTACGCACCCGAATCGCACTGAGAAAATCCATCCCTCGCCGATCCCCGCAGCGCTGGAGGCTCCCACGGCCTCCCCCACATCTGGAAGAGCCGGTCTGCCTCAGGCTGTGGGATCCAGCTGGCTTGTGCCGTTGGGAAAACCTCCGGATCTGGGCATCAAAAGCTGGAGCATTTTGCCGGTGCAGCCAGGCTTCGCTTTGTCACAAACACCACCCGAATTACCTTAACCGCATGCAGCCGCGCACGCAGTTCAGCCCCGAGTCGCTCTTGGGAGGGAAAACGGAGCGTTTTTAGGGGCAAGCTCCACGGGCAGCTCCCAGAGCGTGTGTTTTGCTGGCAGACGGCTCTTGCCGTGCAAAACCTTCCATGGGAAGCGTTGCGTTTTGCTCCTCGCGTTTTGCTCTGACGTTGCCAAATTGCATGTTGTAAGTCGTGGATCCGAGAGGCAAGTGTTGCCCAGGAGAGGAAGAGCTCGACATCTGCCTCAAGGGAGGATGGAAGCCGATAGCCCCCACAAGAAGCCGCCAGCGCTGCCGTGCGTTGCCGCGCACCTCCCCCTGCAGGCATCTCGTCCCGGCTGCCGGTTTGCGAAACCTTTCGCAGCCGCAGTTTTTCTCTCCTTTACCCAGTAAAAGCTGGATGTCATTGTTTGTGTTCTCGTGCCATGTCTCTATATGTCGGCATTTCTGTAAAGATCTGAAAGCAAACCAGAATCGATCACGCTGGTTTGCCCCGGGCATGAATCACCACATACAAATAGGAAATACAGCTCTCCACGGCTCCTCTTGGAGATCACGTTAATGACTTTCCATGGTGCAGACCCAACATCTCGATGGGAGGCAGCCAGGCACCAGAGAAAATGATGGGGAATATAATGAATCATTTGTCTTCCCTGTGGAAGGAAGAGTGGCAGCGGAAAAAACAGACCCTTAACTCTTCAACAGCCAGCGGCGGCTGCTGCTCGTGTTCCCGGGGCCCCGATGGACAGGGAAAAGGGGGGAGAAAGAGCACGGGAGACTGATGAGAGAGGTCATTACCACGCTGGCACGCTTGCAGTAGTTAAAATGGATGCAGACCTGCTCTCCAGAGTAGCCTGGTTGTCAGCAATTGCTTATTTTGCTGTTAACAATACAGGGCCGCTCATGGAAAAGGATTTAACTTTCTCGATAACAGGAATGAAGTGGATGTGGCTTCGCGTGCAGCATCCTCCACCTGAGGTCCCGGGGACGCTGGAGCCGCCTGGAGAGCTGCGCCTCCAGCATGGGGCGGAAGGAGCCGCATCTGCCGGGAGAGAGCTGAGAAATGAAGGGGAGGAAAATCCCAGCCCCAGCCCATGGATGCTGCCCCGGCCCCGGGATTCTGCCCACCCCATGGATGCTGCCCAGCCCATGGATGCTGCCCCAGTCCCAGGATGCTGCCCGGCCCATGGACGCTGCCCCATCCCATGGACGCTGCCCCAGCCCATGGACGCTGCCCCAGCCCATGGATGCTGCCCAGCCCATGGATGCTGCCCGGCCCATGGATGCTGTCTGGCCCATGGATGCTGCCCGGCCCATGGATGTTGCCCCGGCCCATGGATGTTGCCCCGGCCCATGGATGCTGCCTGGCCCCTGGATGCTGCCTGGCCCCATCACTGCCTCTCCCCAGCCTGGCTCTGGGAAGCTGCTGCATGATGCCATGGGCTTCATTGCCCAACTTTTGGGCTTCATTGCCCCGCGGGATGTCCCTGCCTGCTGCTGCCCACCCTGCCTGCTCCCCGCTCCGCCGCCAAACCGGGCACACGGGGCAGGTTCAGCAACACCGGCAACAGCTTCGGGCTCGTGAACGGGGCCCCTGCATGGTTCCGCCTGCGATAGGAAAGGGCAAGAGCCTTAAAAGCCTTGCACTCAGGGACGCGGTGACATGCGGCTAAATTAGAACAGCATTTGCTCAGTGTTCTCATCACCAGCCCCCTAATTACAGGCGGTGAAACAGTGATTTTTACGCAGCAGCAGCGGGAGCTTCATTATATTGGGTTTGACCTTTCCTTTATTGGACAGCACAAGGGAAGGCGCAGGCGAAGGAAAGACGGTGTGGGGAGGGCAAAGGTGCTGCCTCTGGCCGAGCTGGGCGCCCTCGTGGTGAAGGATGGGGGGAGTCCGAGGGGGCAGGACGGGGGTGAACAATCCAAAATTTCTCCGGTTGTATTAATATATTTGATATACATTATATGTAATATGTAATATATATTATGTTATGTTATAGTATTATATTATATTATATTATATTATATTATATTATATTATATTATATTATATTAATTTCGTAAGCGGTGCTTTTTGAGCGGCGAGGGAAGCATGGAGCACGAGGAACCGTACCATTAGCCATGACCACCGACAAACGACTTTGGTCTAATTAGGGCAAGGAGGGGTGTCCCCAAAGGCAGACCCCAGGCAGGGCTGGCTGGTCCCCCCCCAGACTGAGCGTGGGGTGGACAGGCTGCGACAGAACAGTCTTCCTTTCTTTTAATTTAACAATGCGGCACAAGAAAAAATCTGTTAGGATTTCACTTGCTGGCAATTAAACTGGTCCGGGGGAGGGAGAGCCTGGAGCAAGTCCGTGCCAAACAGCGTGTCTGAGCTCCTGGAACGGGGGGGTTTCTCGCCGTGACCTGGATAGACGGAGAAGGGGGTCATTTACCTGCCCGCGTGGGGTTGTGTCTGCGGAACGAGCTCCCAGAGGCTGCTTTTCGGGTCACTTCTGCCCCCGCTGCCGAGGGCAGGGCGGGCTCGGGGGGGTTTGGTGACGGCCACCCCCGGCACAGGGGACGACCGGGCTGTCGGGGGCCGCAAGCTTTCCGAGGGTGCCCGAACCGCTGACGGCTGGGAATAAATTGCCGGCTCCCATTTAATCAACGCTGCCCGTTGCTTCCCGTTGAGTGAATTAAAAAGCTTTCAGCGGCACATACAAATTGCGGTCCACACTCGCAACTGATAAATGTTCCTTTTGAACTTCAGCACAATAGGGGAGCTGATTAAACTTTTAACATTTTTAATCATATAGTTTATTTAAAATGTATTAGCTGAAAAAAAAAAAAAAGAGAGAGTAAGACTTTTTTATTATTTTCTTAAGAGGAGTCGATGTTAGGGATAGATAAGGCATCACTGTGAGCTTAGCTCTGATGTTCCCATTCAACTCGAGACCCACAGCTCGGGTTGAAATTGCCGACTTTCAGTGAAAGCTGGGGCTCAGCCGGGGCAGGAATTTCCCTGGCAGTTTGGCAGCGTTCCGTCCCCCCCCCAGCAGTTTGAAGGGGGCAGCATCCCCGAGCCGCAGGTCTCGGCGCAGGGCCCCGACGGCAGCGACGCGCCTCGCAAGGCAAAATGCGAGTGGCGGCTCCCCCGTCTCTGTCGATTAAGGAATTAAAGTTGTTTCCCCGATAAACCACTCAAAAAGAGAAATAATCAATCATCTCAAGCAATTTCATTAATACGGACGCGATCGTCTTTTTTTCCTCTTCAATAAAATGTGACTTGTCTTCCTGAAATCCGGTTCAGCATTTTAACTCGGCTCACGCTGGGATGAGGAAGCCACAGTCACCCTTGAAGCCTGACGGCACAACTAATATTTGCAATTTAAAGGGGGTAAGTGCTGGCGGAGCATGAAACGACCGTTACACAGCCAACCACTGCCCGGTGCCCTACAGATGGGTCTCATCACCCCCGCACATCCCGAGTGGAATTCGCTCGGAACAGCATGGCTTCTACACGCATTACAGCCCAGCGAGCTTTCCGTCATTGTTGTTATTACCATAATTACCAAAGGAATTAGTAATGATAAACCGTCGAGAGTTAAAGCACTGGAGGCTAAAGAGCAGTCCGACGCAGTGAAAGGCTGGGAAGCGTTTTCCTAGTGAGGATCCACACGCTATTTACCAGGCACGGCAAACGGGAGAGGGCGGAGAGTGCGGAGGGAGCTCGGCTCGGGAAGCGCTCACAGGCCACGTGGAGCTTGGGCTGCCATTCCACAAGACCGAAAATCAACGCAAAAAGAAGGAAAAAGGCCAAGCGTCTGGGCTCGGCAGCTGAATCCTGCCTGCCATGCACCGATAGCAGGGATGCAGCCGTAACTCCCTCCTGGCCGGCTGCTGCGGAGCAAACCCCCGCTCCGGCTCGGCACCGGCCCTCGCCAGGAAGCAATGCTTGGGTTTGCTTTTTTCCAACCACGTTGCTGCCACACGCCGCCAAGCCGACGGCATCACTTTTACAGTGAGCTCCGAACAAACCAGGGGCAGGTTTTCCCTCCCGGAGCTCCCCCTCTCCATTAAGCGTCGTGCTGGCGCGGCCGGCACCCTGCGCTCGGGCAGTTCTCGGCGCCACACGGCTCCTACCTCGGGCAGCAGCCTGAGACCCGGCCTCTCCGTCTTTTTGACAGCTTCATCTTTATTTGCCACTGACAACGATATACGTAATTGCAGCCCTTGACGGATCAGATAGAGAAAGCACTCCAGACACCGCAAGGAATAAGTAAACGGTAACGCGTGGGTCGAGCCCAGCGTGTTTTTGCCCCTTCTTGAGAGAGCTGCCAACCCTGCTCCCGCGGCAGCAGCGGCGAGAGGGCGATGATGCTCCTGCCACGCTGTGCTGCGGGCAGTCCCCGAGCCCAGCACCCTCCCGCAGCTTTCTCACCCACGGAAAATTCACACCAAATCCAGGGGTCACACCGGCTCCCCCCCCCCAGCATCCCAGCAGATACCGGCTCTTCCATTTTTGGGGATGAGGACTGGGAGCACAGCAGCTGGAGGCTGAGCAATCGCCGCCTCCTGCAAGCCGTCTCATAATCGATACCCCCTGCCAACATTGATGCCAATCACTTTAATTCTTGATAAATGGCAGGCATAAAACTGAGCTATTGTGTTGCTAAAAGAAATTTAATTAAGGGCGAACAGAAGGGATTCATCACTTGGCAGCGTAGCCGTTGAAGTCGGCTGGTCGTCCAGCCCCCATCAGTAGCCTTCCAGCAGCTCGTGCTGGTAACGGCGGGTCCCTGGGCGCTCGCTGCGTCCGTCCCGGCTCCCTAAAACCAGCCCGTTCCCATCACACGGCTCAGTGCCTCTCGCTGCTGTACAGCCAAGAGGGTCTCCAGCCCCCTCAGCATCCCCCCCTCAGCATCCCTCCTCATCTTCATCCCCCTCAGCATCCCCCTGTCAGCATCCCCCTGATCCCCCCCTCAGCATCCCCCCCCAGCATCCCCCCCCCAGCATCCCCCTGTCAGCATCTCCCTCATCATCCCCCCCCTCAGCATCGCTCCTCATCTTCATCCCCCTCAGCATCCCCCTGTCAGCATCCCCCTCATCCCCCCCTCAGAATCCCCCCCCAGCATCCCCCATCAGCATCTCCCTCAGAATCCCCCCCCAGCATCGCTCCTCATCTTCATCCCCCTCAGCATCCCCCATCAGCATCTCCCTCACCATCCCCCCCCAAGCATCCCCCCTCATCTTCATCCCCCTCAGCATCCCCCCACCTCAGCATCCCCCCCAACATCCCTCCTCATCTTCTTCCCCCTCAACATCCCCCCCCCCCAGCATCTGTCCTAGTCATCAGGATGGAAAGTAGTACCAAAATTTGTTAAATCACTGTTTTTTATCAATAAAGCATATTTTTGCTCTTCTCTTGTGAGCGAAGGGCACCACCCCTCGCCATCGCCCCCTCTCCCCGCTGCGTTCGGGCACATCCCGGCCCTGGGGACTCGGTGTCACACAGGGCACGGGGGCTGCCACCACCCCTGGCCACCTGCGGCCCACCCCGTGGCTGTGGGGCTGCGTGGGTCAGTCCCCACCCGCACGTGCACGGAAAAGGATTTTTGTCTTCGCTAAGTTTTTAATTGCAGGAAGCCTTTTCTTTGGGACATACGCTTATTCATGTCTGATTATTTTTCTTAGCGCATCTGTGACATAATCAGGGTTTCCTCTGCACGCGCAGAAAGACTTTCTTCATTAGTTATTAGGCTTCAGCCTCCGAAGAGCAAATTAGGGGACATGAATATGCAAATGTAATGCTTCTAAGCCGATAGCACCAGCGCTTCCTCCGGAGGGGATCAAAGCCGCGATGACATTTGGCTTCCAACTTTTTGCATTCCGGAGGTGGGGTTTTCTACTGGCTTTAGTTTGGTTTTTTTGCGCTGGAGAGAGCTAAAAATAAAAGTTCCGCAAAAGTTGCTCTTTTTTTCTTGCTTGGTTGTGTTTGGTTTGGGTTTTCTCTCAACAGTATTTGCACGGTGCTGACGAAGCCGCACAGCTGTCAGCCGGAGGGGCTGCGGCTTTTCCAGCCCCTGCCCAGGCCCCGTCGCGGGGATGCTCTGCCCGGTCCCCGTTTGGTGCCGCGGAGGGCGGTGACACCAGCCCGGCTGCCACTGCGAGAGGACTGAGCGCGAGGGACAGCTTGGGGATGTGCTGGATGGCAGGGACGGCGCGGCCTCACAGATGGCTTCAATTTGGGCTGTAACTTCCCCAAACAAGCCATTTCCCCGCCATTAATCGTTTCCAATCCCACCCCTGGGAACCCTGCGGCGGAGCGAGAGGAGGCGATGGAAAGAGCCGCCGGCGCTGCCGGCTGCGTGGGGCTGGCGTTGCAAACCCACCCTCTGCAGCCCAGGCAGGGTCGGGCTCGCGGGGAGACGCCAGCACCCAACATGGGGGGGGTCGGCTTTAAATCCAAAATAACTCTGCAGGCTCCAGGGAGGAGGATCGGGCTCCCAGACCAAGGGTTTTTCACACACCGGAGGCTGGCGGTCGGTTCTTCCCACCTGGCAGCGCTGGCACAAACACCCGGTGTGGGGGTCCAGGACATGTCCCCTGGCAAAGGGGCAAAATCCATCCCCAGGCACCACCCAGGACCACCCCCCCCGACCTCTGTGTCCCTCCCGGCCAGTGGTCCCCCCTCGGCGGGGCACGGCGGGGGCTCCGCAGGCAGCGATGGCAGGTTTGACCACAACGCTTAAACCAAGGGCCTCCAGAGGGCAACAAATGAGGAGCCGGGGGGGGGTGGGGGGGAAGAGGAAGAATGTTAAACTCTGCACATCGGGAAAGGGATATTTTTAACAAATACTCCATTAACTGCCAGCAGGAGTTTTTTTTTTCTTTTTTTTTTCTCTTTCTTAGCGTGCAAACTGCTCAGGGAGCTTCAAATGGTGGCAGCTTGGCTCCTCCACTCCCATCTGTGCAACGCTGCCTTCAAATTAACAGCTCCGGCAGAGCAGCCCCCACCCTGCCCGGCACCCCCCCCCCCCCCCCCGGCTCCGCTCCCAGCATCCCGCATCTTCCTCTGCCCCCAGCTCGGGTCAGTCCCTGCATCCAGCCGGGAGGCGCTGGGGGCCTCTGCGGCCGCCTCGCGCACGAGCACGCGGGGACGGGGAGGGGTGAGTTATCCTCACCTCCACTTATTTCTTTATAAGAGGAAAAAAAAAAAAAAAACAAAAAACCCTCTCCACATCCTGGCCCGGCTGTAAATGAGGTCAGTGCCACCGGGACAGTCATCAGCGCAATTACCGCCAGCAATCAGCATTTGTATCTTCTCCAAAGCGAGCCCAAGAGGTGAGACGAGTCCCGCCGCAATTATTAACCACCCTCGTCAGCAGGGGAGAGGGGAGAAATCCATGGATGCCGGGGGTGGGCCGCGTACCCTCCGGTCCCGGGAACAGAAGCAACAGGGTAACAGTGATGGACCAAGACCACGGGGGGGAATTTTTTGTACACCAGAAAAAAAGAAAAGGCAGAAATTTACCAAACCTCCTTTATCTAAATTACGCGGCACTTCAGAAGATGAAAGATCCCACCGAGGCCGGCAGCCCCCAGTTATCAGTCTCCGGGAGGAAATACGATCTCGCAGGAGCTGAGCCACGGACGCTGGCAGAGCATTGCTGGTAATGGATTTCATCACTCTTTGCTGCGGATCGGAATAAAACAGCCTTTCCATGTGGAAGAAGAGCCGATATTTCACGGGAAAAGGGTATTTGCGAAATCATCAGGCAAACCAGCACAAACCCTCCGGACGAGGTGTTGCAAACCTCGGGAGGAGCGTCGCAAACCCTCAACGTGTCCAGAAACAACACCCCGCAGACGCCGAAGCGCTTGCAGGGTCTGGACCCGTTCCCGGCACCGATGCACCCCGCACTCCAGCACTCGGGAATTTCTGCCAAGAAAGGCCCGAGTGCCTTTTCCCTGCCTTATAGCGATTTTTATCCCGGCGCACATCCCCTCGCCTAGAGCTCATCCTGACTTTTGGGGCCGGAGCCACCCGCTGCCTCTCGAGGCATGAGCTTTCCCAGCGGATCATCCCGCCGCTGCCGGCAATGTGGGTGCCAACAGGAGGGATCCCTGTGCTCCCCGGGAAGGGCTGCGTGCCATGCCATGCCCCCCACCCGAGCATCCCTCCAATCCCCGGGACCACCCCAGCCCCGCGCCCGCCCCCAGCATCGCTCTGCCGGCAGCTGCCCTCGGAAGGCTCCATCCCCTGCCCGCGCTCATTAATAACGCACTGGAAACGAAAGCGGCGCGCTCTTTTTATATCAAATTGCGGCGGGGAGAATTATAGCTGCTCCGAAACAAATATTTATACTTTCTCTGGATGGCTTTCGGGGGCCCTCGCAGGCAGCGACTGCGGAGGGGAGGCAGCGAGGCGGGATGGCGCCTACTGGGATGGAAGACGGCGTGTCCCTGCCCTGGAGGTGACCACGTGCCGACCCATCTTCCTCACTCGGTAGAAACAAACGCACGAAGCCCCGTCTGTTCCAGTGGGATCAGAGAACCGGCAGTGCCACGGAGAGGTACGGTCCCACCCGATGCCGGGCTCAAGAGCGCGCCAGTGCCCGGGGGCTCGGCTGGCAGAGAGGGCCCTGCACCATCGCATCCCGCATCCCCGCAGGCATCTTCGTCCCTGGGGGCTCCCGAGGTAACTCCTTGGTAAATATTGGGAATCAGGGGGGGATAATAAGGAACTCCAATAAACTCCCCGCCGGCAGCAGCTGTTAGTTCATGTACCACCCCCCAGGGCTGTAAATGCCCTTGGCTGGCTTTTGCCCTGATCCGTGCCAGCCCAGCCGCTGCTAATAAGTAATTAGGAGATAATTAACATTTGTAGCATACAGCGAGAAACATCTGGGCCTGATAACGTATGAGGAGCCTTCGGGGGTGATGAATGGAGTCCGGAGGAAGGAGAGCTGCGGGCGGCTCAGCAGAGCATCGTGCTGGCGGGGACGGGCTGGGGACCGAGGGGACGGGCTGGGACAGCCCAGGGGCGCTCCGGGGACGCCCCTTCCCACCCTGCTCCCAAGCAAGGGAAGCAGCGACGTCCCCCCGGGAAATGGTTTTTCAATCAGGAGCCGATCACTCAGAAGCGACCCAGAGTCGGAGGAAGAACAGAGGGCATTCGGTGGAGCTGGAATTTATTTCGTACGACTCCTACTTAATTAAGTACTTCATTTGCATAACCTTGTGCAGTTACTCATTTCTGTCATCACGAAATTCAGCCATGTGCAAACAGTTAGCAAAAATAACAGACATAACTCAAACTTATGTTTGTTGTAAAAATGGTTTTACACGACGCGGTTAAATGGGCCTGACGTACAGCCCAGAACCGTCTTCCCTTCCCATTTAAAGAGAGGAATAAATCTCTGCATTGATTTCTGGGCAAATTATTTTGGGTTTTGCTCGGCTCTATCGACTCCCCTTCGGCAGATTTCCCTTTCTATCGGGCTGCGCCGCAGCGAAGCTTTGCGGGGAGCGGGGGGAGCCGTCGGGCTCCCCACAACCACTCACACATTTATTTCCCTGTAAATTAGCAAAAGGCCAAGCTGAGGCGTCCCTAAGGCCTGATGTAACCTCATTAAACCTTTTGCTTGCTCTTAAAGGTTACCTGTGTTCAGGTCTCTCCAGCCTTTTAACCAGCAGCGTGCCTGGTGAATAATGAAGAAGCCAAAAATACCTACGTGCGCATACAGATAGTATATTTTTAGGGCTGCTCTGACCTTCCGCAGCTTGCTGCTGTCCTCCCCGTGTGACACCGGGAGAAATATCCCCGGTGACACTCGGTGCTGGCTCGGGAGCGGCCTGGGAGCGAGGAGCACGGCGCGGTGCCGCATGGGCACGTCGGGGCGGCCGGGAGGGCCGAGTGCTGCGGGATGCTTGGCAAACCCCAGTGACATTTCCCAGCGTGACATTAATAAAGGTGGGCTTGAGCGACGAAGGGGGAGAAGCCAGAGCGTCCCTGGGGAGGGGGACTCCGGAGTCTGCTGGATCCTGCCCTGCTTTTTCCTTTTCTCACCCGTGATGGAGTGATGCTTAGAAGCGCGGTGGCAGCAGCCTGTCCCCGGGCTGCGGCGCATGGCTCCACGCGTGTCCCTGCGCTCACTTCGCTGGTGCCCGGACCCCCCCCCCCCCCCACTGCCCACCGCCGTGGGCCAGCACCTCCCGGGCACCCGCCTCCACGGCAGCTGCCCAAGGACTCCCCGTCTCACAGATGGCCGCTGCAGCCCAGCCCTCCCCCGGCTTCTCACAGCAAAAAAAAAGCCCAGATGGGGAGAAGCATCCTCACAGGCAGAAGCTTTTCGCTGGCATCTGAAGGTTTCAGGGTCGTTTGAAAAGTTTGGAGCACGAACAGGTGCGGTTTATTGCTCTCTCTGCCTCCCCTGGGCGGCTGCGGCACCGCTGCTGAGCCTGGAGGTGGGGGGGGGGTATCTCCAGGCAGCCAAACGGCACCCCCACGAGACAGCTCGCTCTCGGATGTACTCGCACGGAAAACTCATTTAACCGTGTCCTGGGAGGCCCCTGGAAGCGGCCGAGTCCAGGATGCTCTGACGCGCAGCCGGGGCTGCTCGCCACACAGGGGGCCGCTGCTCTCAATCCCCTCATTAGTAATATTAGCACAGAGCAGCAACCCCCCCCACCCCATGCACCCCCCCCAGACTCCTCTGCTGGCGCACCATCCGCGGGAACACGCACCCTCCTGCCTTACAGCGGGGGAAGAGCAACTCAAAAGGCCTAAAAATACCCGGGAAGTTAAATGCATTAACCTTATCTTGATCCCAAGGTGTAATTACATAAAGCCTGGCTCCCAAGTAAATTAGTACATTAATAACAATTTTGTTCCTGTAATTATTATCATTTCTTAGATCTCTCAGCTATTTCCTAATTCAGCCGCGCACAAGGACATTTCCACCACCAAACCTGCCGCCGCCTGCAACGGCCAAACCGCTCTCTGCAACACACAGGCTCTCGGGAAACCTATTTTGGGACTACAAAAACTATCCATAGTTTAAATAAAGATGCTACAAACAAATCAACCTGATTCCCATCCCGTGACAGGGCCGGTCCCAACCTGAAGATGAGCCCTTCTGCTGGCCCGGCTCCCCGGGGCGCCGGGGATCAGCTCCCACCGGCGAGAATGACTTAAACCCAGCGGCTGCCGCAGGCGCGGGCAGGAGCCGCAGAGCCGGGGGGACACACCAGCGCTTAGCGCCGCACTGAGCAAAGGGGCATCGGCTGTGACAAGCTGGGGAGGGAGATGGTGCTTCTCCCGAGGTGCGGATGCCGACTGTGAGGAGAGGTCCTGGGAATTCCTCCCGGATGGCCCGGGGAGAAACCCCCATCCGTCGAGCTGTTCCTACCCCGTGCAGTGGGGACGGGTCCCAAGCCCAGTGAGTTACAGGCAAAGCAGAGGATCTGCGGCAGCGCCAGCACTCCAGGACCAAAGATTTGGGGTCCACCACCAGCCGCTGTGGAGCCCTTGGATGCTCGGGGTCCCCCAGACCCCCAAGAGGGTGCCACTCCATCGGCTCCGGAGGAGGAAGGAGCATCCACTCGGATCTCCATGGAAACCTGCGCCGAGCGGCGGGGGAAGGCTTTAATTTGAAGTGCTGATTTGGCTGAGACCCTGGGAGCAATCGGCAGGAGATGAGCTGCATTAAGAAGCAGCAGGGGTGGGATGCTTCTCCGAAAATGGGTGCCAAAAGAATAGCTGATACCATTAGGCTTGAAAACCTGCTTCCGAAAGGCAGGGAGCCGAGCTGGGCGAGCCCATCACAGCAAAGGATTTATTTAGTTCATTTGGCCCCTTTTTCCTATGCGCAAATTACCCATGAAAAGATTTTAATTATTTTTTTTTTTTCTTTCTGAATTTGTTCATTAATTTGAAGCGAGGGGCAGATGGTCCGCGCAGGCAGAGCTCAGCGCATCCTCCGGCATGCGCTGCGGATGGGGACAGACCCCACCGCCGTCCCCATGCCACGGGGACCTCGGCCACCCGTCCACCAGCCCGGCAAAACACCCCAGGTCTGGAAAACCGTTTCCCGAGAAACACGCAGGCCTCCAGTTTTGGGGCAGGGATCCCAGGGCCCAAAATGGCAGCGCCAGCTGCATCCCCATCTTCCACCACCAACAGCTGGCAGGGCTCGCCCAGGAGGAGGTGAGGTGATTTCCAGTCTGCCAGTGCTGGAGTTAATCACCAGCAATTAACTGGGATGGGATGGGATGGGATGGGACGGGACGGGACGGGACGGGACGGGATGGGATGGGATGGGATGAGATGGTACGGGATGGGATGGGATGGGATGGGATGGGATGGGATGGGATGGGAAGGGATGGTGTGGGGTGGGATGCGATGGGACGGGGCAGGATGGGATGGGATGGGATGGGATGGGAAGGGATGAGGAGCCGCACAGAACCGGAGCCTGGGGCCGCTGGTGATGCTCAAGCACCCATCATCCGACGGGCTCCAGCTGGAGACCCCCAAAGCCAAGCAGGGTCTTCCCTCCCGCAGACCTGGGCGGGCGCCGGGGTGGCACCGGGGGTAGGGGGAGCCCCGGCAGAGACACCCAGGCAGCCAGGCGAGGGCTGGCAGCAGGTAATCCTGGCATTATCCCTCGGCAGCAGATGTAAATGTTAACCCCCATCCCAAGGGGAGCCTAAACCCGCGCTGATGGCAGAGGACAGCTTTTATGATCAATTCTCTTTTACAGCCTTTCTCCAGCAAAGCGGGTGTAACGGCAGGGCACGGCTGTTCCCAGCACCCCGGGTGACGACGTGTCAGATGCCAAGAGGTGACTCACCAGAAATTTTGAGATTTCCAGCCGTAGAAGCAAAGCCTGGCCCATCCAGTGCACGATGGATAACTGCGTGTGCCGTAACTCTGGGTAGCAAGGGTAGGGTTTCGGTGAACTTGCAGGTCTGGCCTTTCTGTAGAGCAGAGACACCTTCTTTTAGGGAGAAAATATACAGCATGGAAGTATAAAATGCTCCATGATAGACAGAGACGCCCAGTAAAACTAGCGGAGACCCGGCCTAGCCCTCTGGCATCTCCTGTCCCTGTCTCCCACTCCATGCATATTTTGGAGATCAACAGAAGGCCATAGCCTCCAAGGCTTTTATCCCAGGACTTTTCATTTAATTTAATTATTGAAGTATTTTTTCCCCCGAGATAAGATCTGCGTGACATTTGATAAGCCGTACCTCCTGGCACAGTCCACTCTCACGCACCAGCTACCAGCCGAACGGATTTACTGACGCTAATAAACGGGTCTTATTGCAGGAGGAGAAAACAACATCCCTGGGAGGAGCCTTGGGGTATCTCCATCGAACACCTCCTGGATGAGCAGGAAGAGGGGCGGCCAGCCGCAGGAAAGCAGGGCAAGAATCCAACAGTCTGGGCTGGGAGGTGATGAACGGCTGCCAGTGCCTGGCCCGTTGTGTCCCTAAAATCAAGTTTTCCAAGCATGAATTCGGGGCACACTCTGCCGTACCTCCTTTGGAGAGCCCACGCTGGGGTCCCACCAACAACCAAGTGATCTGGGCTCGCTCCCACGAATGCCATCTGACGGGAGCTGCTGCAGGAGCAGGAGTCGTCCTCCCTGAGGTGCCTTCCATCGCCTACAGCAGCCACAGAGTTTACCGGAAAAGCTTAAGAGTATTTGGAAATAACAGGTGAACGCTCCGTGCCTTTGACTGTCACCAAGGGGGACGCTGCTTCCCGCCTCTGTCCAATAAGTTAAAGCAAAGCCCCCGTTCTTCATCAAATGCCAAGCCTGGGACAGAAAGAAGGGAAACTATTTTAAAACAACCAGCACTTTATAAATGCTACAAATTTCTGATTATGCCGCTCAAATTATCATCAAAAACTACTCCGCCCTTAAGCATTGGTCTATACCCGCACAGAGCAGCCCCTTCACCCCACGGCTGCAGAAAGTCCCATCAGAGACCCCAAAATTCCCCCGGAGTGTTGTGAACTCCGAAGCCCCGCTTGACTTCAACCTGGGCGGGGGACGAGCGCCGTGGGGAAGCAGCCGACATTTCTCCCGGCAGATTTCGCAGCATATTTGTGAGGATCGGGATCCCCTCGCCGCGGCTCCGGCTGCTCCAGCCCCGGCTGCCGAGGGGCTGCCCAGGAGCATCCAGCTCCCCCCAGGCAGAGCCCAGCGGGGTAGGACATTCCAGCTCGGAGCCGGAGGGATGGCTCCCGTCACCCTCCTCCCAAGAGGACCCAGTTAGAGAGCGAGGACATGTTTTGAAAATGCCCTTCACATCTCATCCATCCCGGCTGGATGGGAGCGCGGCAGCCGCGGCTCGGAGGCTTTTCATCTCCTGTGCCAGCCCTCCTTTCTGCCGGAGCCGCTAATAAAATGCATTTCCTACAGCCATTGTTTCCCTTATGGAACCTTCAGCCTGGTTTTGATTGAGTGCACTTAATATAGTTGCTCTTGTAGAAAGGATTTTGAGCCTGGTATTTGACAACCTTGATCTTAAAGAAATCCATTAAAAGCAGCTTTATCTCTGGGTTTTCTAACCATTAAATCAGGTTTTTATCAAGCCGGTGGTGTGCTTTCAGGAAGACATGTGGGAGAAATGGGGAATAAACCTCCCGAACTCCAGCACTGCCCCTGCTGTGCCGTATTTAGGCTACGTGTTAATCACCAAAAGGGGATTTTTCTCTGCGGAAGAACACCTCACCCCTCGCTTTGGAGAAGTACAGGGCCTGAACTTCCAGAGGACAAGAGAGAACCGTAATTGGCCTCATAAATATTCCTTAGGGTATTCCCTCTGGAAGGTGAGCACCTGGAATCGCGTCTGGCTTCAGCCACCGGACATCCACCGGTCCCAGTGCCAGCAGCCGCAGCAACTGCAGGTTCACGTCCTGTTGGAAAAACCTTTTCTTCCTTCTCCGATAGGAAAATTAACAATCCTGGAAGACGAAGCTTTTCAAAGGAAGCTGTTTCTAAACGACGAGGTGCCGGGACCCTCCCTGGGGCGAGGTGGTGCCGGGCACGGCCCGGGCTGTGCCGCGGGAAAGCCGGGATGCTGTCTCTGCGCCTCAGCCAAAAGAAATTTGGGTTTCCGATTTTCCTCTGGAAAACCATCCCAAGGAAAGGGCAGGGCAGAGCCTGAGCTCGGCTCTGCCTGACCCTGCCAATAGCCCAGAGGGGAGCCCACCACCCGTCGCCATGGTGGTCTGTCACCTCTGGAGTAATTTGCTTGTCTTAAAGCTAAGACATAATTACTCACAGCAACTATTTCTTCACCGTGAAGCCCAACAGCTCCCCGGAGTAAACTTCTACAGGTTTTGCTGAAACGCTTTCTCTAATACGGAGCGAAGTATTTCAAGTTGTGCTGAAGGAAAGGCTGCCGGTGCCCGGCAGCTCCCTCGGCGCGGGAGCAGGCGGGGAGGAAAAGGTCACTTGTCCCACTCATGGCACGAGAACATCGAGATGGTCTTTGGCAACGCTGGCCGGTGGCTCCCACGCCTCCTCCTCACTTTCCGGCCGGTTTCCGCTCTCCCCGTGCAGTCAGAGGGACCATCCCCGAGGAGGGCGATGGGGAGAGCCGGCGGCTGGGGATGCTCTGCCGTCACCCGAGCTCCCCGAAGAGCTCCTCCTGCGAGGGCAGCCGGGGCCACGGGGCACAGGAGGGCATTCGCCTTCCCTCGGGTGAAATGTGCGTTAAATTAAGGAAGGAAGAGATGTGCGGAACCGGAGAGAGGAATTACCGAACCTGCAGCTGGAGATGGTTTGTGCAACCTCATTACAGGTGACTTGAGAAAAAACAAAGTTGCCACATCTGCATGTAACGTACAAATGTGTGTATATATATATATATATATATATATATGATATATACGTGCTGTTTTGCATTGCATGCATCGAAGTGAGCAGAGCAGCACTCTGAGAGGTAGAAAAGTCACCTGGAGCTGACAACCCACCACACGGCTCCCACACAGCCACCAGTGGCCTGGCAGCGGCCATGGCAGTGCCTGCGCTGTGCCGCATCCCGCGCTGTGCTGCATCCGTCACTGTGCCACATCCCGCGCTGTGCCGCATCCCACCGTGTGCCACATCCCACCCTGTGCCACATCCCACGGTGTGCCACATCCCGTGCTGTGCCACATCCCACCCTGTGCCGCATCCCATGGTGTGCTGCATCCCGCCGTGTGCCACATCCCATGGTGTGCCGCATCCCGCCGTGTGCCACATCCCGCGCTGTGCTGCATCCCATGCTCTGCTGCATCCCGCACTGTGCTGCATCCCACGGTGTGCCACATCCCACCATGTGCCGCATCCGCGGCCCCTGGATCCCACTGCCCCAGCGTTGCCCGACGCGGCGCACGCAGCCGGCAGGTTGAGTCACCGTGTGCCTGCCAAAGACAGAAACTTACAAATTCATCCCAGGTGAGCTAAAGCGTTTCATTTAGATTTTTGACCTTTCAAAAGAAAATGAATAATGCATTTCAAAATAAAAACTCATTTCAGACTTGAGAATCAAAACACTTCCAGCTGGAAATGCCAGGGCGACGCATTACAACACCAAAGTTTTTTGATCCGTTCGGTGGAGAGACTGATCCGTTCACCCTCCGTGCCAGCAGCCGCCCCGAGGGCTGCCCTGGACCCCTCCTCCGGCTCCTAGGGGAACTCACAGGCGTTTTTACGGAGCCAATGGAGTGGTGGATTCCCCCCGTGTCGCTGTTCCAAGCATGGCATCAGCCTGCCGGTCACCCCGGGCTCCGGCAGCACCGACAGCCGCACCCGGAGCAGAGACTGTCTGCCAATAAATTCCTAGTGTAACCGTCCTTCCATGTGTCGTTGATTAATTGATAATGAAATTATGTTCCAGGACATAATTGTCCTCTGCTGTGTCCAGAGTGCTCTGCGCGGGGGCTCGCTCAGGAGCTGCCCGTGGCTCTGGGCACCGCTCCTTCAGCCTGCAATTAGCCGCTGCAGAAGTTAATCAGCTTCAGTAACAGCCCCAGAGCCAGATCGGCCTCTCCCGGCTGCGATCGCGTCCCCGTCGCTTGGCCAACGCCAGCCACAGGCAATGCACGGCTCCATCAGCGGGACGCCGTGTCTGCCCTCAGAAGGTGCCACGCCAGGCGGGGGGGGACACCGGGCACCTTCCCGGCCCCCTCCCACGCTCAGGGCTCCGGCAGCCGCCCTCCACCGCGGCCAAACCCCACCGGCAGGTCACAGAAGGGTTTGCTTGATGCTGCAGTGCCACTTTCAAACGAGTCTATCAGCTTTCCATTTGGCAGAGACTCTAAATACTCGTTTCAGCTAATAAAGACACCCGGTAACGTCGCATTACGAGGCTGGCAGGCTCCCAGCAAATATTATGGTGAGCCTTTGTTTAATTAGGGGTTTCTCAGGCAGTCGCAATTTTGTCCTCGTAATGGGAAAAACAAGTTGGGTTTAAAAGTTTGAGCCCGAGGAGGGCCCTGCTGAAGCCCGGGCATCTCGGGGGCCCATTTCCCAGCCTGAAAGGGCATTTTGCTGCTGTAAGGGCTTTTACACCCAACTCCATCTTTTTCTTTTTTTTTTTTTATTTAATTTATTTTCTCATTTCTGCTTGCTGTTTTTTAGCAGCCCCGCCCTGCCCCAGGCATGGGTAGTGCTGGCTGGGAATAGGGCTGGGGGCTGATTTAACTGCTCCCCCGCTGCTGTTCGTGCAATGCCCCCCCTGCCCCTCACCTCCGAGACCCCGGTGTAACCTCCAGTGCCAAGGGCCGGGCACCCGGCGGTGCCGGTGCCAGCGCAGCTCCCCCGGGAAGGTGCTCGGGCAGCCACGCGCCAGCATCAGTCCAGGCTTTCCACCGGCTCCTGCCTCCCCCCGGTCCCGGACGCAGCCCCGGGATGGCTGTTTGTTCTGAGGATGGGTAAAAGCTCAGCCGCCGCAGCAGCGCGCCTGCGACAGCCCCTATCTGGGAAAGCAAATGAATTTTGAGGTGTTTTCCACCCACCCTGCTCAGGCTGGGAAAAGCCAGCGCTGGCTGGCAAAGCTCCCAGGGAGCAGCCCATGGAGGGAGCAGGAGCCATCCCCACCACCTCCCCGCAGGGCATCCGCAGCCGGGGAGGGCAGAGAAAGGTGCCGGAGTGGCACCGCAGCATGTGCCGGCATCGCTCCGTGTTCCTGGCGTCGCTCCCAGGTGAGGAGAGCCCACGGTCCATGGTGCCGGGGCAGCCGGTGCTGTGCTGGGTGCCTCCAAGCAACGGCTACAAACCCCACCGGGACACAGACACCCGGAGAGGCAAAGCATGAGCAGAACCAAAGGGGGCCGTGGGAAGCCTTGGGGGGCTGGTTGAAGTGTGTGGGAGCGATGCGGAGCATCCCTGCCCTCAGCTCCAGGCAATCCAATACCTGCTGCTACACGAGCTCAATTAAAGAGCCGCTGCGGAGCCTCGGGAGCCCAGCCGGACCCAGCGGCACCAGCACCCATCAGCCACGCCGGAGCCCACAGGCAGATTTAAGAGACCGAGGCTGCCCGGGGCAGAGCATCAGCCAGGCGAAGGCAGCAGCGCTCCGGTTCCCGAAGGATCGCACCTGCTCCGAGAGGGCACAGTGGCCCCGAGAGTTATTGAAACCTCAGGAAGCGCTTCCCCATCTTTTCTTCCCTGTGCGCTGCGGTGACGAGATGTGAGACGAGATTTTTTTAGGGTGAATTAATTATATCATTACCGGAATCCAATTTTCTTCCTGACATGAATGAAAGGGGAAGAGAACAACACGTCGCACGCGAGGCGCGCGGTCCTACAAGTTTGTTGTCATTAGCGGGGACAACTTCATTAACAAGCGTGAACCCAAGGAGCGGCCCCATCCCAGCCCCGGCGAGCGGCGGCAGCATTTCCACGGGACGTGGCTTTAATGTCGAGCAGCACCGTGCACAGCCACGGCCCCGTCTCTGCCTCTCTGCCGAGGCTCTCTGCTGTCGGGCAGGAGGGGGTCTCGCCCCCCCGAGCCCCCTGCCCATGGGGCTGCCCCTCTGCAGCCCCCACCGCACCGACAAACCCGCTTGGCTCAACCCCCGTGGTTCGCTTACGGTCAAAGAAACGAAGTTGTTCAATTAAAGCTAATGCAGTAAAATCAAACTAACAGGCGCCAGCAGGGCGGATTAAAGCTCTACAAAGATGTACGGGACCGTGTGTGCCGTAGGAAAGGAATTCCGGGCTGGAGAAGGCAGCGGGGCTCACACCTGGGGAGAAGGGAACCCCCGAGCTGGCACTGGCTCCCAGTTTCCCACACTCCCCTTAAACTCTGCAGCTAAATACAGGCGCGTGAGTAATTAACCCAGTGCCCTCATTACACCTTCATAGCACCGCTCTCGTCTGCATCACGGGGGGGACACGGGGCTCTGCTGAGCCTTTTCCCACAGACCCTTGCACCATCAAGTGACAAATTCTCACTCCAGTTCCTTAAACCAGTGCTCTCGGAGGCTTTAATGACCATCCCTGGCCACAGGCAGCACCGCAAAGGAGGGGCCGTGGGTGTCCAGGTCCCTCACGGAGGAGCCGGGACACAAAACACCTCCGTTTCCTAATGGAAAAAATCCTTTTCGACTTTTCTTCACGGCTTCGCCAGTTGTGCGGATTGCGGGTGGGAGCCGTGGCACAGCCGGGGGCTGGGGGGGGGCAGGCAGCACCCTGCCCGCTCCTTACGGTGACATTCCCTGGCAGCGCGGCTGCCGAGCGCCAGCTCAGCTCCGGCCCCCGCGGCCCCGGCACATCACTCACCGGCGGCGGCGAAGGCCTGGCGCTGGAGCTGCCTCCGCCGCGGAGGGTACGGCACCAGCTCATTCATAAGCCTCCAAGAAATACCCTTGCATGAAAACGTAATGAAAATTATTCAGCTAATCTACTTTAATAACCCGACTTCGGGGCCTCTCCGGGCTGCAGACAGCATAATCATTTTTAAAATATTAGCTGTCATTTCCCATCAGTCCGAGGGAGGCAGAGGAGCTCGGCACACGACTTCAGCAGGGTGACTGGTGCCCCCGCCTCGGACGCGGGAAGAGAAGCGACACGGTGCTCGGGTGGGGGGACACATCGCTGGGGGGGGGGGGCTGCCCACTGGGGCTCTGCCCACGGTGGCAGAGGGGCACGGACCCCCCCCAGCCACCCCCACAATTTGCCTGCCTCAGCTGCCTTTTTTCTCACCTCTTTGGGTTTTTCCCCCCCTCCACACAGCAAACCTAATGGCATCCCACTGAGAGATGGGATACGAACTGGTGAGGAACAGCGGGGGGAGCCTTTTAGCACCCAACAAACAAGATTACAACGCACCGGGACGGGACCGTCATCCCTGAGCCCCCACTTCAAATAAAGTGTCACCCTCTTGATTTTCCCCTCCTTCCCCCCCTGCTCCCACACGGACCCCAGGGATGCTCCAGGCGACTCGGGGTGACACAGGGGACACCAGTGCTCCCCACCACGGGGCTGATGGCACCCAGCCCCCTCCTCCACAGGACGGGGACTCCGAGGGTTTCCACGGAAGAAAATGCTGCCACACGCTGCCAGCTCTGCACAGCAAGTTTAATTGATCAAGGATGAGTAAAAAGTATTAAAAAAAAAAATCCCACAAAACCGCCTGGGTGTGTGCAAAAAAACTCAGTGTAGAATATAAAATACTTTAAAAACATTCCGCAGAATCAAATCTGCAATCTTTTTAAGTTAAAAAAAGGATTCCAACGTGCCCAAGATATAGTAACAAAACTAAAGACATCCTGCGTGGTAGCAAACACCTTCGCCCTCCCCGATTTGAGCAGCCGGAGCTGCGTGGCACCACCGACGCTCGCGGCAATGCCCAGTGATGTGACTACGAGGGGACCGAGCTCGCGACCGCCCGCCTGCAAACAACGTGGCTGAGGAGAATTCAGAGAAAATTCGGATGTGTGTGTCCCTGAGGCGGTGCCGCCGGGCAGCGCAGGACCTGCTGCTCTGCCGCGGCCTCACTGGTAGAGCACCTTCACACAGAAGGTCTCCTCGTTCTTGTCCTCGTGGTCGTTGATGTGAATGAGGATCTCCTCCTCACCCGCGCTCTGGCTCGGGGCGAAGCGCAAGCCGATGGTGTACACCTCCCCGCCGGCCACCTGCAGGAGAAGGGGCGGGAGGAGAGGTGGCAGGACGCGGCGGGGACCCCGCGATGTGCCCACCCTTCCCAGGCCAGCCTCCTGCAGCAGCACGCCCTGCATCCGCCCAGCATCACGCCATGCCCGGCATCCACCGAGGACCATGCCCTGCATCCGCCCAGCATCACGCCATGCCCTGCATCCACCGAGGACCACGCCCTGCATCCACCAAGGACCATGCCCGGCATCCACCCAGCACCGCGCCATGCCCTGCATCCACCGAGGACCATGCCCGGCATCCACCCAGCACCGCGCCATGCCCTGCATCCACCGAGGACCATGCCCTGCATCCACCCAGCATCACTCCACGCATCGCGTCGTCCAGCTGGACGAGGACGGGGGTCCGGCAAAGGGGTCCCGGCGTCAGGAGGACGTACCTCGAAGGAATCCTCCTTGAACTGCAGGAGGTCGGGGCGGTTGGTGCACAAGAAGTAGAGCCTGGGCGAGGGGTAGGGGTTGGTGTAGGTGATGCGCTTGTTGCAGCCTCTCCCGCCTCCCACCGGCAGCGAGATCTCGAACGCCTGCAGGTCGAGCACAAGCCATGGCAGAGGTGGCACAGACAGTGGGAGGGGGACAGAGGGAACAACAGGCGCTCCCCCAAATGCACTACGGAGAATTGCCTCCTGCATGGATGCACCACAGGGGACGTTCTGGAGGACACACTGCCTTACATCCCCTCCTGCTACACCTTGCATTTGGTCTCTGCATACAGAAACCACCCGCGAGTGAAAGCATCCTCCTCACGCTGCCGCTGGCATCAGTGCGTTCGCGAAAGTAATTACGAGCCCGAACGACAAAGGGCCAGGGAGCAGCTGGGCCCGGCCAGCTCATTCTCCAGCTAATTAATGGACGTCCACGGGGAGAGCCGTGACGCTCACTCAGATAACGCCCCGCGGCACCGGGAGGTGGGCTGGCACTTGGCAGGAGGCTGGGGCATCGGTTTAAATGCCGATCTGAACTTCCCTTGGTACCGAGAGTTTGGGAAAACATTTTTAAGAGGAACACATTAGCCAGGAAATCTAATTTTCTATCTTTGAGGCAAGCCCTCCGCCAGCACAGTGCTAATGGAAAGCAGCATGCTGTAGCTTTAATTTCACAACCGAGAATACTTCGGAGTTGGCTCTCCTCAGCATGGGACTGCCTGCAGAACGGCCTGAGAGACGTTCTCCCGGGGTCCTCACTGAGATTATTCGAGCACCGGAGGGGCAGATGTGCGCTCGGGGGGGCAAGTGTCAAAAACCCCATAGATATAAAGAAGGAAGAAGCAGGAGACAGCCCCGGGTTAGTGGCCGGAGTGCGACCACCGGTCCGTCACCACGTTCTTCTGGCGCGGGAGCCGCCGTACCTTGGAGATGAGGGGCTGCCTGCAGGACAGGCAGAGCAGCCAGGAGGACACCAGCTGGTGGGACTCCACGTCCACCAGGTTGAGGTAGATGAACCTGCTGCCAGCCCGCCGGGGCCGCACGCCCACGTACAGGTCCTGGATGCCGTTGGCAGGGAGAAGGAAGGCGCCGTCCGGATCCACCTGTGGAAAATAACACCGGGAGCTGCAGCCGCCTGCGGTGGCCCATCACACCCCCACGACACCCAGTGCGGAGTGTAAACTAGACCTGATTGCTCTTAAAAACCCACGCAGCTCTGCCCCCACTATTGAATCCCACCTACAGGAATACCCCGGGACGGGCTGCATGTTGGGAAGGGTCGGAGCTGCTCGGGAACAGCCAGCCCCCCCAGCCCAGGGACTCCCCCCTTCGCAGGCTTCACCAGGGGAGACTTTTGCTTTTGTTTATGGGCCAGCGATGGAGTTTTTGTGCCTTTTAGTATTCACACTCGCAATTACGGCCAAACGAATTCTAAAGAAATTGTTAGTCTTCAGATGGTCTCATTAACGCAGATAATTTGCCCTCCGGGGTTTCGTGCCGATGATCCTACACATGACAGCTCTAATCAAAAGATAATTATCCCAAACACTTTACAGCAGTAAATCGTTCATAATTCCGAGTGGGCTGCCTTCGCCCTTTCCAGAGGGGCTTTCACAGGGCTGGTCCAGGCCATCCCCCCTACCCGGCGCGGTGTGAGTGCCCTGGGCAGCCCCGCGCCCGCCGGGGATGGGGGGTTACCTGCAGCTCCTGGGGGTGGGAGGTGAACACCCGCACCCTGCGCGGGGCCGGGGTGCCCCGCAGCAGCAGGGAGAGGCGGGCGAGCTGCCCGGCCGTGCAGCTGACGTCCAGGCGCTGCAGCGAGTGCAGGTAGAACTGCCAGATGCGGGCGGGCGCCGCCAGCCAGGCGTCCCTGCGGCACAGACGGACAGACGGGGCTCGGCCACAGCTCCTGCCAAGGAGCCCGTTTCCGTCCCACGCACTCCCACAGCGCAGAGAGCACCCGGCTGGCTCGGGAGGCATTAGCCGGCACGCCAGGGATGCTCCGGCCAGGGATTACTTAGAGGAAAAGAGAGCCATGTAAAACCCTGAGCTGTGAATATTTTGGGAAGCCTCCTGCCCGCCTTTCTGCTGCCCAGCGATGCCGGCCGCGCTCAGGAGGCTGCGAGCAAGGAAAGGGTGGCGCGGACCCCCCTCCCGCCCCGCCACGCACCCAGGGTCAGTGCTGCTCAGTTTTTGGGGGTCCTCCTACTTACATATAAATAGCAACAAAGAACTTTTTGATCTGTGGGCTTGGTCCTCCAGCCACTTTTAAGAAGATGTCCTGCGGCTCCCCGGGCCCCTGCGTCAGAAAGCAGAGCATCGTTCCAACCGTTCACCTCCAGATCAAACCCGCTAATGAGGACTCCAGGGTTTGCTTCCCATTAACGGAAAAACCCGCCACCAACCCACTTACAAAAGCAGATGCTTTCAGCATCTAGTTAAACTATGTTATTAAGTTATTATACAGCTTGGCTGAGCTCTTCCAGTATTTTTAATTACAAAAAGAGGATACAAATGACTATCGCATTCCAGGTCTGCATCTGTAATCAAATTTTGGCAAATTTTCCCCAAGTTTTCTAACAAGCCGTAATCCAATTACCATACTAACACGTTCCTGCAATGGCAATTAGCAACTACCCTTCGTCGCCATCTGCACGCATGTGCCCAGGTTTATTTTTCCTTTCTACCTGCCCATTGCGAAGCCAGACCAGCAAAGCCGGGCTGGGCACCGGGAAGGACACGGAGCGAGGGCTCGGCTCGGCCCAGAGACCGCCTCAGCCTGGCCCGTCCCCAGCGCCCCGGCGTCGCCCCGCGGAGACGCTCTGCCGAGGGACGGTCTATCCCCCGCCCGACAAAAGGCTGCTTTTCCCCAGCGTCTTAATCATCTGGTATTTGCTCAGCAGAACAAGTCAGTACAGGCTGCTGCACGATGCGATAAGGTGCAACATTCAGCTTCAACCGCCAAAAACAATGCGGCTCCTTTTAATTGGGAATAAAGGGCAATTCCGGCTTCATCACCGCCAGTGTTTCACTGCCACGGGCTGATAAATGGGGACGCTCCGTGGGTGCAAGGCACGTCTCTGCCGATGAAAACAACCCACAGCAGAAGGACACAAAGGACAGACCGATGCCGAAGCGTAACCGTTACCATATTTTTGGTTTCGCAAATGATGTCGGGGTCACTGCAGCGAACGAACATCTCGGGCTCCCCCCCCGGCATCCCCACCGGCGCACCTGCGGAGGAGAGACCAAGATGAAACCGTATTCAGCGTTTCCTCTGCTTGCGCTTGCCCCCCCTGCGCCCCACGCAGCCGCGGACCCTTATGCTGGGCCACCAGCAAACCACGCGGGCACGCTGGCGCAGGGAATTAAGTGTAAAATTAACGCGGGCGGGCGGACAAAGTGCGAGCGTGGAGCCCAAGGCTGCGAGGCAGAGCCGTGCTCTCTGGGTGCCGCTGCACCTCCAGCAAGGCCCCTACGAACTGCAGACGCCGATTAACGAGGAAGAGCCCGATCCCCCGCCGGGCACACCGCGGGCTCACCGGGGAGGGTGTGCCAGGGGGGCAGCCGAATGGTCTTCTTCAGGAAGGTGAGCTCCGGGTGGTAGAAGCGGAACGTCTGGTCCACCATGTGGGGCTGCGGCTCCACCTTCACCCGCAGGAGCGCGATGGGCTTCCCCCCGCTCACCTGGAAGGAGACCTGTCCCGGGGGCCGGCGGGAAAGGGACGGAGTTTTGCAGGAGTGATGCTTCTCCTCCCGCACAGCCGCTTGGGCGGCATTTTTACGGCTCCCTCACCTGGATGTGCTTCATCCGCCCGGCCCCACTCTTCCCCAGGGAGCTGGCAACCGTGTCAGCACCGGCGCCCAGCCCAGCCGGCCCCTGTGGGGGGCGAGAGCAGGTTGCTTTGGGATGCAGCATGGCTACGGGTGCACAGGGCTCCCTGCGGCCGTACCACCCTGCCCTACGTAGGCAAAGAGCCGAGGGAAACGCTTCCTACGGGGAACAGCTCAAAACAGGGGCCCACACATACCTGTGCCGTGACAACCGCGGGGTCCGCAGAGAAGGTCTGGTATTTGAAGGGGATGCGGACGGTCTCGTTGGGGCGCAGGTAGACCTGGGGCCTGAGGTCGTCACGGAGGTGGAACATCTCCTCCTCCACTGGAGTGACGCTCTTGGTCAGCTCCTTGAAGTGGCGCCACTCCCTCGGGTCCAGTATGACACTGGGGGAGCAGGTGGAGGAGATGCTGGTGAGGACTGGTCGGGAGCCGGTGCCACCCCACCATCTCCCTGCGCACACAAGGGAGACCCCACTTCGGCCCCCACCTGAGCTCGGGGTGGTCGATGTCGATGGTCACGGTGTGCTGGACGCCGTAGGGGTTCTTCAGGGCGAACTCAAAGAACTCGGCCGTGCCCAGCACGGCGTGGACGGTGTGGGTGGCGGTGATGGCCTGGCTGAGCACCCGGGAGATGCTCTCGCCCTTGACGTGCTCCCGGTAGGCGTCGATGATCTGCAGGTCCCGCACGTGCCGGGCGCGCTGCTCCTGCCAGCCCTGCCAGGAGAAGGGGGACCATAAGCCGGAGCCACTGCGGCATCCCCAGCCCCTGGCACCCCTCTCCTCACCGAGAGCTGGGGCGTCCTCCCGCCGCCGGCGTCCTCCTGCTGCCGCACCAGCGCCATGCGCCGCAGCTTGCGCCGGCGGGCAGCCGCCGCCTCGCTGGGGGGGGCCGGGGGGGCCAGCCTGGCCTCTGGCCGGCGGCTGCACAGCGCGGCCGCCAGCTCACCGTCCACCTCAGCCAGCCTCCGCGCCCGCGACACCCGCCTGCCTGTGGGGACACACCATGGCACCAGTGGGGCGCCCCCGTTACCACGGCCCCGAGGGTCCCCGCGACGCTGCGGGGCCGGGAAGGGGCCGCCACCCCACAGCCAGGGGGCTCAGCACCAGCACCGCGGTGGCAGAGACCGGTGCAGACCCTGCCAACCCAAACCCAGGCGGAGGCACAGCCCAAGCCCCATCCCGACTCACCACCGGCGGCGTTGATGGAGAGCCAGCTGCCAGCCAGCACGCTGCCGGCACCGTCCGGCACAGGCCCAAGGCGGGAGCGGGATGGCAGCGGGGATGGCAGCTGCCCTGGCATCTCCTCACATGGGTGCCCTGCCAGGAATGGAGACAGGGGTGAGCAGAAACTATCTGGTTTTCATCGATATAAAGTCTACTGCAAATTTTTTATCCCCACTGCAGCTCTTTACAGACACTTGAAAGGAGCAGGAGCAAATATCTGGTTGGTAACGACGCTCCGCAGCACTCCCTCCAGAGCCTGTTGCTGTTGCCACCATACAGCTGCGCGCCTGGAGCCGGAGCAGCATCGGAAGCACAGCACCATCCCGAGCGATTCACCGCCTGAGCCCCTGACCAGCTCTGGTTTTCATTTCGTTTCGTTTCCCCGGGGCTGCGGTGCTGCCGCCGGCACAGCCACGCGCCGCCGTGTCTCCATCCCTGCTCCCACAAAGGCCGTGCCCCGCAGCGCCCGACGGGGCTGGAAACCCGCCGGTATTCACACAAACTAGAAATCCCCTCCCCATCCTTCGGGCAAGGGCACCAAGCTTTTCCATACTAGTTTTAACCACAGTATTTTGAAATTTAAAAAAAAAAAAAAAAGAGGACGGGGAAAAAAAAAAAAAAAAACAAACTATCAAAGGGCAGGTGTTGTCCTGGTGCAGCGTCTCCTTTTCCCCTCTCCCCCCTCGCGGGGTGCGAGTTAAACCTCTCCCTGGGTTCTGAGTCTCAGATTCCCCTTCCCAGGAGCTTATCGTCCCTTTGCAGGCAAAGCACGGAAGCGACGACTTAAGATATCTTATAATGGAGCTAATCTTTCTTCTGAAGATAAGATTTTAAAACCTGGAGTCACTGCACATTTATAGGACGGGAAATTAAGTATATAAAACCGAAGCACCCAGCAGGTTCTGGGAAGAATAACGTTCTCACAAGCGTGGTTTTTCCGTCGGGTACAGCCCTGCATGTGCTGCCCGGTCCCTCCCGCAGCACCGAACCGCATGGCGCCGTCCCCACACACAAGCCTTTTGGCCAGCGGGCTCTTACCGACGTTGGCCAGGCAGAGGTGGAGGCGGCCCCTCACGGCCACGCGGACGCCAAGGGGCCGCAGGGCGCCGTGCCGCAGCGCCTCCCGGCCCATCACCGTTACGTCCGGCTCGTACTCGGTGGTGGCCACCTCCAGCTCGTGGTGGGTCCTGACGGCCGTCCGGCTCTGGCGCAGCAGGGACTGGGGACAAGGCAAGGACAGGCGAGGGGTAACGAGTTACGGGGGAGTCCAGTTTGGGGGAGTACGGGGTCTGGGTAAGGATGCCTCTGGGTGCCCTAGGTCTGGGGCGTTCCGCCCTAGAAAACTGCAGGAGTTCTAGGAAAGCAGAAGGAAGTTAACATTTTGCCATCACTTTTGAGGAGATGACGACAAACCCCGCGATTAGGGGCTTGTCAGGCTGACGCAGAGGGGCTGACAGCAACTCGATTGCTAAAGACTCGAGGGTAAGACAACAGCACCTCAACACGGGACCAAAGGAACAGCCAGGCTCTTCCTCAACACTCCTGCACGCGAAGCAGGGGTCTCCTTCGTTAGCAGTCCTGAGGGAAAAGACCTCCAATTTAACCCATACCTCCAGTTTAAGGGCAGCAGACCCGACAAGGAGCAGGGAGTCCCCGTCCCAGACGTCAATCTGGAGGCTGTGCTCGGCCAGGTACCGCACAAACCACCGCTGCTCCCCGGCTCGCAGGAAAGCGGGATCCACCATGTACTTCAGCTGCAAGCCCGGCGGTCCTGCGAGACACACGGCATCCTCGTGGAAACGGGGCTTCCACCAACACCGCGACACTTCTGCTCCGGAGAAGCCTGCCTGCTCGGACACCCCCTCTCCTCCACTTAATGAACCCAGCAGTCAATTAGTAAGGTCTGAGCCCCTCCGGACCGGCAGCCTCCCACAGAAACACTCCGTCTGTACGGATCCTCCTCTCCTTTCCATTAACAGCTCCACATGGAAGAGGAGCTTCATCAACCACAAGTGCTTAGTGTCTCTTGGGACCAGAATTTGGTAAGGCAGAGAAAGATACAAAGCGAAGCGCGCAGCAAGGGGGGTCAGAGCCGCCCTCTCCAGGTGCTGCGCTCTCACGTCTCGCCTTTCTCTTCAGAGGCGCTTTAGCTGCAGCAGGAGCCGGCAGCCTCCACGTGCAAACCGTGCCACCAGCACTTACCAGTGTTTTACTTCAAAAGTTGGACATTTTGAACGTTTTTCATTACATACCACACAAACTAGCGGAGGTTTGCTATTAAAGCAGACACTGGCCCATTCCTCAGCCCAGAGGCAAGCCCAAACCTGACTGACGGAAGAGGAGCAGCCACACGAGGATGCTAAAACCAGAGCTTACCAGTGCCGAGGGTTCCATCCTTGTTCACCCGGACGAGGAGCTGGGCTGGCACAGCCGCTCCGGCCACCGGCCCCGCGTCCGTGCTGACCAGCTGCAACCGCGGCGTGGTGACCGGTGGGAAGCGGTAGAACTGGAAGGTGAGGAAGATGGTCCTCGGCCACGTCCCCTCCGCACCGTCCCGGGCATCCCTTGAGGGAGAGAGCAGGGTTTGGGTGAGCTCATGGCACGGCGCTGCCTCCCCATCCCGAGCTCCTCGTGCACTTGGCACGCACCGAGAAGCAGAAGAACAAGAGAAGATCAGCAACATCGCAAGTATTTGGACTTCTCTGAAGACTGCAGGCATATGGTTTGCCTTGGCTTTCCAAAAAACTTCATAATTCCAGCTGTCTCCCACCATATGGAGGAGCCCAGCAAAGGCAGCACTTTACCTTCACGCACTGCCATCCACGGAAAAAACCACAAGTGGGGCCTTATCCAGCCAAAGCCACCCCCACAGGTGCCAACTTCTCAACTCCATACACATTTATGGAGAAACCCTGCATTAATTAGCTTTTACATCACATTGTAGCTAATGGATACAACAAAAAAAATTAGAATATGATTTAAGGATGCCCGGAAAGGACAAGAGCATCATTGTAAAAGTGTCCATGGCAGGGGCTGGAAGAAGCGGCACCTTTGCCAGGACTTCTCCCACTCGAGCAGGGAAGTGGGCTGGGGGGGAATTTGGGAAAGGACCCTCCCCCCAGGAGACCCCGGGATCTGCCTGCAGAAGGCACCACGAAGAGCTGCCATCCCACCTGCCAAAAGCCAGGAACTGCAGGATGATTTCGTTGCCTTGCAGCGGGTCGGCTTCCTCCAGCCGCAGGCTGAAACTCGCCGGATCCACTGGCTCCGAGATTTCCACTGGCTCCTGGTTGTGGTCCAGGATCTGGGGGAAGCCGGCGGCGTGCAGGCGTGCCAGGGAGGCGCGGGAGAGCTGTGTGCGGGAACTGGTGGGGAGAAAGGGGTGAGCCGTGCGGAAGCGGCGGCGGGGGAGGCAGGAGCCCGGGGAAGGGCAGCCGAGCATCACCTGCCTGCCTGCAGCCCCACGGCGGCCATGGGCACCTGCAGCGGGGCGAAGGGCAGCGCCCGCAGCTGGTCACTGTTGGCACAGGGCTCCGGGTCCGGCGAGCCGAGGGCGGCCTCCAGATGAGTGATCCCCCCGTCCTGCCAAGGGCTGTGGCCGTGTGGCACCGGGGACTGTCCCCTGCCCCGCAGCGGGACCGACAGCTGGGACACCGAGAGCTGGCGGGAGAGCGGCGAGCGTGAGCCCCCGCAGCCCCCCAGGGAACCCCGTGGGTTCCCACCTCTGCCTCCTACCCGGCTGCTGCGCTTCCCCGGCACGGGGAGGGATGAGAAAACGCAGCAGGAAGATCAAACCGCTTTATGCGGCCTTATGAGGCATTTTATTTCATCAAAAATATTTGTGCGCATTGATCCCTGCATCAAGATATAAAAAAAAAAAAGCATAAAGAGGGATCTCTGTATTCACAGCTCTCCTTAAATCCCGGTAGCTCCGCGTGAAGCAGCCATGCGTCACTGTCAGCACATACTGGGGACAATAGCACCCAGCAAATCTGGGCTGTCAAAACCAGAACGGCCCTTACAAATACATTTGGGGTGTTAAAATTGCTGAGGGAATCGTGCCCAGCACGTTACAGGCAGGATCCGTGTTGCTGCCCTGGAGGAGGTGGATTTGAGCAGGATGCTCGGTGCCTCTCAGCCGCAGCAACTGGAAAACCGGGAGAGGACGGGACTGGGAGCACCCCCGGGAACGCCGCTGCCCACCACCCGCATCCACCGGCGAGCATGGCACTTACCCCTGGTCCCCGCGGGGAGGCCGCCGTTCGCAGCGGGACCGGGGGACCTGCGGAGAGGGACAGGAGAGATGCTCTACCAGAGCCATCACCCACCCACCCTCTGCCACCGAGCCCCCTCCAACCTCCCTTTCACTTTTGGGGGTAGGACCAGCTTATTGAGCTGCCTTAACATCCCTCAAACACTTATTTGACTTATTTTTCCAATAAGACTGTTGCCTGAGAGGGGTGAGATGCAGCCCATCTCCAGCTCCATCCATTATTTTACCGGGAATTAGGCTAACTCTGCCGTCAAAGGCAGCTCCTCCATCCCCAGACAGTGCCGACGTTCCCCCGCGGCCACAAGGCGCTGCTTAAGTGGGATGCTTAATGAGACGTGAAAGTTTTAGGATACTTAAGGTTTTCGTCGCTCCTCCGTTATTTCTTGTCACTCCCTTCATCTGTTCATGCATTCGTGCCCCGAAACTGTACGAGCTTTATCGTGTTTATATTTGGCTGCTTGGCTGGCGCGGCGGCACAGCTGAGCTCGCTGAGCCGCGGGTCCCTCGGAGCAGACCAGGGGCACAGATGTTCCATCTCTGCATCCACGTGATGCCAAGACCTTATTTTGCTTCCACCGCCACGTGTATTCCAGCTATTTCATGCTGGATGTTGTGCAAAGGAAGCCGCCCTGGCTCCCTTACGTCTAAAACACTGTTTTCTTTCAGGTAGGAGGGCTTTGGCCGGTGCTAAGGAGACGATGGACAGATCCATCGGCACCACCGGCCACTGAGCTGACAGAAGATGCGCTCGGCCCCCCCTGGCCAAAAGGCCCAGATGATGGCATGTTTTCCAAAGGAGCTCTACAAGAATTTAACCAAACGCTCTTCTCAGCGGCTCGGGGTGCGGGATGACTCTGGCGCGTGGCTGCTCACCTCACAGCACGGCTCCAGGAGCACCGCTGCGCTTCCCGAGCTCCCCCGGTGCCGCCAGCCCCCCAGAGCCACGCAGTTCATCCCCCAGAGCCCTGCCGGGGTGTCTCCCCTCGCTGGGCACCCCCGGCTGCTCTCCCCAAGCCGGAGCGCGCCAGCCCATCGCCGGGCTGGAAGCTCACCATCAGCACACACTCGCTTCTCCCTCCACTGTGCCACAACCCCGCAGTGCCCTGGCCCCCGCCAGCTGAAGGGCGTCCAGGGAAACCTCTCGGGCAGCGCCAGGGAGGTTCCAGCAGCCATGCTGAGCGGAGCCTCACCCCGCGCAGCCCCCACACCGCCAGACCCCTCCGTGTCGCCCCTGAAGACCTCTGCTGGAAAGCCCCGCACGCCAGCAAACCCGCTCCTGGCCAGCAGAGCCGGGGCTGGCTGCGGCGCGGCCGTGGTGCCACTGCCATCTCGTGGAAGGCACAGCAGCTCCGGAGCCGGCACGGGAATGGGCGCCCACCGCATCGGGCATCGGGGCTGGCAGCTACCGGCTGGCCAGAGGAGCTGGATACGCTCGTAAAACTTGTTTAAACGCTGTTGGGTACCTGGAGCATCGCACCGAGACCCGCGTGGGAACCGGAGCGACGCTGCAGAGGAAAGGAGTGCTTCCTCCCCACCGATCACACAAAAGGGGGATCAGACAGAAACAAGCCGGAGAGGATTTCCAGGAGCCCGGGACAGCGGCTCAACTCCGCGCCTAAGTCCAAGCCAACCTCAGTTTTCTTTCCACCTCCAACACACAGAGCAGACGGGCACCAAAACCCCGACCACCTGGCACCCTGCACTGGAGATGGATGGATGCAAACGTACGCGTGCAGGCACACACGCAGAGCCCGGTTTTCCCCAGCTCGGCACTGTGCATGCTGATCAAACTGCTGCTCTCACACTCCCCGAGCGGCAGCACGATGAGATTATTGGTTTTTTTCCTCAGCCTATAACTGACATCCCTTCTCTCCTCACATCGGGAGGGATGCGGAGAGACGAGCAGCGGCACCGGCAGGGAGCGGTGTGCTGCTGGGGCAGCCGCTGCGCCCGTCCGGCTCTTCAGGGTGTCGAGCACGGGAGCCCAAACGCCATCAGAATGACCCAAAACGGGATCGGGCTGGTGCCATGCTGGAAATACCCCGGGATTCTGCACGTGGCTCAGCGGTACTAGCACTGGGGAATTTCACAAGCTAAAAAGTGAGAGCTGAATTCAACTCGATGGAAACTTGGTTCGCGCCGGTAATTCATAAACTAGCTCACTGAAACTCGGTGAAGTCGTGTTTTTTCTCCCGAGCAGACACCAGTGCCACACTCTGTATTTTAAATGTCAGCGATCTGGAAAACACTCACTCAGCGATGGCGTAGGAGGCTTCTCCGACTTGTCCCTGTCTTTACGTAGGATCTCTGCAGCAGTTACAAGATGTTCTTCCGAATCAGTAGAAACATGGAATTGGACAGTCCCAGACTCCACGTGCTCCCCCTGAAATTGGAAACGAAATAGTTTTAGACAGCGTGCTACCCGCAGCCTCCCTCGCTCCTCCGAGAGACCGTTCCCTTGCCCCGCAGCCGGAGAAACGGCGGTGCAAGCTGGAGGCAGAGCTGCAAGGGGCTGTACCTTAATTTCTGACCAAATGCCTCTGTCCTTGCGCAGACACACGGAGACCTGCCACCGCCACCCACCGCCGCCCAGTTTAAGATCTCACTGAGGAAGTTCTGGAGACACCCCCCACCCATCCTCACCTGCGGAGCCACCCACCCGGCTTCGCTCCACGTTTTGGCCACCCCCTGGCGACTCCTTCGCCCCAGCCCTGACCTCCTCTTGCTGATAAACCTGGGAGCGAGGTCTCTATCTCGTGTGCGTGCGTCTCTCAGAACAAACCAGCTCAGGGCACGGTGGCCTCCCAGGAACATCGCAATAACTAACGGCGTTGACCGGTTTCAGGGTAGCTCAGCCTGCACGTTTGTGGGCACTGAAGTCAAGCAGCGCAGGACACAGAGCGGTATCTATCAGCGCAGACACTCGCTGGCAGGGGGTGGGGGGCTCACACCCTCCTCTTCCCACGCCTCCTCGTTCACTTAGGGATCCGCAGAGCTTCCCCATCCCCTGGCACCTAAAGTTTTGGCAAAGAGCCCCTCTAACGGCACCCCCATCCAAGCACCGGCAGCATCCCTGTGCACGTGCAGCGCGGAAGCCGGCCCTTACCTGGCGGGAGCTCCTGCCGCTCGGCGGGGTCTGGTAGACCAGGGCTTGGCAGGGGCCGCGGCGGGCGCCGCCGCGCAGGGGCAGGACCACCTCGGCCTCGCCGGCGCCCGGCACGGGGCTCCAGAGCGCCCAGCGCACCGAGCGCATGTCGGCCGCGTCGCCGCCGGGCAGGGCCTGGGGGAGCGAGGGGGGGACGGTCAGCGCCAGGCACCCCCCGCCTCGTCACCGGGACGGCGGAGCGGGCGCTGCCGGACAGACATGGGCACTCCCCTCCACTTTCAACCCATTCTGGAGACGTTCCACCTCCCAGCACCTTATTTATCTTTTTGCACCCATTTCCCCCCCTCCCCAACTGCACCTTTCTGCTCCCATCCCTCTGCAGGCTCTGGGGAGCACCAGGAATGTTTCTCTGATGGAGAGGGACACGTCAGTCCCAGGGAGGGGACCCGGGACCATAACACCCCCCCCAGTGAAAGAGCCCTGAGCCAGCCCGCACGGGTTCCAGGCTCGTTTCTCCTCCCTCTGCCAGCGGCATCGCAGGCAGAACCGGCGCCTTCCTACGGGATCCCCCTCCTCAAGGCTGGCCACGAACCACGGCTGCACACCGGGATCAACCCCACTTTCGCCCTGCAAACCCTGCACCACCCGTCCCGCACGGGCACTCTTTGGGTTCTCTTGCACGTACCCCATTTCCCAGCCCCTCGCTGACGTTATTCCCCTCCCCGCAGGCTGCGGCTGTGGGACACCAGGCACCCGCGCTCCAGGGGATCTACCTCACCCCTTCTCCAAGCTACACAAGGGACTACACCTCCACATCATCCATCAGCGTACTATAACGCTGATAGAATATATAAGCGCAATGGACAAAAATAACAAGGCTTTCATCCCTTGTGTTTTAGCACACGTCGGCTGAGACAAAGACACCAGCACCCAGCCAAGGGGCTGTCAGTCCTCTCTCAAGCAGCTGCATTAAGGGATGTGTCTTTGACCCCCCACCCCAGCAGAGAGAAAGGGCAACGTCAAGGCTTCCACTTACCCGGGTGCGTCCACAGCCTCCCCCTAAACCGAAGGAGAGGTGCAGAAGCAAACCCCGAGGTCTCTACCGGCGCCCGCAGCCACCCTCGCAGCCTGCTAATTATGGCACGGAGGACTCGGCGATCAGCTCGACAAGCGGCTTTGGGATTAACCGCTCTGCCCAAGGGCTGCACCGCAGGGAACCGGGAGCGCTCCCGGCACCCAGCCCTGCCAACAAATACACCTGGGTCTGCAGCCCCAAATCTCCGCCGGTCCTTCGGCTTCAGCTTTTTAAAGGAGTTGAACCCAACACCTGATTTCCACCGGCACTGCTCAGCCTCTCCCCCCCGCCAACGCAAATCCCCTTTGCCTGGCACGTGTGTCACACTTTATAAATATCCATTTCCTCCCCCCAAGTTTTGCTCCAGACCGCTCCAAGGAGAGAGGACACTTGCTGCATTGTCAATGAGCGTTTTAGCAGGACCATTAGGGACCCCTAATGAACCCATCACCATCGATTCAGCCGCTAGGGAATGGGAAGGATCTCTGGAGGGTTGGGAACTGCTCGCTAAGCCGGGTTTAACCCGCGGAAAGGTTAAACTGAAATACATGTAAATGGCTGATAAGCAGGCGTTAGCGAGCGTGGTCTCCGCAGTCAATGCAGAGACTTCTCCTGGCTTTAAGGTCCAGAGAACATCAGGCTGAAGCCCCTAGAACTACCTCAGTTTCAGGAAAAAAAAAGACTTTTTCAGCATAAATGCTAGATTCTGAAGGGAAGTCTTTTTTAAATTAAAAGAAGCTGAAATTCTCCAAAGCAACTTGCCAGAACACTCTGGGATTGCTGCAGGCTACGTTTCTCCATATGCATATACACGGTGGAGAAACGTAGTCACCTGTAGTTAAAATGATTCAGTAAGCTCATTTGCCGGATACTTTGTGCCGCGCTGCAGAAAGCACCTGGACACTTCATGGGGCCATTCCTTAGGCAGCACGGCCCCGTGATGAGGGGCTGCAGAGTCTTGGGGGCGCGGGATGGTGAAATGGGGGCAGAGGACAGAGTTACGGAGCAGGGCATCCCTACGGTGCATCCCTACCTTCCCACCGACTCTCCCCACGCTGCAGAAGACGTACTCCAGCTGGAAGCAGACCCTGAATGCCGGGTGAGGGACCATTTCGCTCAGGTGGATGCGGCTCCTCAGGACCAGGGCTTGACCTGCACCCCTGCACCGGGATGGATAAGTGGCTGTGGCAGCGCCCGCGGCAGGAGGGAGGGAGTGAAGGGTCTCCCCCTTACCTGTCTCCAGAGCCGGGCAGCCCCTGGCAGCCGCCCTGCGCCGCCTCCGCCTCCGGCACCAGCACGGCCACCTGCGGCACCTGGACGAAGCGCAGGCCGTTGTGGACGCCAACGTGCAGCCGCCGCTCCCGAACCGCCAACCCGTCCCCATCCGGCGCGGTGTTAGCCTGCGACAGGGAAGACTTCCAGCGCGGGCATCGCAGGCAGCACAGCATCCCTCCCTGCACCGCCCGCAGCCCGGAAAATTCAGGCAATCCATCGGAAACTCAAAAGATGGGACCCATCCCCCAGGCGGCTCATGTATATTAAAATCTTTTGTCTTTATGGCAGAGTTGGTGCAAATCTGGCAAATAAAGGACTTGGCCAGCAGTCCTTACCACGCACCAAGCACTGCCGTTCCTAAAGAGATGTAGTCAACACGCACTGCATCTTGTCTTTGCATTTCCCACGGCAGGGCAAACCCAAATTCTGCTTATTAGTGTCCGGCTGTTCAAAACAAAGCCAGCACGGAGCACCTGTGTGCTAATCCAGCAGTGAAGCAAGCAAAAGGCTTGCACAGCAAGGAAAAAATAAAATAAAATCAGAGACTCCAAGCAAAACAGATACACAAGTGCCATATATCTGAATGTTTCCACTCCACCCGAAGTGCCTCCCCCGCCGTAACCACATCGGCGGTACCTGCAGTAAGCGATCGCTGTTCAGCAAGTCCAGCAGCTCCTCCTCAAATTCCTCCAGGGAAGGGTACAGCCGGACCGACAGCCTCTCCAGGTAGCAGGTGACCGGCTTCATCAGCCGGGGTTTCTGCAAACAGTCACCTGAAGAGACAAGGTGGCAGCCACAGGTGACGCTGCAGCCGGGGGGGGGAACATCACTGGGAACGCGGGGACACCCGCAGCCGGACCCGAGCCAAAAGCAGCAGCGGGGAGGGGTGGAGGTTGTGTGTGCGACCCCCAGCTTCCCCGGCACACACACGCCTTTACGCCCGGGACAGACCCAGAAACACCCGACGCCTTCGGTGCCAACGGCTGCGATCTGCTGATTTAACAAAGCCGCCGCCAGCGCTGTGCCGAGGTGTCCCGCAGCGCCAGGTGCCGGCTCCCCCCTCTCCTTCCCAGCACTGGCCGCAGCGGCACTCGGCTGCTCCGGGGACCTCGCTCAGCTTTCGCATTACGAGTCCCGACCCCCAGGATGGCTAGCAGCAGGGTTTTCCAGGCAGCAAAGCTGACGAATAATTCAGCTGCGCTACGGAGAGTACTTTTTAACCCTCTGAATCTTCAGATCACATAATATTAATCGCAGCAGCTGGAACAGCAAGGCTGCTCCCCACCGGGAGAGATTAACGAGGGCCGAGTGCGCAAGAGCTCGTCCCCCCCAAAACCTGCCAGACCCCCAGCGATCCTGAGCCCCACCACAGAGGGGAATGACTTTAAAGTCCTAAGACTCCGCTGAACGACTGTAATTAAACCAACCACGACTTATCCCTAGCAGCTTCCCAGGAGCAAAGCAATTAAGAGAAGGAGAACAGACCAGAGCCATTTTGACATCTTTCAGGCTGAGCTACGGATGAAGGGCTGCAGCCCCACCAGCCTGCGCAGGGAGGGATGCTCTTGGCAAGGGGCAGCACCGCAGAGACCCCACCGGTGCTCCCAGAGACCCCCCTGCCCGCATCTCCCCCGGGGACCCGCTGCCTCCAGCGGGAGCGGTGCAGGCAGCAGGAAAGGGAAGGAGCCCTCACTTGTGTCTCCGTGTGCCGGCAGCAAGCCGGGAATAGTCTGCAGCCCAGATACCAGGAGGTTTTCGGGAAGGAGGTGAAATATCGTCTCCAGGGGCTGATGGAGCTTCAGGGAATACTGCAGATGGCTCTTCTCCATCACCGTCAGGTATTTGTTCTCTGAAGAAGAGAAAACAGCCCAAAATGACGAAAACCTCGGGGGGGGAGAGGAGACAGCTTCGCAATGCCACTGTTGAAGAAATCACACGAATGCACGTGTTGGGAGCAAAATAAAACCTGGGTTTGCCCGGCCTGGCTTTTCCCAGCTGGCAGTACAGCACCTCCGCTCAGCGCTACCAGGGCATGGCCCACGTATCGCATCGACCGGACACACACCACGCTCACTCGGACAAGAGAGGCCGCCAGAAAGGAGCGGGACGCAATGCCTTGCTTACTTTCCACAGGGTCCTGGAAGCGCGGGTGCAGTAAGGCACGTGGTGTCCCATGGTACAGCTTCAGCCTGAAAGCAAAGAGAGCGGGCGCAGCGGTCAGTGAACCCCCCCTGAAGCACATCATCTTCCGCCATGCCTCTGCCCAACGGTGAGAAACCACCTTCCCACTCTGCGCCCACGGTAAAAGCCCTGTCCTTCAGGGAAAGGACAGGCATCACTCACCAACCCGTCGCTGCTCCCCCAGCCGTGAGGAATCCCAGCTTTCTAAGCGCTAGTTTTGTTTCTGCAGCCCCAGGACCACACTTCCCCCCCCGAAGCAGCCGTGTACATTGCCACCCCAATTCCCGGTGTGCCCCATCACGCGTCGGAGGGGGGCACCTACGCTCTGTCCTCAGTGGCCGCGTCCGTCGCCTCTGGCCCGCTGCCGAAGAGGGGGATGAGTCCAAAGCCGCAGGAGAGTTGCTGCGAGCCCCCGTCCCCCTTCCCGGCCGTCACCACCACTTCCAGGACAGCAGTGATGCTGGGGTGGTTCAAGGAGGTGTGGAAATAAACGGCCTGGGACGGGAAAGGAGAGAGAAAGGGCATTTCAGAGCTGGCGGCAGAGCAATACCTGTTGCATCTGGACAGCCAGCAGCGCAACCAGAACATCCCCTAAAGCTTCCAGGCAGCGGCTCATGGCAAACAACCTCCAGCACCACTTCAGAAATCTCAACATCCTTAAATCTCAAACACCATTGGCTTTTTTTTTTTTTTTCCCCCTTTTACATTGCCAACACCCATTTTCCAGAGTAACTCGCAGGCCGCAGACCCCGTAAGAGCAGGGCTTCGACGCACCCCTGACCCACAGCGTTACAGACAGCACTGCGCCGGGAGAGCCAAAGGAGCTGGAAACTCTCCTGCCGCAGGTGGCCCGGACCTGAGGGCAGGAGGGGACGGGACACAGGTCACCTCCCCAGGACAGGATTTAAAGCCAGGTTAATCTTTCTATTAAAAACTCATTACCGCAATGCCCCAGGGAAAACGTTTACTGTAATCACAGGCTGTCAGGAAGGGATAACGGAGAGAGACATTACCACATCAACCCAGGGAAATAAATCGTTATTCTATTATCTTTTATTGCAAAGTGTTGAAATAATGACCGCTGGCTGCAGACCGATGCCTCACCTTGCAAAGACACAGAGAGCCCTTAGAGTGCGCCCCTTGTAAAGCTGAGCTCGCCGTTCCCTCCCTGAACGCCACCAGCGGTTTGCGACAGCGCGTCCCTCTCCCCAAACCCTGCCAGGGCGAATCCCGCCGGCGGGGCCACCTTGAGCTGCCACATTGGTGCGGACCCCGTCCCCTGCCCCGGCGGGGCTGGCAGGTGTGCGGGCAGCGGTGCAGGCAGCAGCTCAGCACGTGCCCTGCGCAGGCAGAGGATGCGACACCACGAGGCAGCTCTCGAGCAGCATCTCCGGCACGAGGAGCGGCTCCTTTCCTCGTTCCTCCCCTTACACAACTCGATTGCACCTGAACTCTTTGCAACGCTAAACTGTGGAATATCACGGAGGTAAAAGATCCCAGTGCTCGGCCGCGACGGCGGCCGGTCGCCTCACGCCCACAGACCATCCTGTCGCCTCTGCAAGACCCCGAGCGCTGCGGCTGTGCCGTGAGCGGCAGGGCAGGCCGCAGGGCACGGGCAACGCAGCTCAGCGACTGCAGACGGGCTGGCAGACGCAGCCCCCAACACGCCAAAGCTCCTGCCAACGGCTCCCAGCCGCATACCAAACACCCCTGAAGCCAGCAGACGCAGGGACGGGGCTCAGAAAAGCAGCTCCTCCCAGCGTGCGGTGAGGGGGGGGAGCAGCACCATGTTTTTCTGGCTGCAGCACTCTCTACCATAGTTTTTTTTTCTTTGTCCTACTTCAAAATAGCAGGGGTCGGTCAGTGGAAGAAATGCACACATCAGCACCCCTCGGATACTGCTACTGATTTAAATAAATGAAGGAGCACGGCTCTAATCAGTGCTACACTTCATCCGTGGCACAGAGCACTGGAGGAGGTGGAAATAAAAGTTTAATTAGAAAACGTGACACCTCAGCTGTCATCCAAGCTACAGGGCAGCGCAATCTCCCCAGTAAGGGGGCACCCCACTTTGCCGGCGTCAGCAGCGGATGGAAACGTGGCTTTGAGGGAGTTTAGTTCCCAGGTAAGGAGAGAAAAGTGCTGTGCCGGCTGCTCCTTCCCTTCCTTCCCTCTTGTGAGGAAACACTGCTCTCTGCCGCCGGCTCCCAACACCGCAGCCGGCACACGGCGGCTCCCGCGCCACCGCCCAGCCCCAGTTTCCCCATTTCAATAAACTGTGCATAAAAGCTTAATAACGGGGCAATGTCTGGAGTGCACCCTGGGCAAAGGATCGGGAAGCATCAGGAGGGAAAAGGGTCTGCTGCTGCCGTCTGCCCGCGTGCAGGAGAACGCACCGCCGCGGAGAAGGCTCAACAGACAGACAGACAGACCGACCGACTGACCACGGGCCAGAGCCCGTGCGCCCTGAGGACTTGCTGCTTTAAAAGGCTCAGCTACAGCGTGTGGATGGTGGGGATCCAGAGCTCTCCCAGCTCCGCTTCCACCAGACTGACAGAGAAACCAGCACCAAAGGAGAGCGGCTCCAGGCTGAACCCGAGCAAAGGTGTCTTTTCATAGAATCACGGAATGGTTCGGGTTGGAAGGGACCTCAAAGCCCACCCAGTGCCACCCCCTGCCCTAGGCAGGGACACCTCCCACCAGCCCAGGTTGCTCCAAGCCCCGTCCAACCTGGCCTTGAACCCCTCCAGGGATGGGGCAGCCACAGCTTCTCTGGGCAACCTGGGACAGGGGCTCACCCCCCTCACAGCAAACAATTTCTTCCCAATATCTCATCTAAATCACCCCTCTTCCAGTTTAAAGCCATTCCCCCTCGTCCCCTGGCTCCCCTCCCTGATCCAGAGTCCCTCCCCAGCTTTCCTGGAGCCCCTTTAGGGACTGGAAGGGGCTCCAAGGTCTCCCCGGAGCCTTCTCTTCTCCAGGCTGAACCCCCCCAGCTCTCTCAGCCTGTCCCCACAGCAGAGGGGCTCCAGCATCTCCGGGGCCTCCTCTGGCCCCGCTCCAACAGCTCCATGTCCTTTATGCGCTGAGGACTCCAAAGCTGGAGGCAGTACTCCGCTTTTCCCTTAGTGCATTAAAACCCTCCCTTCTCGCACTTGACCCCGCCAGCACGGCCGCTCCCCTGCCTGCCCGCAGCCCCCCGCACCCTACCTCGTTGAAAGCCACCCTGGCCAGGCGCGGCGGGGTGGCACGGGCAGCTCGCCAGCTGCTCCTCCACGTCCTCCCGAAGAACTGGTGGTAGGTGGCGTCGAAGAGGGAGAGGCGCAGCTGGTACTCAGCTCCCTGCAAGGCACAACGGGACGGGACATGCCGGCATTCTGTCCTGCTCAGGGACACGCCAGCTCAGCGGCCCCAAACTGCAGGAAACACACTGCAGTACGAGAGGACAAATAATTCCCGTTTTCCAACCAATGCCCAAATGAGGCACGTGGCTGCGTACAGCTCCGTGCATTGCTGCAAAACCTCACCGAAAACCAGAGGCTGAACAAGCAAAGCAAGAGCGGGAAAACTGAATATCAACCATATAATACTGGGGTATCAGACTTTTAAAGTGTTACCCAGGGATTTTAATTTTAAAATGCTTAGCTAAATTAAAAGTTAGCAACAACTAGACTAAAAAATAACTAAACGTTAACTCAGATTGGCAGGTAAAAATTATTGGGATTGAGACACAGCTCTGATATGTTTTTCCCAAAGATTTACAGTTAGTCACCCCCCAAAACGAGTAACCTTGTTTAGAAAACATCCACCTTTATGGGCTCCCAGTGGCACCGTGGGGCGGCAGCGGGCACAAACCACGGGCTCAGCACGAAGGCACGGCTGGGCTGTCCCCCGCGGAGCCGGGTTCCCCGTACCTGGGCGAGGGCAGCCCCTTCCAGGTGCTTGAGGACGCAGCGGAAAGCGGTGGAGCCCGGGGGGCGAGCCCGTCTGCGCTGGCTGTGCGGGGGGACGGCGAGGTTCTGCACGAACACCTTCTCCCACTCGCCCATCCTGCTGCCCCGGAGCTCTCCTCTCCCTCCCGGCATGGGCTAGGGCGAGCGTTCGGCTGGCAAACAGGGGGAAACGCACACTGCGGGTACGCTCCACAGCCACGGGGACGGAGGACCCCGACGGGACGCGGCGGAAGGGGGTCCTGGGCCCCGCGGAGCGAGGCGCCGGCCGTCCCGTGGGCGCGGGGCAGCTCAACGGGGCGTCCCCGAGCCCAGAGGCACGGCTGGAGGGGCCACCACCGGCCACCCCAGGGTAGGGTGAGACATCCCTCCCGGTGGCCCTCCGGCGACACCGGCCACCCACCCGGGACGGGGAGCCGCCGGCCCCGACACCAGCCACCCACCCGGGACGGGGAGCCGCCGGCCCCGACACCAGCCACCCACCCGGGACGGGGAGCCGCCGGCCCCGACACCAGCCACCCATGCCGGTGGACCCAGGCCCCACCGGCCGCCCCTCCCGGCCGGACCCCCGGCCTCCCCTCCCATACAAACCCATGCACTTGCGCGCGTATGTACACGCAGAGGCCCATATGTACATGTGCGTGGAGACCCACGCACACACGCCCCCGCAACCACGCCGAGACCCGAACCCACACCGCCCGCCGCACCGACCCCCTCCCCGCGCACTCACCGCGCCCCGACGCCATCTTCTCGGGCCCTACCAACTTCCCGCCAGTCCGGGGGGGGGGGAGGGGGGGGGTGGGGTGACGGCCGCGCCGCCGCCGCTCCCCACCCCGCCGCCCGTGCCCTCGTCCTCCCGCTCCCGGCGCGTCAGAAGAGGGGAGACGGCAGGGCGGTCCCGGTTCCGTGCGGGGCTCGGCGGCGGCGGCGGCGGTGTCGGTGTCGGAGGCCGTCCCCCCCCGCGCGGGTGGTCGCGCCCGGCTCAGCATCGGGTTACTAGGGCGATGGTGCCGCACCGCGGGGGGCGGGGCCTTAGGGCGGGGCCCGAGCGGCGCTTGCAGCCAATGGGAGCGGCGCGGCGCCCCCCCGTCATTTGCATGCGGCTGGAGGGGCGGGCGGCGCGGCCAATGGGCGGCGGGCGGGGCGGGGCCGGCCCCCCACGAGGGCGCCGCGGCGGAGCGGAGGGGAGCGGCGGACGCCGGGCAGGTGCGGGATCGGGATCGGGATCGGGATCGGGATCGGGACCGGGGGGGCGATGGGGGCGGCGGGGGGACGGCGATGGCGATGGCGATGGCGATGGTGATGGCGGGGGTGGCGGAGCCGGGCACGGCCGCGGGCAGAGCGGCGGTAAGGCCGCGCCGCCGCACGCCCGTCCCCGGCGTCCTCCGGTAACGCCTGTCTCGTCGCCCCGGGAGCGACGGGGGAGGATGCGCGGGGCAGCCGGTGCCCCTTCCCGCAGGGAGTCGGCTGCGCCCCGAGCATCCCCCCAGCGCGGCCGGGCGTTAACGGGGGGCGGCCGGCGCAGGCGCGGTCCCGGCAGGGCTCCGCGGGAACGGAGGGGGATGCTCGGGGCGCGGGATGCGGCGCCCGCACCGGCCGTGCCCTCCTCCGGGCGGCGCTCCCTCGGGCAGCCCTCTCCCGTGCCCTGCTCCGCCCGAAAATCAGAGGTTTTGCGCACAGACTCTGATTTTTTCTCTCCCTGGCGCCGGGCAGCGCTTTGCTCCTGCCCCGGGTAATGGCTCCACTCGCTGCCGGTCCCTCGGCGGACCCTCGCCCCGAAGTCAGCTCTGCCCAGTGGGTCCCGTTCCCGGTCCGAGGAACCCTGCTGGGAGTGGGGACGGTGGGTTCTGCCCACCCGTGTCGCAGGGCAGCCCCGGGCCGATGCCGGGCTGCAGGCAGCCGGTGGCCCTGTGGCATCACACTGGGGAGCAGCAGGCACATAAACCCCGGTGACGCGATGCGCTGGCAGACCCGCGGGCAGGAGAATGGAAAAGTTGTTTTTTCCCAAAACGTCTTCCCCTAGTTTGTAAATGGAGCCGCTTGGCGCACAGCAGAGACAAAACCGCGACGTTTTCTACAGAAGATGGTGGCTCAGTTACCCAAAATGACACGTTGGGAAGGAGGACCCCCCTCCCGAGGACGCCCTGTCCAAGTGCTCCCCTTGGCCTTTCCTTCAGCCGTGCCCCAAACTCCTGGGTTTCGCTGGCTCACAAGCCCCTTAGGCCTCTACTTTTTAAGGCTATTTTCCCTGCGATGGGGGAGTAATTTCCGCCATCTGCTGGGGAAGCAAAGCTGCCGACGTGCTGGGGAGTGCTCCCCAAACGGGACAGGGTTCATGTTCTTCCCCACCTGTCGCACACTGCCCATGGAGCTGCCACAGCAGGGAAAGGGGAACCTGCTGGGGTCACCCCCCCGGGCGGTGCCAAGCAGGTCCCCCCCACCAGTGCCAGCGCAGTTCGGAGTGGGCATGGTGCTTGCTGGCCCCGTCGCCCGCAGGACCAGGCTGGGAGGGCAGAGGAGCTGGCAGGATGCTGCAGTGAAGCTGAGCTGGACTCGGTGGATGGAGAGGGACCAGGGTTTTCCTAATTTATAAATGAAAGAAACGCTGCGGCACGCTTCCAAAACCCTGACCCCTTTTTTCTGGCTTGGCCTCTGGTTTTCATGTTCAACCCGGCCGCGTCGGTGGGGTTATCGCTGCAGGATTACAGTGCTGTGCTGCTGCTGGGGACCAGTGTGCTCCCATTACTGAGGTGTCTCAGAACCGCACGCTCCGGGTTGGGTTTTTTGCCCAAGAAGGCCAAAAAGCAAAAGCTGATGAGAAGCGGAGGAGGACGGGCAGCCGGCGGGGGGGACGTGGCGGCTGGGCCAGCCCCGGTGCTGGGAGGCAGCCCCGCAGCATCGCCTGCGGACACTCTGGTTTTATATTCAAAGAAAAACACCCAGCATGATTTAAAGGCATCCGATGATGGGAGCGTCCTGCTCCAGGCTCCCCAGGGCTGCTGGACAAGCCTCTTCTCTCGCTCGCCCACACGTGCTGCCGGAGCCAGGCTGTGGCGCCGACACGGTTAAGGCACCGGCGGGATGGGGAGCCGGGCTGCACGCCACGGCTGCACGCCACGGCGGAGCCAAACTTGCCGAGTCAGGATGTGAGAGCGGCAGGGACGGCTCTGCAGCATCCCTGGGTCCTGCCGCATCCCGGGGTACCAGGGGCTTGGCCTCCCTCCTCCACCGGACACCTTTTCCCACGGACAGAGCGGGAATGGGGTAGGAACTGGCACCTGCTGGGGTTGCCTCTGGCTGTCGTGGCTGCACCAGCACCGGCGCCGCTTCCCAGAACCTGCCGAGCCTCCAGCTCTGCCGGCAGCTGGGGGGTTTATTTCATTTTTTTTGCTTCCTCACTGCACACCTCCGTTAGAGCTCCGGAGCAGGTAGGTGGGGTGCTGGGGGGGGTCAGCACTGCCATGGCGGTGGCTCGGCCATGCGTGGCGGGGAGCCCACGGGCTCACTGGGAAGGGTCGCAGGCTGCTGGTGCTCCACACCGGGGGCCCCCGGGGGCTTGGTGGCCTGACGGAGCCCGTTGCTTTCCTGCCGGTGTACGTGACAGTAAAGCAGGAATACAGGAATAACCCCGTCTTACATGTCGCGCGTGGTTTTGGGCTGTGTCATTGACTCGGGAGCCGCACAGCGCCGGGTGCCTGCGCTTCAGCGTGGTCACGGGCGACCTCACATGTCGCAGCTCCGTCCCCAGTGCCTGCCGCGTTCCTTGTCTTAAGGACCGGCTTGTAAACATGTCCGAGCCCACGGGCCGCGGTGGCAGGGGGAGGACGCTCTGCAGCAGAGGCTTCCCCGGGCAGGGGGAAGGGGCAGGGCTGCTGCCGCTCTGCGGATCCCTGCAGCGCCGGGGGGGGCATGGCACCCAGCGCCTGGCACAAATAGAGAGGTGATGGCAGGAGGCGCCGGGTCAAAAGCCGTTACTTGCCAGGCAGAGCAGGGCGGTGTAGGGTAATTGTGCTAAAGTCACCTTTCCTGTGGTGGTTTTTTTTTTTGGGGGGGGGGCATGTGCTGAGGGTGCTGTTTACAAACCTGGTAAAATAGGGGTAGAAATACGGGGACGGGTACCCGGAGTGGGGAGATGCTCGGCAACGTCTCCCCCGCAATCCCTTACCTGCACAGCTGGGAAGGACATTGGGATGCCCGCGGCAGGGGTCCCACAGCTCCCCCCACGCCAACGCCTCACCCTCGGGGGCTCAGGCTCATCAGTAGGTGCAGAGGCTTCGTCCCTATATTCAAATTAATTCTGTGTGCAGTTCCCCCCCCGCCGTGCTGTGCCGGCAGCGTTTGGGAGGCTGCGGTCTGCAGACCCTCCCCGGGGCTGGCCCAGCAGAGCTTTGGCTCCTGGGGGCTTCCCGGCCATAAACCCTCCCAGTGCCTCAGTGCCCCCCTGTTGTGCTGTCCCGGGATGGGGATGGGGGTGGAGAGGGAGCCCGGTGGGAGCACAAGCATTTGGGGCACCCTTGTACCCAGGTCCCAGGCACATCCCGCAAAAGAAAACACTTTTCTTCCCTTTCTGTGCCTTGCCCTGCAGGAGCTCCTGCAGTGGCAGACTCACGGGGCAGGAGTGGTCTTGGGGAAGCACCAAACTGCCGGCACGAAGGGGACCGGGCTTTCGGCAGTGCCTTTGGCTCAGAGGACCCAGAGGTGCGCATTGGCCCCAGGGGCCGGGATGCTCCGGCTCCTCAGAATGCCGAGCTCTGCCCCGTATGCCAGTGGTGCAGCAGCGCTTCCCGAAAAAGTTCCTCAAATGCTGACAGAGACTTGCCAGGCACCGCGCTTGTCCCCCCAGCATCACCACGAGGTGATGGATGGGGGGTGTAGGGTCCTGCTGAAAACTGGGGCGAGCTGAGCTCGTCACACCACAGATCCCCGGGATGTGTAGGCAGAGCCAGTCCTAAGCCCTGCAATAAGTTTGAGTCTCGGCTTGTGGCCATGCAGGCAAGGAAGCCACATGGCTGCCCCCACTGCGGCTGGGGCAGCGGGGATCCAGGGACATCCCCCCGGCTCCCTTCAGCTTCGTTATAGTGCCGCTAATTAAGTGATGCTGAGTGGGCACGAAGTGACACTGCCCGGGCCGGTGGCTGCTGTTACCCTGTGTTGGTGCAGGCAGCTGCCTGCTGCCAGGCGAGGGATGCAGGGAACAGCGAAGGTGACACCAGCATCCCCCAGGAGAAGCCGTCGGGGTCGCGATGGCTTTGGGGGCTCAGCAGGGTCGCGCAGTGCAATGGTCCAGGGCCGCGGGGGGGCAGCTCCCTCCTGCCCTTGCAAAAATAAATGGGTTTCATTGAGCCTGGGGCGGCTGCGGCCGAAGGGAGCCGCGTTTCTGTGGCGCTGACGGGAGGAGGAGACGGGGCTCTGCACCGGGGCTGCACCGGGGCCGCAGCGGGGCCGGGGGCTGCGGTGGGCGGGCAGGCGGCTCCGCAGGGACGGGCTCGGCTGCCGCAGCCGCTGCCATTGGGCCGCGTGGGCTGCAGGGGCTGCACCGGGATGCAGGCACGCCGGCCAGGATGCTGGAGGGATGCGGGATGCGGGAGGGATGTGGGATGCAGGCACGCTGGGCCAGGATGCTGAAGGGATGAGGGATGCAGGATGCAGGCATGCTGGAGGGATGCAGGCACACTGTGCCAGGATGCGGGATATGGGAGAGATGCAGGATGCAGGCATGCCCTGCTGGGATGCAGGCAGGATGCAATATGCAGGCACGCCGTGCCGGGATGCGGGAGGGATGCAGGATGCAGGCAGGCTGTGCCAGGATGCAGGCAGGACGCGTGCCAGGACATGAGCGCACTGTGCAAGGCCACGCTCCCGCTGTGCCCAGGGCAGCCGGGGAAGGAGCTTGGACATCTCTCAGTCCCCATCTGGGGAAAAATAGCAGCCCATGACCTGCGGCATTTCACAGGCCTAAACAAAGATATGTTAAATTTAAAAATTAGCCCCAGTTTTGTAGGGAAGTGTGGTGGTTTTCTGTGATACTGGAAACTGCTGACGGTGTTGCAGGATGGGGAGTAGGGAGTCACACCGGATGCCCCCCTGGCATGGGGATGGGGGGTCGGGTGCCTGGGGGCGAGCCCCCCTTTCCCTCGGAGCTTCTGCACCCTCGCTCACACAGCCATGCAGAGACCGCAAGAAAAGCCGGGCTATTTTCTTTTCCTTGGCTTGTCCCTTACAGACGAACCCTCTGGGGGCTGCTTTAGTGTTAAACACCAGCAAAATGTTTAATCTTTCAGGCCTGCGTTTCCTCACCATTTCCTGATATGGCGTAAGACCTCCATGGCACGGGTCAGTGCCTCGCTGCCGTGGCTGGGTTGCCCTGTGGCATGCTCTGCTCGCCTCCCGCGGGCAGCGAGGGGCAGCAGGCAGCCCTGCTCTGCCCTTCCCGGGAGCCCCAGAAGTTTGGGGAGAGCAGCCGAGCCGGGGGTCGCGGGCACAGGGCAGGGGTGGAACGGGTATGGGATGGGCGGGGGGTCGGGGCGGGGGGTCTGGGGCTGGCAGGGCTGCTGCGCCCTGCCTGCCGCTGCCTGCACCGCTGCCCGTGCCACGCGCCCATCCGGCTCGCGAGCTCCTGCAACAGGAAGCACCGTCATGCGGGCGCCCCAAAAACACACGTTTCTTCCTCTTTTTCTCTTCCCCTGCGGCAGGGGTGAGGCGGCGAGCGGCTCCGGGGAGCCCAGGCTGGCTCCATGTATCCCGAATCCACCACTGACTCCCCGGCGCGACTCTCGCTGCGGCAGACGGGCTCCCCAGGGATGATTTACAGGTAAGGCTAAGGGGCGGCACCGGGGGGGCTCTGTGGGGCCTCAAACCCAGGGACACAGCACCCCAAAACCGCCCGGGCACACTTCGGGCAAAAACTTTCAGGACTTAAAAACCTACGTGGCGGAAGCAGCATTTTTGGGCGCTGATGCCTGTTATGGGAAGAGTGGCTACTTTTGGGGAGCGTGCTGGTGCCCCGACCCTTCCTGCGGCCGCCAGCTCTGCCACGGTCCCGCCTCACTTTTCTAACGCGGTTTGTGGCATCTTTCTTCTTTCTCCCCTTTGCTGTCGGAAGCGCGAGGTACGGGAGCCCCAAGCGCCAGCTCCAGTTCTACAGGTAACCCAGCCCTTCCCCTCCCCAAAATCCCCCCAGCAAGCGGACGCCACCGAAGCCCCTGCATGGCTGGGGGGGTACTGGGGGGCAGCCACCGCGGGGGCGCGGGGCTCGGCTCGAGGCGGGGGGAGCATCCTGCACGGATGCTGCGCTGGGAAGAGCCCGCTGGCTTTTCCCAAGGGCGGCTCCAGGAACCCGGCCAGCCGCTCCGCTGCTCCTTCCATTAAGAGGAGCGTCGTTAAGTGGTACAGAAGGCAACGCGATCCCCCCCCCCGCAATCCTTTTACCGTCTGAAATGAAGGCGGCACTTTTCCCCGCACACCGTGCCAGCAGCCGCCTCGGTGCTCCCAGGTGCTTTGCGTCCGGCCTCGCCGCAATGGGGTGGGAGGCGGGGGGTGGCCCCCCAGGGGAGCCGTGACCTCCCTGCTCCGTCCCCGTGCGCGGCGGGAGGAGGAGACCCTGGCCAGGCGGCACTGCCAGCGTGTCTGTCCCAGCCATGTGCCACCACCGGCACTGCCGAGCCCGAGCCATGGGTGGGTTTTGGCTGCCAAACTGGCCAGGCACGGCCGCATCCAGAACCGCTGGGCACATCTGGTGGAAAAGGCTGCCCGGGCCGACGGGCAGGAGCCGGCTTGCCCACGGGCTGCCTGCAGGCAGCTGCCGCCGGTGCCTGTCACCCACCCCGGCTTCAGGGCTCCTGCCCGCATGAGTCCGTCTTTCGCTCCTGCCACAGCCCAGCTCCGACGGTGCCGCCGTGGGGACCGCAGGGAGGGCTGCGTCCGCCGCAGGGGACCGGCTCTGCTCCCCGATGGCCGCGGGCCGTCCCTGCCGCTCCGTACGCCGGTGGCGCGGGACCTGTCCCCGCGGGGCGAGGGTCGGCTGCGGGCGGAGGCAGCGATGCCAGGTTTGATAAAGCAGCGGCGCGTCCTTGGGCTTTTAGCGAAGCGGCCATGAATAATTTAGCTCCCCTTTGCGAGGAAGAAAATCCCCTAATAGGGCTAATGGAGTGCGGTGAGAAAGCTGGGCTCTGGGGGGGCCCGTCGCAGCCGCCAATTGCTTTGGACGCCAAGCGCCGACACTCCCCTAATGCATAAAAACCCGGCGGCCGCGTCTCTTATATCTGCCCCGGGGCAGCCCGGCCACCCAGAGCTCCGCCGTGGATGAGCAGCATCCCCGGTGCGCGGGTGAGTCGGGGCCGGGGGCGCGCGGGGACGGGCACAGCCGCCGCGGGCCGCAGGGAGGATTTGCTGTGTGGGGTGACTCGGGGTTTGTTGCCTTGGGGAGGTTTTCGTTTGGGGGTTGGGGTCTTTTTGGTTTGAGGCAGGCTGTTGATTGCCAACAAGTTCCCAGCTTGGCAAACCGGGCTGGAGAGACGCCTTCCCAAGCAGCCGCCCTGCGCTCCCGACTGTCACCCACTTGTTGTGCCCCTGACCTGCCGTAACAGTCCCCCGTCGTCCCACAGAGCCTGTGTCCCATCCCCATCCCCGCTCCTTCCCCGCTTGGGCACGGCACTGCTTGGGCTTGGGCAGCTCCTGCAGCCCCCGCTGCTCCGCATCCCTCGGGAAGCATCGGGATTCCTGCTAACGAACGGCCCGTGGGCGAACCCGCTGCCCCCACGCTCTCGCTGCTGCCCCGTAACGTTGCTCAGCCGAAAGTCAGGGAGGTGTCGAAATGAGGTGGCCGGTGGATTCCAGCCCCTTTTCCCAAAGCATCCCAGACCAAAGCCCCGGCTCCGCGTGCCGCAGCCATGTCATGGCAGCGCGGTGAGACTGCGGAGCAGTGGTGCAGCCGGCTCAGGCTTTTCCCGGCTGCTATTGGGAGAATGGATCCCACCGGGGGGCGAGGGGGTCCCACTGGGGACAAGGGGATCCCCCGGGGCTGGGTGCTGTGCCCGTGCCCAGCAGGAGCCACCGGCGCTGCCCGAATTAAACCCCCCAGCTGCAGAGAAGGGCTGGTGCCGGCGCTGCCAGCTCCGGACCCGGCTTTGGGGCATGGCAGGAAGAACAGGCTGGTGGCCAGCATTCGGTTTGACTTTGCCACCGGAGAGGGATCCCCTTCCCACACCTCCCTGCATTCCCAAGCCCTTGCTGTGGAGCAGAAGCGCGGGAGGGTCTCCGTCGGTGCGGGGTGTCGCAGGAGCTCCCCAGGGTTTCAGTCCCCCCTCGCCAGATGCTGCTCGGCATCTCCTGGGGTTTCTTCTTCTTTTTCCCGGAGGTCACACCTCAAGGGGAAAGTGCACTTTGCTTTTGGCTCCTGCTCCTGTAAATTTGAGCTTCGCAGGGAAAGAAAAGCCCACGAGTGGGAGCCTGGCCGCAGCTCTGGCACGGTGCGCTCCCGGCTCCCAGCAGCCGCTTCGGCACCAGCACCGCAGTTTTGGCCCCGGTCCCCGCTCCTTCTTCCAGACACTGAGTGCGAGGGACGCTGCGGAGCACGGCATGGAAATCGATGCCGGCGCCACCACCGGCGAGGTCCCACCGAAGGGGTGGCGAGCACCCCCGGCGTGTGAGGAGCCCGCTCTGCGGCAGGCTGCTCTCGGCAGCCCGCTCCGGCTGGGGGGCTGCTGGGGAAGCTGTTGGCTGGCCGGGGGGGTTGTGGCAGCCCGCTGCAGGCATGGCAGCCATCGGCGAGCACCCGGCACCCACGGCACCTCTACAGGTGCCCACCCTCCCCAAGAAGCCCCACAGGGGCACCTTTCCCATCCTGGCCTCTCCCACCCGCCGGCACGCGGTGCTGGGTTCTCAACAGCAGCAATTGTGCCACTGCTCGCACCCCCCCCAGCCGGCACCCGGGGCTCACCACATCCCACGTGGGGATGCAAACCACAGAATCACAGGATGGTTTGGGTTGGGAGGGACCTTAAAGATCACCCAGTGCCACCCCCTGCCCTGGGCAGGGACACCTCCCACCAGCCCAGGTTGCTCCAAGGCCCGTCCAACCTGGCCTTGAACCCTCCAGCACTGCAGGGGGGTCCCCCCGAGCGGAGCAGAGGGGCAGAACCCCCCCTCACCCTGCTGCCCACGCTGCCGGGGATGCAGCCCAGGGTGCGGGGGGTTCTGGGCTGCCAGCGCACGTTGACAGCTCGTGTTGAGCTTCTCACCCACCAACACCCCCAGGTCCTTCTCCTCAGGGCTCTCTCCAGCCATTCTCCGCCCAGCCTGGAGTTGTGCCTGGGATTGCCCTGACCCAGGTGCAGGACCCTGCACTTGGCCTTGGTGAACCTCATGAGGTTGGCATGGGCCCACCTCAAGCCTCTCCCGGTCCCTCTGGATGGCATCCCTTCCCTCCAGCGTGTCGACCATGCCACACAGCTTGGTGCTGGCAGCAAACTCGCTAAAAGTGCGCTCCATCCCACTGTCCGTGTCGCCGACAGAGATGTTAAGCAGCACCAGTCCCAGAACGCCACTGGGCACCGGTCTGTGGCAGCCCAGCTGGTGGGCGCCGGGACATGGTGCAGCCAGGGCACGTGCCAGGTGGCAGCAGCTCACCGGGCTGGGGGCGGCCACGGTGGGCACCTGCTGCCATCACCTCCCTTCCTTCGCTCTTCGGCTCCGCCGCCAAGGCTTTGCTCTGCTGAAGCGATCGGCTTTGCCAGGGCTCCTGCGCTTCCCTCCTTGTGCCGCAGACCCGCCGTGGATCCGTGCAAGGGTGGGTGCCACCAGGGCTCTGGTATCGTGGCGCGGGCACGGCTCTCCCATGAGCATCGGCAGAGCCCGGCGTGGCGGCGGGTGCTTTCCCAGCTCTCTCCGTAGCATCGCTGAGCGGTCGGCAGCGGGGCTGGCCGGCAGAGCCCGGGCTCGGGCGGCGGGATGCTCTCCATGACGTACAGCGAGAGCCTGCGCAGCGTGGCCAGCCGGCACCCCCCGGAGTGGGGGCTGCCCCCGGCCCCCCGGCCGGCGGACGGGCTGGAGCTGCGGCGGCTGCGGGACGTGCGGGCGGCGGCGCGGGCGAAGACGCTGGAGGAGTTCCTGCGGATGCACGGGCTCTCCCTGGCTGACAGCACCGCCCGCACCACCGGCATGAAGTACAGGTAAGGCAGCGCCGGGGCCGGCCGCGGCAGCGAATGTGGCCCGAGATGCAGGGACGGAGCAGGGAATGCTGCTTGTCGCTGGTTTTACACCTGGCTTGCCGGATTTCACTGGTTTCCCTGTGCTGCGACAAGGTCGGGAGGAGCCGGCGCCCTTGGCACAGAAGGCGACCACGCGGCGTGTGCGGCAGTGGGGCAGCGCCGTTGCCTCGTGCTTGGTCAATGGGCTTTGAGCTTCTCGCTTGATTTTCCTTTTTGCTGTCGGGAAGCTGCAAGCGCAAACACGCTCCGCGCTTTTTAAAGATGAGGCGGTTGGAGCGAACAGCTGCGGAGACGCTGTGTCCATCTGATGAGCATTCGCTGGCGCTCCATTAATTTTGCACGTGGGTCGCGGTGCGGCGCGAGGTGTATCAGGATTTCAGATGACTTTTGTCCTTCCCGTTATCGCGTGTGCCGGGAGGCCGCGCCGGGCAGCCAGCGAGTCGGCTGCGGCTCCTCTGAGGGCACGAGTCTGTTTGGCCCAGCACGTCCCTTCCCGCTGTCCCCCAGCATCACAGGTGGGCGATGGGGCGCGGGGACGGGCTCCCCCAATAAGCCAGTTCAGGCTTGGGCCAGGGGCGGCAGGGCTGGGGACGGTGGCTGTTCCCTCTGTGAGAATCCCAGAGTGGTTCAGGTTGGAAGGAACCTCAAAGCCCCCCCAGTGCCACCCCCTGCCCTGGGCAGGGACACCTCCCACCAGCCCAGGTTGCTCCAAGCCCCGTCCAACCTGGCCTTGAACCCCTCCAGGGATGGGGCAGCCACAGCTTCTCTGGGCACCTGAGTCTCCCTGTCTGCTCTCTTCAACCAGGGTCCAACCAAGAGGGTCCTCCTTGCTTTGCCTCCCAGAAATACCTTATATTGATGGAAATAGCTCCATCAGGACAGACTGGCCCACAGAGTGGTCTAGTGACAAAGCTCTGCCTCCGAAGAAGGGTGTACGTTCCCGTCTTCTCACAGAAAGAGAAGTGTCTCAAAGGCCACTAGTGGTCACATTTGTCTCACGATTTCAAATCTCTAGAGTCAAGCGGCTTCACACGCTGGTAGAAAAGCTTTCGCTCCTACGGCCGGGGGAGCAGATTGCCCCAGGAGACTGAAAGGTCTCCATCCGTCGAGACCAGACCTCAGAAGCCCTGCATGACCTGGTGTGACCCCAGCGCTGACCCTGCGCGGAACAGGAGGTTGGACCAGAGCTCCCCCAAGGTCCCTCCCAGCCCGGGTTACCCTGGGCGCTAAGAATTCATCCTCCCTCCCTCCCTTGTCCTCCCTGGGGCCCCAAAATTAAGCTTTCTCTAGGGATATTTACACTTGTGCCTTAACATTTTCTTCCGAAAGCCTGGTGACATCAAACGCTGGGGTGCCTCTCGCCCCCCCGCTGCAGCAAACCCCCCGGGGCCGGCGGCTCTGCCGGCGCCTGCCGTGCGGTGCCGTGGGTCAGGTTCCCCCCCCCGGCTCACAACAGCAGAGGTAACATTTACACGGTGGCAGGAGCCCATCTAATATTCATGGGGCGGTTATTTATTGATGGGCAGAGGCAGGCACAGGGACCCCCGGCGACGCTCCTTCAGACACCTGCCCGCTGCGGGTTGGGGGGCCATGGGGATGCACCCCCAAAGTCTCCAGAGGGGTTCCTCCTCCTCTGGGGAGTTGCCAATTGCTGCTGTCCCCCGCGTGGCGCCAGAGCCGGCGGGATTACCCGGCTAAGGAGCTTTGCGGCAGAGCGAAGCGGAGGAGATTACAAGATTTCGCATTAGGTCGGGGCCGAATGTGCGTGATTTCCCCCGCAAGCTGAGCCCCGGCCCCGCTCCCGGCTCCGTACCTGGGGGGGCACGGCCACTGCAGTCCCATGGACAGTGCGGTCCCATCAATGGACGGTGCGATCCCACGGCCAGCTCACCTCCCTCCTCTGGTGGGAGATGTCGATGGGCTTCGCTTTAATCTGCTTGGCTTGTGCTGGGCAAAATTTGGGAGGTGCCGTGGCCCCGAGGGGGGCAACTGGTCCCTCTTCGGCAGCCCCTCACTTCCCCTCCCTCGGCTGTAAAGGTAAAACGGTAGCCAGAGCCGGTGAAGGATGAGTGTCGTTAGAGATCTCTCTCTTGCTCATCAAAAGCAAGAGGATCTCTATTTCTAACTATTGGTTAAACACTTAATTGTATTTAACGTGATAATTACAGTAAGGCTGAGTGTGTATTTGATTGACCTCAGATTTTCCCAAGTACAATTTCATTAACATGTTGTGAATTGGGGCTCAAAATAAAAGGATTGCTCTTTCATTTTTTTGCCGTGACAGACAATAATCCCATGCTGAGATCGTGGGGGTCAAATATCCTATTCCTTGTATCTCCTTCCCCCCAAAAAAAACTTGAAGTAGGTGCAGGGTTTTTTTCAGAATATTGGGACTGGAACAGGTTGGGAAGTTTTCAATTCCTTCCTCCCACAGGCTGTTATTTTCTGAGTATCAGGTGTTTCCTCTTTAACAATTGATGTTGTTGCATTATGCGTGATAGTGAAAACAGACTTGAAGAGGGGATAGCAAATATTTTACGTATTTTTGGCTTCCGTTCTTTCCATTCTCTCCTGCCGGGAGATTTTTGTTTCAGACTCGCATCCACCAGAGAGAGGGATGCTGTGGGGAGGGGGGGGTGCTGTGGGGAGGGGGGATGCCGTGGGGTTGGGGGGATGCTGTGGGGAGGGGGGATGCCCTGGGGAGGGGGGATGCCGTGGGACTGGGGGGATGCCATGGGAAGGGGGGGATGCCGTGGGGAAGGGGGATGCTGTGGGAAGGGGGGGATGCCGTGGGGTTGGGGGGATGCCGTGGGGAGGGAAGATGCTGTGGGGAGGGGGGTATGCTGTGGGGAGGAGGAATGCTGTGGGGAGGGGGGATGCCGTGGGGAGGGGGGATGCCGTGGGGAGAGGGGGATGCTGTGGGGAGGGGGGATGCCGTGGGGAGGGGGGATGCTGTGGGGAGGAGGAATGCCGTGGGGAGGGAGGGATGCCGTGGGGAGGGGGGGATGCCGTGGGGAGGGGGATGCTGTGGGGAGGAGGAATGCCGTGGGGAGGGGGGATGCCGTGGGGAGGGGGGATGCCGTGGGGAGGGGGATGCTGTGGAGAGAGGGGGATGCTGTGGGGAGGAGGAATGCCGTGGGACGGGGGGGATGCCGTGGGGAGGGGGATGCTGTGGAGAGAGGGGGATGCTGTGGGGAGGAGGAATGCCGTGGGACGGGGGGGATGCCGTGGGGAGGGGGATGCTGTGGAGAGAGGGGGATGCTGTGGGGAGGAGGAATGCCGTGGGACTGGGGGGATGCGGTGGGGAGGGGGGATGCTGAGCAGCGCGATGCCAAGCGGCTCCTTGCCCCCGCCCGGGGGGGTCTCAGCCCGCCGCTGCGCCCCAAACCGGGGCTGGGCGGGGATGCCGGGCGGGGGGTTCCTTCGGGGGGGGTCCCCCGCTGCGGCTCTGGCTCTCCCCTTCCCCCCCTCCCGCCCCGGCCCCCCGGGCGCCGCTCGCTCGCTCCCTGCGCCGATGGAATATCGAGGGCAGGAGGGTGCCGGAGCAGCCCCCGCCGTCACGTCGGCGGAGCGGGGGGCGGGAGGAGCTCCCCGCCTCCCCCGGGGCGCCGGCTAAATTTAGGCAGCAGGCGCGGGGGCCCGGCGGAGCAGCATGCAGGTCTCCTTCGTCTGCTCCGAGCACAGCATCAAGAGCCGGAGCGCGGAGGACCGGCTGAACCGGCAGAATGCCGGCAGCCCCAGCCTGGGCACCCGCGGCAAGTTCCGGGCGGTGGCCATGGTGGCCCGCAGCCTGGGGCAGCTCTCGGTGCAGAACGCGCCCTCCTCCAGCGAGTCCAGCGGCAAGCAGCCGGGGATGAAGTACCGGTAGGAGAAGGAGCGCTGCCGGGGCAGGCGGAGCTGCCTCCTCGGTCCTCACCGGGCGGCGGGGGGTGGGGGGGGGGCTGGAGAGGGGCTGGGGGGGCTGCACCCCCCGAAAACCCCGGCTCGCATCCTGCTCCGTACGTCTCTCGGTGCTAAAAGTGCTGACCGTGCGCCTCTGTCGCCTTCCTCACTGCTCACTCCTCGCGGGGTGGCTTCGATCCGTAAAACCAGCGGGATGCGGGGGAAAGGGACCCTAAAATCTGGGGTAGGATTAGTAGGATCCCCAGCACCTGCCGAGCTGGAGGGGGGGGGTCTGAGAGTTGCGTTAATCCATGGGCTGCCATGGCATCATTACGGACTCGCTGCCCTGCGAAGCGTGTGGGGAGCTGTAAGCCAGGATTCGGTGCTCGGCTGCCCGCGGTGGGTCTGGAAACGAGGGGCAGCATGTGCATGTCATGGCCCCCCACCAGCCAGCACCCGCTGGGTTCACGCACTCCACGTCCCTGGCACCGCAGCGGAGCGTTGGGGGGCTTCCATGCCCCGGGCTGAGCGTGCAGCCAGGCGTGGGGCTGGGGCTCCCCCCGGGCTGAGCGGGCACGCCATGGTCCAGCTGACAGCCGCTGCGTGCCCCCGCTGCAGCCCAGATGCGGCCAACATTAGGCACAAAGCGCATCAGGCTGGCAGAGCGTGGGGACGAGTCCAGCCATCACCCACCATCATTGTCCAAATCAGCCGAGTCCCCTCGCCCGGGCGCTGGGGAGGGCTCCGGGGTGGCCCCATCCAGCCCTCAAATGCCGAACCCTTGCGGTGCTGGCGCTGGGGCCACACGCGGTGGCATCCTCCAGGCTCGGCGCTCGCACCCTGCGGTTGCATCCCCATCCCAAGGAGGAGCGCGCCGGGGGCCATCCGCACCCAGGCAGTGTGTGACTGGCTTGGGCGTCCCCGCCAGCGGCTGCAGGGGGGACAGTGGCGCAGGAGGATGCTCCACGCAATCGGATGGGACGGGAAGGCCAGGGTGCAGTGTGGGGGGACGCTTGGCCTCCCCCAGTATCTGCTAACGTCTCCGTTGTGCAACGGGGCAAGACACATTTGGGCAGGAAAGCCGGGAGCAGCGATGTGCTGCCGGTGCCTGCGCACCCAGGAGGACCCCGGCGATGTCCCTGCAGCCTGGGATGGCCGGGACGGGGCTGGTGCCCCCGGCTCCCCGCCGCAACCCCCCGCCATGGGGTCTTGAGCCGCCGCTGCCCCACGGCCTCTCCCCGCCATGAAACGCACTAAAAATAACGTGGGGCTCGGGGGGAGCGCCCGCGCCTCCAGATGTTGGGCAATAACGCGGCGGTGCGGAAGGAAGATGCCCCGATTTGGCTCAGCCCGCGATCCACCGCTGCCGTGGGACCGCGGCTGCTCCCGGCCCGGCTCCCTGTGCCCGTGCCGACGGTGGCGGTGCCTCCCGGTTGCTACGCGACACCCGCGCGGGCGAGCTGCCGCGGCTCACCTACACTTTATTTATTTTAACGCTCGTTTCTCGAGCCTTTGTCATTTTTAACAAGAAACTGGCTCTCCATCACCACGGCGAAGGCGTCTGCCAACCCGGCCCCCTTCCCGAAAGCTGTTCTCGGCTCCTTGTGCCAGCCAAATTTTCAGGGGTGCTCCATTTCTCCAGGGCACTGCTCTGCTCCCCAGCACCCTCTCCCCACGCGAGCGCTGTGCCACGCCGCAGAGAACAGGCACAGCTCGCATCGTACGTGGGACGCTCCAGGCCTGACGCTGCCGTGCCATCTCCCCCTGCTCCTGCCCCGTCACCCCGCGCTGGTGGCACTGGCAGGGGAGCCGGACACCCCGGCGTTGTCACAGGGAGCCACTTTATCCACGCCACTGCCCGCTGCCGCTCCCGGTTACCCTGCCAGGCACGGCAATTATTTTGCGTCTAGGAAAGAGCATCACCGCGCCAGTGCTGGCCGTGCCGACAGCGAGCCGCGGCACACCTGGCCGGGGATGGGGGGGACCCTCACTGCAGGGATGGGGATGGGGACCCGGGATGGGGACCAGGGATCACCACCGCTCCTCCCAGCCCATGCGGACGGCGCGCTCGGTGGCAGGCGGGTGCATGAGACGGCGTTTTGGGGCTTTCTGGCGACTTTCCTAACGGGTCTCTGTCTTCCAGGAACCTCGGGAAGTCTGGGCTGCGCGTGTCCTGCCTGGGCCTGGGTAAGTGCCAGGGTTTGCCGCAGCCTCTCGGCGTCCCCTCCGTCCCGCGGCTGGTGCCAGCGCTCCCCGGCGAGGGCGGCGCTCGCCTGCCCCGGCGATGCTTTGCCAAGGGAAGGAAAGGGTCTCCCGCCAGCCCAGCGGCACTTTTGAGACGCAGCCCAGAAGTTGTCAAATTATTCTCTCTTTTTCTCCTCCGACGTGATCGGAAGCGACCGGGCTGTGCTGGGAGCACTGTGCCGCACGCGGCGGGGACAACCGTGGCCGCCGCGTGCCGGGGCTGTGCCAGGGGAGCCGGGGTGGGTGGCCGGGGGCTCGGGGCAGCGGCGTTGGGTGCTCACCATGCGCACACCCTCTCTCCTCCGCAGGGACATGGGTGACTTTTGGAGGGCAAATCACAGACGAGGTAAGGATGGCGCCCCGTCCCTCCCCAGCCTTTCCCCAGCGCAGAGGGGAGCGGATGGGCCGGGGGCTGCTCTCGGCGCACGCGATGTGCCGGAGCTCACCGTGCTCGCGAGCGTGCGCCGCCCCGGCTGACCCTCCCCGCTCTCCCCTCACAGATGGCAGAGCAGCTGATGACTTTAGCCTACGACAACGGCATTAATCTCTTCGACACGGCAGAAGTCTACGCCGCCGGCAAGTAGGTACCCCGCTTCGGCGGCAGCACCAGGGCCCTCACCCTGCGCCCCGGCCGCCACGCCGGCGGCTGACCTCCCCTTCTCTTGTAGGGCCGAGGTGGTGCTGGGGAACATCATCAAGAAGAAAGGGTGGAGGTAAGCTGGGCGTCACTCCTGTGCGGCAAATCCGGTCACCGAGGTGCCGATGGGCAGGGAACAGGCAGGAATGGACAGGGAGAAGGCAGGGTGCAGGCAGGGCACATGGGACTTTGCGGGTGCCACCAGCACTGACTCTCTCTCTCCCTGCAGACGGTCCAGCCTGGTCATCACCACCAAAATCTTCTGGGGAGGAAAGTAGGTATCGCGCCCGCCCCGCGGCAGGGCGGCCGGAGCACGCCGAGCTCTCACTCACCTTTCCTTTTCCAGGGCTGAAACGGAGAGGGGTCTGTCCCGAAAGCACATCATAGAAGGTAGGGATGCTCCCCGGGCGCTGCCGGCTCCTCACGGGCGGGCGGCACGGAGCCCGGCGCGCCTGACGGTCCCCTCGGTGCGGCAGGTCTGAAGGCGTCGCTGGAGCGGCTGCAGCTGGAGTACGTGGACGTGGTGTTCGCCAACCGGCCCGACCCCAACACGCCGATGGAAGGTGGGTGCCGCGCCACGGTGCTGTGCTCCTCCCCGGCGCCTTTCATCGCCGTCACGGTTGGTTTGTGCCAGGCTTTTGTTTCAAGGGCTTTTTCCCTTCCCAAGCAGAAACCGCTCCTCCGCTGCCACGGTTCGCCTGCACCACGGTTAAGCCTCTGCCGCCCCCAGCCCGGTGCCGGGACCCACCTTGGGCCGCAGCGGGGGCGGGTTGGCGGCACGGCGGGGGGACGCTGCCCCCATCCCGGCAGCGACCGAATCCACTCTCTCTAAATCTCTCTTTTATCACCAGGGGACCCATTTAATTCCTCCAAGTCCAGGACTTTCATCGTAGAAGGTACTCCCTGCCCGCACTCGCCCACCAGCCGCTGCCTGCGTCCCAGCGGCAATTCCTGGGGCAGAACCCCCCACTCCTCTGTGACTCCATCCCTGTCCCCCCACCCCGAGCAAACCCCGCCGTAGAACCCACAGGCAGCAGCAGCACAACAAAAACACCCCCCGCCCCTTCAGACCATCTTGCGGTTGAAGGGGAAAAAGCCAAGAGGGCCGGCAGCCTCCCGGGGTCCTTCCCACGGGCACCCTCTGCAGCCGGGACCGCGGCACGGCCCCCCTCGCCAGGGCAGCTGTGGGCACGCCAGGGCGCACGCTCTGGTGCCGGCCAGGCAAACCTCGCACCCCTCGCCCCGCCGCTGCCCGCCTTTGGCTGCAGGAGCGCCTTGGCTTGGCCCCGGCCCGCATGGCTCAGGGCCGGCTCCCCCCAGAGACCCCCCCCCGTGCCCCTCGCTCGGGGTCCGGGGTTCCCTCCCTCCCTCTCCCGGGTCTCAGCACACGGGTGATGCTTCGGGTCCCAGCGGTGCCAAGTGCGGTGCCGGTGCTGGTACCTGGCGGGGCGTGGGGCCGGTGCCAGGAGTTGGGCTGCTCCCTGTGCCGGGAGAGCCCCGGCACCGCCGGCGGCATGTCAGCATTGGCCGTGGTCCCCAGCACGTCCCAAGCGGCTGCTCCCTCGGTCCCCATCCTGCTCCTCCGAACGCATCCTCCGGACACAACCCAGCTCCTCGGCCTTGGGGAGCGGGATGCTCGCCAGCCGTCGGCACGGCACGAGCCCCCCCCGGCCAGCGCGGCGCCCCGCTAACCCCCGCCTGCCGCTCTCCCCTTCCCTCCCGGCAGAGACGGTGCGAGCCATGACCCACGTCATCAACCAGGGGATGGCCATGTACTGGGGGACCTCGCGCTGGAGCTCCATGGAGATCATGGTAAGGGCCCGGGGCGGCCGCGGCGGAGCAGCCCTGCTGCCGCCAGTGACGCTGATTTAATTAGACAGCAGCTGTCGGGAGCCAAGCGCTTGCAGATGCGCTTGAGCCTTAATTATTTTCTGGGGCAGCTCTCAGGGCTCGGCCGGGGGCTCGGGGGGGGGTCAGTGGGGGGCCTGGAGGGGGGCGGCGGGGCACTGAGGGTCCTGGCTCTTCGGCAGGAGGCGTATTCGGTGGCCCGGCAGTTCAACCTGATCCCGCCGATCTGCGAGCAGGCCGAGTACCACATGTTCCAGCGGGAGAAGGTGGAGGTGCAGCTCCCCGAGCTCTTCCACAAGATAGGTATGGCGGCGGGGGTCCCCTCCCAGCCCCCCCAAATCCTGGTGCTGCCGCGGTCAGCGGGGCACAGCATACGTCCTCAGGGACGTCCAGCCGTGGTGCCGGGGGGGGGCTGGGGGGTGGCAGCGTCACCCCTGGCTCTGCTCTGTTCCCAGGCGTCGGAGCCATGACCTGGTCCCCGCTGGCCTGTGGCATCGTCTCGGGGAAATACGACGGGGGGATCCCCCCCTACTCCCGCGCGTCGCTGAAGGTGAGCCCGGACCGGGGGGGGGGGGGCGGTCGCAGCAGGATGGGGGGAGTCACAAGGTCCCCATGGGAGCGAGAGATCCAGGAGCCACGACCCCGGGAGCGTGGGGATGGACAAGGTCCCAGTAAACCCCAATCCCACCACGACACCCCCTCCCACCCCCCAGGGGTACCAGTGGCTGAAGGACAAGATCCTGAGCGAGGAGGGCCGGCGGCAGCAGGCAAAGCTGAAGGAGCTGCAGGCCATCGCCGAGCGCCTGGGCTGCACCCTGCCCCAGCTCGCCATCGGTAAGGAGCTGGGGGGGGACCGGGGGGGGCGCGGGGGGGACGCCGGGGGCAGCCAGGCCGCGCTCAGGCTCTGCTCTCCCTCCTCCCCAGCCTGGTGCCTGCGCAACGAGGGCGTCAGCTCCGTCTTGCTGGGTGCCTCCAACGCCGACCAGCTGATGGAGAATATCGGAGCAATACAGGTCAGCGCCCCGCACCGCGCCGGCACGGGGAGGGGGGGCTTCACCGGGGGGCAGGGCGAGCAGACCCCGCTCACGGGGTTTTAACGGGGCAGCGCCTGCCCGCGCCCGCTTCGCTGCTGCAGCTCCTGCCACACGAGCGCCTGCAGGGCCGGGCCCTGCAACGCTCGCTGCTGGGAAAGGAGGTTGCAAACTTCGCTTGAGAGAAAAATGACAGGTTTTGCTGATTCTAAAGCAGCGCAGACAAGGCTTTGCTGGGCTGAGATGGCAGGGAATGAGCCCAACCTCGGCTTTCCCTAACTGGGTCACTCAGCCGGCAAGCTGGGGCTGGGAGCACGGAGGTGGCAGGGTGGAGGCGGTGAGCGTGGCACGGCCACGTGCCGCCAGCGGCTGCGTCCTCCCACCTGCTCCAGGGCCACCATCCCGACTCCCAGCGGCGTCCCCCACAGGTCCTTCCGAAGCTGTCGTCTTCCATCGTCCACGAGATTGATAGCATCCTGGGCAACAAACCCTACAGCAAGAAGGACTACCGATCCTAAGCGCGTGCCCGAGCGCGCCGCGCAGCCCTCGCCGCCCGTTCGCTTGCTTACGCTTTGTTGGAGCGAAGTGGAGAAGTGTGGTTTGCACCGCGAGCGCCGAGAGCCAGCGCTCCCCCGGACCATGGCACCGCTTCCACCCGACCCGGCTGCGGGGCGCAGGGACGGCCGCCGGCGGGGAGCGCGCCAGGGCGAGCCCCGAGCTGCCCGGCCGCCCTGCCCGCAGCCCAAGGCGCCGCGGGTGCCGCCAGCGCGGCGTGGGGACCCGTTGCATGCGTGGCTGCCGCCCCCAGCGTGGCTGGAGGTGCGGGGGGGGAGCGCGGGGCGCGAGCGGGTGCTGTACGCCCACCAGCCCGACAACACGAAGCTGTTCCCCAGCCGGCACCGGCCCCTCGCCTCTGCCCTCCCGGCACCGTGTGGCCGCAGTCCCGCCGCAGCACCCGCTCCCGGCGTGGGGGACTCGGGGTGGGGGGGGGACGGGGATGGGGAGCCCTGTGGGTGGGGGTGAGTGTGTGCGAGCACGCGTGGGTGAGCGTGTGAGCGCGTGTGGGCACAGACACACACACACGAATTTGCACCTATTCTCACATCTGCGCGCGTGGCTGGAAGCAGCTGGGGAGACAGGACCAGAGAGCTGCACCCACCCCCAGCTGTATTTACATACAGAGGCATCTATATGTGCACACAGCTATAAGTGACACGTGTGCACCTACGCGTCCACCTACAGCTGCATCTAGAGATGCAGATCCACCTCTACCCATAGCCCTATAGTTAGACCAATCTATAGATATCAATACCTACTTAAATAGATAGATGTATGTCGCTATATATGCACACATCTACAAAAATTACATATGTATACTATTATATATATGTATACTATATATACTATAGCTATACGTATGTACATCTATTAAAATTACATATGTATACTATTATATATATGTATACTATATATACTATAGCTATACATGCGTACATCTACAAAAATTACATATGTATACTAGTATATATATGTATACTGTATATACTATAGCTATACGTATGTACATCTATTAAAATTACATATGTATACTAGTATATACATGTATACGATATATACTATAGCTATATGTATGTACATCTACAAAAATTACATATGTATACTATTATAGATATGTATACTATATATACTATAGCTATACATGTGTACATCTATAAAAATTACATATGTATACTAGTATATATATGTATACTATATATACTATAGCTATACGTATGTACATCTACAAAAATTACATATGTATACTATATATACTATAGCTATATATGCACACATCTGTACAAATTACATGTGTTTACCATATATACTAAAGCTATATATGCATACATCTATAAAAATTACATGTATAGTCTGTATATAAACACAAATGTAGATGTGTTTTTGGGGATATAGACATATATCTATACAGCCACATGTATATATCCGTATACGTAGATATATAGATGCGTACATATCCATGTAAATATACTGAGGTAGCTACAGATGTATTTGTATTATATATATGCACACATGAAAATTACAAATCGATATATACATAAACGTGTGTATAGATAGATAGATGTGCAGATGTATCTATAGCGATCTGGGTAAGTACACACTCCTATCTATCCCCATATACATGGACGTACACACGGGTATAACAGACCCAGCTGTAGATACCCATCTGCGTGTGCTCTCGCTGCCTCTGGGTGCGGAAACGCACTTCTCCTTGCCAATACCTGTATATATCTATATCCTATATACACATACACACACGTGTCCCCATATATGCACACACATAAATATAAAAATTATACATTTATGTAGCTCTGTGCACAGACACGTACGTATACCTGTGTGTGCTTATCCACTATAGATGGAGATACCGCTATAGCTGTAGCCCTACCAGAAACGTGTGTGAAAACACGTGGTGAGGAGGTGTATGTACACACACCCCCCTATAGGTATGTTCATTTATCTGTATCTTTACCTACATACCTTTATCTATATATGTATATAACTAGAGATGTTTGTATGCATATATAAACATATATACACTCATATATATGTATAAAATTACAAATACATCTATATATGTGTATCTGTGTATACACACATATATATGTGTAGCTATATCTATATACTTTTACCTATTTATAGCTACACTTATATAAAAAATACAAAAATGACAAATACATATATATGCGTGTCTGTGTATATACACACAGATATCTATATACCTAGAGATCTAGATATGTAGATTATATATTATAGAGGTATCTACATATGTATGTGTGCATATATGCACATACATAAATTACAAATACACATTTCTGTGTATCTGTACACACAGATACACACCTATGTAAATACGGATCTGTACACCCATACCTACATGTATCTACGTCTGTCTACCCATCGCTACGCCTATATACACACACCCTTTATATTTAGTTGTATACGTACATACGCATAGATACATATGAACACACATGCATTAAATTACAAACACATTGTGTATAAAAATACACGTGTGTGTGTATATATATACACACACCTGCATAGATACAGCTGTACCTGGGTACCTATACCTTTAGCTACATCTATATATCAATACACCTATATATCAATACCTATTTACACCTACGTATGCTGAGATACATGCACACACATATCTCAGAATTAGTTCTGTGTATGCGTGTGTGTACACATCTAGAGATATACACGTCTGTATCTATCTGCAGCAGTATATACATACATACGTATGTAGATTATGTAGATATATGTGTGCGTGTGCAACCATACACAAATGACAGTACCTACGTGGACACACACACACCCCTATGGGGCAGAGCTGGGGCTGGGGAGGGGGCAGCTCGGGGGCGGGTGATGGACCGTGTGTGTGCGCGCAGGGGCTGTGACCGCAGCCGGGACCCCCCGGGGCCACCCCGTCACCGCGGCGGGACCCCTGCCCTCACCCCCTCCCCCCCTCAGCCGCTCGCCCGCCAGGCTCCCGCTGCGTCCTTCCCAAAGGATTTATTAAAACACAGAGAACAGAAACCGGGACACACGGAGCACGACGTGAATGCGGGGGCGTTGCTCGCAGCTGCCGCCAGCCTCCGGCGAGAGGCCGCCACCACGGCGCAGTCGGTGTCACCGCGCTCGCAGGTGTCCCCGTCCCGGCTCCCACCATCCCCTCCCTCCCGCCCCTGTCACCTCCACCCGCGTGCCCCAAGCCCGGCACGCCGGGAGCCCCGGCCATGCCACGGCCATGCTGCCGGGACAGTGCCGGGGCTCGCCATGGCCACGCTGGCAAACGCCGGGGCTCCGGCAGCGGGGCTGGCAGCGGCTCCGGCAGCGGGCATGCACTTGCTCAAACACCACGAGGACGTAGAAATGGACCGTACGGGGAAGCTGAGGAGCCGGCTCGGCCCCGGGCGGGAAGCGGGACACCCGCCGGCCTCCCCTCACACCCCACACGTGCCAATAAAACCAGACACAAACACCGCGACGATCTCCCTCCTCAGCTCAGCCCACCTCGCCCAGACAAACTCTTCAAGTCTTCAATAAGAAAGTGCAAAAAAATGTACACGGAAATGAAACCCCCGTCCCAGCTGCTCCGGCGATGGCGGGGGGTGGCGTCGGTCGAAGCACACTTGAAGCAGAAGCGGGAGAACCCGGCAGCAGCTCGTCTTCCCCCACAGGCACCGCCGCCGCGCTCCCCCTGCCCTTCCTCCAGCGACAGGGCGGCTTTCGGCTGGGGGGCCGGCGAGCGGCCCCCGGGGGCTGCTGCAAGGAGAGGGGGGAGCTGCCCATCAGCCGGGCTCCGGACCCTCCCCACGGCAAACGAGGGGAGCACACCGAGCCCCCCGGGCAGGGGCAGCCAGCCCGAGGGCTCCGGAAGGATCCTGCCCCTGCTCCCACCTCCGCTGCCGGCACCCGCTGTGGTTGCTGGAGCCAGAGGCGGCATCCAGACAGCGGCACTCGGGGAGCAGCCCAGAGCGGAGCCCTCGTATGGCCCCTCCTCCCCACCACGTGTCTGCACGCGTGTTCCCACGAGGCGCCCGTGAACGGAACGCGGAGAGCAGTGAGCACAGCCTTACCTCGGCTGGAAACGGGAGCTGCAGAGGAAAATCATGGGAACGGCTAAATATCTGTAATGAAAAAACACACGCCTTGCTTGCCCGCCATCCCTTGGCGATGCTCCCGGCCCTCTCAAATCCACCCCGAGTTTCTCTGCTCAGGTGCGTCCACTCAAAGCCCCAACTTACCGGTCACATACGGTCCCAGAGGCATCTGACTGTAGTTGACAATCCCACCCGGCCCGGGACCTCGGAAATTCGGCCCGAAGTTGTTGTTGTAGATCTGGGAGGAGCCGAAGGAGCCCTGGGGAGATAAGGAGGGAGAAGAGCCGCTGACCTGCAGCCCCGGCCCCGCCACCACCCCCCCTGGCAAGGGGCTCTGTCCCCGTCCCCGCTGACCTGCTGGACGGCGGGGTCCCCCCCGCGGGTGGCCAGGCGGCTGAGGATGCTCCGCTCGGACATCTGCAGCCGGGCAGCCACGGGCGGGATGCGGGACAGCATGGAGGGCAGGCGCGTCACGTCGGCCTTCATGTCGCTCAACAGCTCCTCAAGCTGGTTCAGCACTGCGAGCAGAGCGAGGCGGCGCTCAGGCCGGGGGGACGCTCGCCAGACCCGCTGTGTCCCACCTCCAGGAGCCCTGCCACCGCTGGCCACAGCAGCGGCGTGCCACTTCCCAGTGCCCCCGCCAGCAAAGCGAGCCGGGGAGAAGCAGGCAGCTCCTGGCCGAGGGAAGGTGAGACGGGGACAACCCCCTGGCTGGATTTCCCCTCGGTCAGGGTGGCAAACCCTTCCCGGCCCCCTGGGGCAGGCTCCCCCCACCTCTGCCGCCACACACCCTTGTGCAGGACGGCGTTCGCGGGCTTGTTCCCAGCCAGGGACTCTTTGGAGAGGTGCTGGTGGCTCTCGGCAAGGCACTCCACTTCAGCCAGACGGGCGTTCAATGCCATGGCCGGGTGATTGGGGTCCTGGGTCATGTTCAGGTACGCAGCCCTCCGCAGCTGCTCCTCGATCACCAGGGCCTGCTCCAGCAGCTGGGAGGTCAGGAGGGGAAGGATTCAGGACCAGACCCCGCACCAGTATAAACCAGCACCGCACCACAGGCTCCAGCTGCCCACGCGGTTCACACCGGCACAGCCTCTGCCCTGCTGTGCTCCCGCTGTCCCCACTCCCAAAAACTCCCGGGAGAACAGGCTTAGCCCTTATGTTTTCTTATCCTGCTCAGATATCGAGCATCCCGGAAAGGGATCTGGGCAGCATTCCCACAGCATCGCACACATCAGGAATGGGCAGAGCACCCAGCCCACTCACAGGGAGGAGCCCAGGGAGCCAGCCCTGTCCCGTGCACCACGCTGCAGAGCTCCCCGGGACCAAGCTGCCAGGTGCCTGCTCTCCTCCGGTGACCACGAGCCCCTCGCAAAGCCCACGACCGCTCCCTGCTGCACTCCCAGAAGGTGCTGGCGGGCTCCCCCCGGTGCTGTGCTGGTCCCCCAGTGCCGGTAAGGACTCACCAGCCCTGGACCTGCAACTCACCTTGAACCGCCGGGCAAGGAACTTGTTCTTCATCTCGAGGTAGTTCCCCTTGTGTATCTCCGACTTGAAGGGCTCGTTCAGGATCACGTAGCGCGGGTCGTTCTGGATGTCCTGCCAGCGGGCGTAGCCATGACTGGTGTGGAGGGAGCGTCAAGGGAAGAACTGGCCACTCGACGGCATTCCCATTGCCCCGCAGCGACACCACATCGACAAACCCCCTCCCTGCTTGTCACCGCACTGTCACCCCAGCTCCCGCGCCCTGTGGAGGTCTCCCTCGCCTCGCCGCCTCCCGACGGCGGGGGCACGCTCCCACCAAGTCAAAGGGTACGTGACAATTCCTGCCAACAGCCAGTAGTCATGTCGGCGGTGCCAGATGTCGTAGATCTTGCCGGAGGAGATGGCAGCCCTTTCCTCGTTCTGCCACAGCGTGTGCAGCTCTGTGGAAGCAGAAGCGAGACAGCCCGGTCAGGCAGCAGGGCTGCCGGGGACATGGCACGGCACGTCAAGCAGGGCGAGTGATGACAACTCCCAGGTAGCCATGGGCACAGGGCAAAACCGGGACACCCTGCTGCTTTTAAACGGTTCACACTCCTTGCACAAGTTCAGAGCTTCTGTGCAGAAGCTCTGCAGGAACGGCCGAAGCCTCGTCTCTTGCTCTTACCTGTAAAGCCACCATCAGCAATGTTGAACATGAATCGGAAGTTCACGCTTCCGTCATCCTTCTTTCCATCCTCCTCTTCCTCTTTGTCACCGTTTTGCTGAGCCTCGCTGTGCTCCTTCTCCTCTGCCTTGGCCTCCTCTGCTTGGCAAACACAAGAAATTGCTCCTGCCTAACCCTACTCTGCCAAAAGACCGATGGGAGTCATCCTTGCCCCATCAGCTGCCAGAGGAACGCCCCACTAAAGCCACTGTTGGAAAAGCCACCAGCCCGTGCTCTCCCAGCAGGTCCCACTGTTTGCACGGCAAGTACGGGCAGTGCCCACCATAGCGGGGTCTTGTTCCCGCTCGTGGCTCCTGAGCATCGTCAGGAGACAAACACCAGCTGCTGCAGGTGCTGATGACCATCCTCATCATCACACCGCGCAGAGGACCTTGCTTTGGAGACCCTTCACCCCACTTCTCACCCCAAAGCCTCCTTGCACCTCACCTGGTTTGATGTCTTTGTCCTCCCCTTTCCCTGGGCTGCTGCTCAACTCTGGCTTCTCCAAAGGCTTCTCTTTCTCTTGAATCCCCTCGTCTGCAGAAGGGAACGGGACATGAGAAAAGCTCGACATGCAGAACGCGCTTCAGGGAACAACAACTTATTGTCTGGATAGACTTTCCCTTTTAGAGTAAAGTGATTATATTGTTTGTACGTTCCAGGCATTCAAAAAACTTCAAACAAAAAAAAAAATTCTTACGCATTTTATCAAGAAAGCTTAGTTAGTTTTCCCTCTTCCTTGAGATATCTGGAGGAACGTATCGCTAGGAACAGAATATGCCCCCCAAAATGAGCATTTCTCCTTATTTACAACCTGGAATTGTTTTTTCAGGAATTGTTATAGGACCTCGTGACTTTCAGGTTTCCCACTGTGATTTGGAGAAGAGGAAGACCCAAGCAAGATGCAAGTGCGGGAGCCTCCCACCAGAGGGGAAGCCCCTCAGGAGCACCAGCACATCCGAGGCTGGCAGGGTACATGCCCTGGTGTCCACACAACTTCAGCTGCAGAACTTCTCCAGTGCGAATCGATGTCACTGCTGGGTGCCACGGCCCCACGGAAGCCCCAGCTGCAGCTCAGAGGGGAGCCCACGCGTGGGGATCACGTTCATCCAAGCCACAGAGACTCACCTTTCACCAGGGGCTCAGGAGAAGGCTCTGCCTTTTCACTCTCCTCTTGCTTCTCTTCCCTCGGTTTCTCTTTGCTGTCGCAACTTTCTGGGTGCTCTTCGCTTTCCACCTTCTCGGCGCTCGCAGGCACCTTAACGTAAAGCGCCCACACCAGATCAGGCAGGTCTTGCCCCTTCCTCGGGGAGTGTTCCAAGTCTCCAGGCAGGCCGCGAGAAGGTCTCCCGGAGGAGATGCTGAAAGCGGCCACCCTACCTGGATGTCAGACACTTTCCTGGACTTCTGCTCCCCTTGGTCCTTTTCCTCCTGGAACCCGAGTTGTGTTTCTATTTTGTCTGTAGCAACAGCAAAGCACAGAAGCCATTGACAGGGGCCCCGAGGACCGCGCACACCGCCAGGGTAGGCGGACACCTGCAAGACCTTCTGGTGTCCTGGCCCACCTCCCTTCCCAAGCCAGAGCCAAGCCACGATCCCCTGGAAGCCTGCAGGCACATCTACCTGCAAGGGCCACAGGTCCTGTGTGCACATGTGCCGGGCTGGCTGGGACGGGGGTGTTGGGATCTGAAGACACAATCTCACTGGACTTCTTGCTCTCCAGGCCCTCGAGAATCAGATCTGGGGTGCTGTACTTCCCGTTGACATGCTCAAACTCCTGGACCTGGGGCAGATTGCACACCGTCAAGCCAAACACAGTCAAAATGGATGTGCACTGAGCCTGGGAGACTCAGCAGGGGATCCCTGGTGAGAGGCATTCAGCAGCCAGTGAAACCCACAAGCCTCCAGAAATTACCTGAAATGGCAAATTTAAAGTTTTACTCACCCACCTTCTTCCTTACTAGTGACATGACTCCTATCCGAGTCAGCACGTGCTGCCGTGACAGCCCTTCCCGGGGAACACCGTCCGCAAAGGTCTCGGCACCGTCAGCCCCAGGCTCACACAAATGTCTCATGAAGAGGGAGACGTACGCCCTGCGGAAGGGAAGCCAGACCTCAGTCCGGCTCAGCCCACGGCCTCTCTGCTGAGCCAAGCACCGACATCGCCTGCTTCCACCCGTGGGCGAGGACAGTCCCACACCCAGGCTAAGGTTTACCCTATCACAGAGAGAACGACAGCAGCCCTCTCAAATGAAACAGGCATTGCCCCCCAAAAAGAAACCTCAGTGGGGGCGCGCAGACGCTTGGGCTAGTGCTGCCCAGCCGGCTTTGTCACGGCACAGCCGCTGCCTTGCCCTGGGAGGCACGGCAGAGATGGTGACACGGCAAGACAACGGGACGATCAGAGTCGTCCTGAACACATGAGCTAAATGTTCACCACGATCAAGCAGAGCCCAGGACAGCCCTTACCCCGATGGCCCGGGACACCCCGTACCTGAACTCCTTCTCGCTCTTCCCTCGCAGATCCCGGACCAGCCAGTGAGAGTTGAAGGCGTCCTGGGGCGGCATGCCCCAGCGCATGATGGCGTTCAGGAAAGCCTTGCGCTGCCGGGCATTGAAGCCAAGAACCTGCAGGGAGCAGAGGTGCTGCTGAGATCACAACGCGCCTCAGAAGCGTGCGGCACCTCAGAGCCTCGCGGCTGTTACAGGCGTGCTGGACCAGGACTAGTGTGCTGGCGACTCGGAGTCCAGCCCGCAAGCCCAGGGCAGCCCTGGCACAACTGCAGCAGACGTGCTCCGGCTGAGGCTGACACTCACCTCGATATTCCCCCCAACTCTCGCCAGCAAAGGAGGGAGAGGCTTGTCCCGGTCACTCTTCAGCTGCCTCCGGGATTGTCTTCTGCCACCTAGAGCCAAGCAGCCTCAGTGATGGACAGGCCCAGCCAGCGAGGAAGGACGGCTGAAGCGCACACGCGGACGGCTCTGTGCCACAACCTTCCTGCGCTCCCTCCTGACAGGAGCAGGACCTTCCACCCATCCCACTGTCCTCCCTGAGCTGGGGCACTCTTCCACCCTTAGCAGCCAAGGGGCTACCATCCCTGCTCCTCCTGCCATCCCCATCCTTCCACCATGAGGACTAGAGCAAGGTCTTGTAGTGGCCAGTGAAGGAAACAGCTGGTTGCCATCCCTGCCCCAGGAATCTCCTCACCTGGCAGGCAAGTGGGGATGGCTCCCCCGGGACGGAGGCCCAGCGGCACGCCAGTCCCTCCAACCCAGATGTTTCTGCTGCACCTGAGTGCCAGGGGCTTCCCGCAGAGCAAAATCCCGTGGAGTATCAAACACATTAACTCACTCTGACCTTCTGGCCTCTCTTCAAAGTCTTCATCCTCATCCTCAGAGCCGATGGAGTACTCCGACTGGTTGTCGGAGAGCTCGTCCTGCCACTCTGCAGACCGCAAGGGAGGCCGGGTTAGAAGAGTGCCCGAGCAGTGGGATCTCACCCGGGAGGGACGTGCGGGACGGGCGAGAGCCTGCCCACAGGTGTGACCGGCATCCGCTGCCAGGCAGTGAGAGAGGGGGCACAACGGGCAGGAAATCACATTCTCAGGTTTTCCAAAATTAGTTTCTCCTATTCAGAAAAATCCCAATTTGAAATATTTTGCACACAGACACGTTTTTCCTAAATTCTTCTGGCAAAAACAGCACTTACAGACTGAAAAATAAAAAGAAAAAAATCTTTGAAGAATTTCTACCCTGGAAAGTTTAGGAATCTGGTAAGTAGAGCACTACGGATTCTAACAAACTGCAGAGAAACGCCAAGCCACGACCCAGCCCATATGTCCATCAGGGAACCTGCGTGTGCAGCTCTTCAGAAGCCCAGTGGCCATACCTTGGTCCTCCTGCGAGGCGTCGTTGTAGTTGACCTGCTTGCGGATTCTCTTCCCTTTCCCCAGGTTCCTGGCCAGATCTTCCTGCTGCTGCTCGTAGTGGTGCCGCAGCAGCTTCTCCCAGTAGTCGGGGTCCACATTCTCCTCCTGCTTGATGATCTCACGTTCCACCTCCTCCTGCAAAGCAAGAGAGAAGAGGCTTGAGATGGGGCAGCCACAGACCTGCCCGCGTGGCCCCGCTGCCTGTCCCCTAACGGCACTCCAGGGAGAGAGGGAGGGAGGGCACCGAGACACCGGCTGGAATTTGCCTCCTGCGTCTTTGCCCAAACGTTCTGACCTCGGTGCAGGGCTGTCACAAGACAGCCTCCCACCCAGGATGATCTCCTCCGAACACTGCCATCCGTCCCGCCCTGCAGTGCCTGCGCTCACATCGAGGGAGAAACTATAGATCTACAGAGACCTCCCAGAACAGCAGCTGACTATCGGCTGCATCAACACGCGGGGGAAATAAGTCAGTCAGCTACCGGGAAGACCAACGACAGCAGCGCGGTTCGTAAGAAGCACCATGCCCATTCCCCAGCAGGGGAAGAGCTTTCAGAAGGACAGAAGGCGGCACCTTCTAATGGATGCTTTGATCGAAATGAGGTCCTGTGCCAACAGGGACAGAGCCTGGCTTGCACCACGGGCTGCACAGGACAAAGACAATTCTGCTTCCTCTGCCTGCAGCCGGTCCCATCGGCCTGAGACCCCCGTCTGGACCAATCTAGAGCAATCGCAGTGAGAGTGCAGAGAGGAGTCCTGCCCCGCGCCCGAACACTCGCAAGAACAGGAAAGGGAGCAGAAGAAACACAGAGGGACACACAAAGAGGTGCGATTGTAAGACATGATACTAATCACATTACCACACCGTCCTCTTCTCTGACAACATACTGGGCCACTTTAAAGGAGCTGAGATACTCGTTCATGTTCTGCAGCTCCGTGTCATCAGTCGCATCCTGGTTTCGGTCCAGAAGCTTAGAGATGGCAGCGTCGTCGTAGTGGATCACGCTGCTGTCCTCCACATCCTTATTGTCACCTGGAGAGCAAAGTGAGGGGAATGGAAGCACAAATCACCGTGACGGAGGCAGCCCACTCCCAGAGCCAGGAGAGCTCAGGTTGGGCGCAGGGAGGGGGACGGGTCTCCCCAACAAGGGGGGTGCTACACACCTGGTGGGGTGCCACCGTGCTTTTTTTTCATGCCGGGAGTCGCTGCACCCCCTTTGGTTGACAGTGAGTCAGAGAAAGGGGTGACAGCATCTGGCATGGTGATCCGCTGTCCCTGAGACACCATCCCTGCGGCAGAAGAAGAGCAGAATGAGCCCCAGCAGCTCAGACAGGGCCCCGCCACACGCAGAACAGCCCCAGCGCCTTCCCGACTTCACCTTCCACGTCATCCTTGAAGAGCTCTTCTGTCCCGAACTTGAGGATGTCGTCCAGTTCTTGCTTGGTCATGGAGCCCGACTTGGAGCCGAGCCCCGGGCGGACCACCAGGTGGGTGAGCATCATCTTCCTTTTGGCCACCTGGGTGATGCGCTCTTCAACAGAGGCTCTGGTCACAAAGCGGTAGATCATCACCTTCTTGTTCTGCCCGATTCGGTGAGCTCTGCTGAATGCCTGCGGGCAGAGAATGAAGCTGTCGAGGGCGGCACCGTGTCGTGCCAGATGAGGGGTTCGAGTTTCCCACCCCTCCAGGCTGCACAAAGGCAGTGCGAGGGCAAGGCTGAATTCAGCATTCAGGCTGCTACGGGGCGGTGGAGCGAGAGGGGCTCCTCAGACGCCCTGACCCCCTCCAGTGCCTGCAGGCAGGCCAGCTGCCCCATGCGGGCCCCTAACTGAAGGGTCTGAAGGCAGGGAGCGAGGACACGTGCCCCAGGAACCCTCCGGCTGCAGATTCACCAGGCCCACACTGCTCCTTCACCGCCCCGCACCAGCCCATCCTCCTGCGCAGACCCGGGGAAAGGAAACGCTGGCACAAATGGATGGCAACAGCACATGTAGCTTTGGAGAAGACCTTCTCCCAGGTGGGGAGCACGGGAGGGATACCCGTGTCTCTTCGCTTTTCCATTATTTTCAGAGGCATTGGCTGCTCGCCTGCTCCAGCTGCCATTCCCCCTTGGCGGTCAGTCCTTAGCTAGGGTCTGCCCTGGGCTTTTGGAAAGGCAAGTGGAAGCTCTCCAAAAGAGGAGGAGACACCTGGTTGTGCACAAGCAGCAAGAGAAAGTGAGAGGCCCGCAGAAGAGAGGCAGTTTTATGTGCCAGGTCTCTCCCGTGACACAGACAGGCCAGGGTGAGCTGGTGGGTGCAGGAACGTGGCTGCTGAGCAGAAACACATCCCTTAAATACAGCAGAAAGGGTCAAGCAGCTCTCGAGAGAAGAGACCAACTTCCCTGTGCAGGTGGGCAAACAGAGGGCAGAGCCAGAGAGGTACTTACTATATGGGAAGGAAAAGGAAAAGTCAGAAACCTGGATGTCATTGTGGGGATTCCAGTCAGAATCATAAATAATGACTGTGTCGGCCGTAGCAAGGTTTATGCCCAGACCGCCGGCGCGGGTAGAGAGGAGAAAGCAGAACTGCTGAGCACCAGGAGCTGAGAAAGACAAACCCACAGGTGGCAAACGGTGAGACAGAAAGCAGCGTGGCTTCCGCAGAAAGGCGTGGTACCACGCTTTAGGGATGAAACGGTGGGAGCCGTCGGTCTAAGCCAACAAGCAACAGGCAGGGAAGGCGAGGAGTGAAAATACATCGTTCCCTGGGAACCAGTTACTGCAGGAAACACAGCTCCAGAGCCGAAGGGGAGGCTCTGCCGTCTACCGAGGCCTTGAAGGGAAACAGAGGACTCCCTCAAACGAAGCAGCCCGACGTTGGCACGCTCAGGGTTCATTGTGGGACACAGCTCAAGGGCTTAACGACGCGGTACGAGCTGCCCACGCTGTGCCTCAGGAAGCTGGATCTGACAGCGCAGGACAACCGACACGCAGGCAACCCCTCACCGCCGGCCCTGCGGGCTGGCTGCGTGCTGCAAACCCCCCCCGCGCCCTCTCCTCGGCAAGGCAGAAACGCGAGTACCGTTAAACCTGTCTATGGCCTCCTGGCGCAGGCCGCCGGTGATGCCCCCGTCTATCCGCTCGTACTTATAGCCTTCGTACTCCAGGAAATCCTCCAGCAGGTCCAGCATCTTCGTCATCTGCAGGGCAAGGCACGATCAGCTCTGCACAGCCCGGCTCTCCAGCTCCCCCCGTGTCCCCCAGCGACCTGCCCTGCCCCAGCCGGGCCCCTGCCTGCAGCCCAGAGGCCACGGTGGCGGCAGTACCACCAACAGCATCTCGCATCCCATCTTCTACAGGCAGCTTTGCCAGCACAAGGGAATCGTGTCTGAACGGTCCTCCCCAAAGGGGAGCACTATTACTACTATCTCCTCTTCCTCCATAGATAAAAAGAGGTTTTAAACGTCACAGGCACTCCCTCGGGAGAGAGCCGGGACACAGTCCATCCATCTTGACTGCCACAGCTGCCACGCTGTCTGGGGGATAAGCTGTCACCAGCCCTTCCACCTACCTCTATCTGTCCCTAGCAGAAAATTCTCATACAGAATTAAAAAAAACTCCTTTACAAATGTATTTGTTACTAATCCTTCCCCACGCTCACCTGGGAGAAGATCAGAACCCTGTGACCCCCATCCCGCAACTTCTTCAGCATCTTTTGGAGCAGCATCAGTTTCCCAGAAGATTTGACCAAAGAATTGCCATCGTAGGACCCATTAGGCAGAACTGGGGCCTCCTGCAAAGGCATCCTGGTCAGCCTCTTCGAGGACAACACTCGTTAAATTCATGGAGAAATTCACATGCATTTCAAAGATAAAATCCTTGTACGAAACCACTCGCATGAAAACCCACACCATTAACCAAAGCAAGACCACGGAAACAGCCCCCACCGACAGCTTACACACAATATTCTGAGAAATGTCTCCACGGTGCAAATAGAGGTGACGTACCACCGCCGCCACAGGGAAGAGGTACGGGTGATTACAGCACTTCTTCAGGTCCATCATGATGTTGAGCAGTGAGACCTGGTTCCCACCACCCTTCGAATTCAGGGCTTCGAAATTCCTCGTCAGTATGAATTTGTAGTACTTCCTGCAGGAAGAGGGATGGGACAGACACCCTTGGTATTTCGGCCAGATGTGGGACTGGCACGGGCAGGACAGCAGTGAATTAAAAACCACACGCTTCACTGGAGCTTCAAAAGAGCCATTTGGACATTTTTAAAAGCAACGGTTCAGCACTCTCAGCCCGGGGCCGGGTTTATTCGGTTGCTCCGTGGCCATCACAGCCCCTGTAGGCGGGAGGGACTGCGGGGCACAGCGGCTAGGAACGCTCCACGCTGCTGGGCGGAAACCGAGCCTCGCCCCACCGTGCTGGGAAGAAGCGATGCACCTTCCCCTGCAAGTCCCCCCATCTCGGCAGAGGATGCCGCTGAAGCTGAGCAAGTCAGCCCAAAACAAACGGAGCCAAGCAAGCACCCCCCGGGGCAGCAGCGACGCTCCAGACTGACGCCAGGCACGCTGGCCGCGCGGGCTGGTGCCTGGTGCCGAGAACAGAAGGAGAAAGGGATTCAGCCTCGGTGTTTTCTCTGCGCCTCCCAGGACTAGCAGAGCCATGCCGACAGCCTGCCGGCATCAATCGCTTCCCGCTGAGCAGCCAGGACTGCACGGAGCCCAATTTAACCAGGCTGAGGGCACTCCCCGGTGAGCCAGAAAGCGCTCCAGCTCTTCCCGCAGCGGGCTCGAGGACAGCGGGGTCTCTCTGACCTGTCGAACCCCACTGACGCCCCGCCGTGCTGCAGACGAGGGGGGTGAGGGAAGCCAGCCACCGCAGGGGAGCAGTGCCGGAATTACTCACTTCTGCATCTGGCTCAGCTCCACTCTCACGATCAGCTCTGTCTTGGCCGGCATGTTCTTGAACACATCCGCCTTGAGCCGCCGCAGCATGTGGGGACCCAGCAGATCATGGAGCTTTTTGATCTGATCCTCCTTGGAGATGTCGGCGAACTCTTCCAGGAACCCCTCCAGGTTACTGCGAAAGCGGGCAGAACCACACAGTGCTGAGCGATAGTGGGACACGCGACAGCAACAATATCTGTTTCTTTATGAGTTAAAAACAAGGTCAGAGCTCTCGTGGTATATGATGAGACAACACTCCCATGCCTGTATCTGAGCAGAGCGAATGCCAGACCAAGGAGCCGCACCGATGGCTGAGGGGAAATTCGCACTGAATACGCTGAGATCTGAACGAGCTCCCCAAAGCACCTCTGTCTCCTCAGAGAGAGGGAAGAGAAGGCAGGTTTCAGCTCCTCACTCACAAATCTCCTGACCGACAGCAAGCAATAGGGACCCGCAGGACCCAAAAAGTCCACGGGAAGAAGTCTGGGGTTACGTAAAATGTGCGTGTAGCTGCTGTGACAAACCCCAGGGCGATGCGCTTTGCCATCTGCCTGCTGGTGCAGACCAGTGACACCGGCAGAGCAGTAACTGGATCTGGGCATGCCCACACAGACAGGAGCCCCGGGAAAGTGGAAAACCTCTGCTGAGCCACGCCGATGGCCGGCAAAAGACCAGGTCCTGGCCGCTCTCCCTTTTCGGAGGGGGGAACTAGTGCAACTTACTTAAACCTCTCAGGAGTCAGGAAATTGAGCAGGTGGAAGAGCTCTTCCAGGTTGTTCTGGAGCGGAGTCCCAGTGAGCAGCAGCTTGTAATCAATCTTGTAGCTATTTAACACTCTAAAGAACTGGGAGAAGAAATGAGGTTAGGTGCGAAGAGCTCAGAGGAGCCGATTAGTCATCTGGGGAGTGCAGACTGCGCACACGGAGGCTCAGCAGTCACCTCTCCCCCCGCCGGGCGCGCAGAGCAGACCACAGCTTGCACGTCCTGCCCCGAGCCATCCCCATCGAGCGGAGGCAGCAACCCTGCATGTCCTTGGGTCACACCGCCTGCCGCCTCCTGCGCTGGGCATTGGGTGAAGGTCCCAGGGCCAGAGACTGCATTTAGCCTCAGGGAAAGGGGAGAGGAAGGAGAGGGATCAATTCCCTTCCATGACAGCCCATCCCAGGACTGTCAGACTGCCAGGCAGGCAGCCAGGCTGGCACCTCTTCCACTACTGCAGGATTTTTAATGCCAGAGGATGTTAAAGAGAGCAACCCCACTGAAACGTGGGCCCTGGGCAGAGCCTGGGCAACGTGAGGACATCTTTCTACTCCCAGGGAGAAAAGCATGGAGCAGCAGACCACTGGTGCTGGGGTATCGTATCTTTGTGGCACCAGCTGCACCACAAAAATTGCACACAAACGTCCGCTACCTACTTTGGACTGGTTGTTCTTCAGCCTGTGCGCTTCGTCCACCACCAGACAGGCCCACTCTATGGAGCCCAGCACCGCCTGGTCAATAGTGATCAGCTCATAGGAGGTGAGCAGGACGTGGAACTTGATCTGGGCTTCCTTCTGGAGAAGCAGAGGGAGAGAAAAGCCAGGTTAAGGGAGCAGGGAACGGGACGGCCTCGACCTTTGCTGCTGCTGCTGTACGTGACCCAGGGAGAAAAGGGGGGGCTGCCTGCACCGCAGTGCACAGTGCCAGCAGCCGGGCTGAGGCTTGAGCGCCCGCAGAAAATCCATACCCATCTGAACGTTAGAACCAAGTAGGGGACTACAGAAACAGAAGAGGGTGCGGCAGAAATCTTTAAAGCTCTTTAAAAGCAGGGCACAGACTTTGCTCCCACCTTCATCCGGAAGACCTTCTTTCCACTCCGGATGGCGTTGTCTTCAAAAGAAAACTCATTTTCCCGGATGACTGACCGGCTTTCTTTGTCCCCCGTGTAGGTCACGACATAGAAGTCGGGTGCCCACATCTCAAACTCGCGCTCCCAGTTGATGATGGTGGAGAGAGGGGCGCTGACCAGATACGGCCCTTTCGAGTGGCCCTGCTCGGGTAAACAAAGTCCAAGCTGTTCGCCCCGTACCGAGCAGCTCTCAGCCGCCTCGGGGACTGCTGGATGCCCCACTCACCTCCTTGTACAGGGAATACAAGAACACAATAGTCTGCACAGTCTTCCCCAGCCCCATCTCGTCGGCCAGGATTGTATCTGTCCCTTGGGCCCAGGAAAATCTCAGCCAGTTCAGCCCTTCCAGCTGGTACGGATGGAGCGTGCCTCCCGTGGCGTCGATGTACCACGGCTGCTTGTCAAACTTCACCGTAGGCTGAAAAGAGAGAGACATGACGTGAGAACCAACTCTCCCTCCTTTCTCTGTGCCCAAGCACATCCCTCTTTAGCCTTGCGACACAGAACAGCCCCAAAAGAGATGCAGACACGGTCCCCAGCCCAGCACAGCCCCCAGGCTCCTCACAGCGAAGCCACCCAGAGCCTTAATAAAAAAAACCAGGAAAGAAGTAGAGGAGAAAAACGTAACAGGATGGTGGGGCCAGACAGACCTCCCTCTCTCTGGGCTCACACACCGTTTCACTGCCCCCACCATTCCTACTCACATCCACGAGAGGCGTTTCTGGAGGCTTTTCCAGCTTCTCCTCTTTCAGCTTTTTCCCTTTCTTGTTCAGCTTCTTCAGAGGGCGCGTGTCCTCCCCCAGCATCAGCTCCCTGCAACAGCCAGCGCGCATCAGGAGAAGGCAGGCAGGCATCCTTCTCCCAGTCCCCGAGCCGAGGGACAGAAACGCCTCTCAAACTCCGCTGCCTTTTCCCCGTAGGACCTTTTCCATCCCAGTCAGCAGGGGCACTCATGGAGTGTTAATTTTTCCCACCCAACAGTCCACACAACATCATCCAAAATGAAGAATAGCAACCTCATCAGCGTACTGTGGTACTGCAGCCATGGAGCTGCCCTGAAGCGCAGTGAGACCGTGAATATTACGGCAGAACAAACGCAGGGGGCAGGGAGCACAGGCCGGAAAACAGCAGCATTTCCCAGCAGCCCGGGATGGCATTTCAGCAGGACCCGCTCTCCGAAAGTGCTCGGCCACTGCTCTCTGAAGAGAGATGCCTGCCAGCGGTGCCAGTACGTTCAGAAGGGGACAACAACTACGAGTCCCCAGTGGTCCCGAACGCCTGCAGAGGCTGCCCCGGCTCCGCCTGGCTCTCCCAGGCCCAGCAGCCCAGCTGCGGTCCCAGCGCCCGGTGGGCTCGTACCTGTGGTTCCAGTAGAGGTGTTTGAGGTTTTCATAGTACGGGATGTCTATCTCATCGATCTCCCAGGTGCACTGGTCGTACGGCAGGTCCTTCCACTTGATCAGGTAATGGATGTCTCCCTTTTTATCAAAGCTGTAAGGCAGGGCACGAAAAGCCTGTCAGTGAAATGCCACTCAGCCCCGGGAAGCAGCCAGCCATAACCCGCTTCCACGAACCTGGATGCTTCACCCTCTGCTTTTTACCTTTTCCGCATCCAAGCAGAGGTAGAAAAACACAGAGAAACTAACTACTGAAACTTTCTGGCAGAAATGCCTATTAATTTGCTGCGTGTGTGAAATTATTAAGCTTTAAAGGCTGCTCTTCCATTCCACCGAACAATCTCATTTTCCTGTTTTACCAGGACTGGATGAATACCAGCGCTCACTCTCTTTCTCCTGCAGCAATCACTGCTCTGCGAAGTTTTGCTTACACTGAAAAATGAATAAACACGCTATTGAGTCTGATTATATGCCTACGGGGAAAAAAACCTTGCCTTATTAGTAGACAATGTAAAGGTCACATGAAAATTAGCCAGGCAGCTTTATTTATCTTCTGCGAAGCAGCCTTCAAGCAGAGTTGCCACTTGAAACTTCAAGTTGCCACGTGAAACGTAGAAATTCAACAAAAAGGTGTCTCTAGCTGCAAATGCAAGAAAACCCATCTGCGCACATATTCCATATGTAGGAAATTTCTTCCACAGAGAAGAAAAACAAATGTCAAGGCTTCGTAAGGGGGTCAGGCACCTGCTCAAACTCCTCTCTTCGGGCGCCATCCCTATCCGCATCAGGAGGGGTAAGAGGGAATAACGTACCCCTCGGGTACTCGTAACACACAAACCCCTGCTGCTGCCTCAACCTTGGACGTGAGAGCAGAGGGGCCGCGTGGTTTCTGAGAGGAACAAATGACCTACATGGAAACAGGCTGCTGTTCCAAAGCAGTTCAGGTGAGTGGCCGCAGCCGCGGGGCACGATCAATAGAAGCGAGACCCATCACCGTGTTGCAGCAGAAATTCACGGAACAATTAGGCTCTAACAGGGACCCAAACAATACATCGGGGAAGAGTGGAACAGCTCTGCGCATCCACCTTTGGGAAAAATTGCCGTCTCTATTTTTAAACACGCAACGTAGCAGAAATGAAAATAAGGCATTGATTCACTCCTGGCCTTGCCTTCACCTCAGAAGCAAACCCCCAAGGCAACAGAGGCTTCGAAACAAGCCAGCAGCTGAAATTCCAGCAGCCCGAGATTTTAGCTTTGCAGAAGGACGGCAAGAACTTCCCGGCCCTGGAGGGGAGAACTCAGCCAAGCACAGAAATCCTGCAGCCGGCAGTCCCAGAGGCTCAGCTAATGCGTAAACCATCAGTGCGAGAGCTGCGCACGAAGGGAAAACCCGCGGGGAGCACCGACCCGCCGCTCAAAGCTTCACCCGCAGAACTCGCAGGGGTCCTGGGGAGCACGGCAGGGCTCACCTTTGCAATTTCCCTCCCTGGCTTGCAACGGCATCGCTCACCGCCAGCACTAGCAGGGGCTCAGGCACCCTGGCACGCGCCTTTCCGTAGCCCGTTCATGAGCCCCCCCACACGCAGCTCCTCACCTGTGGTTCAGGATGCGGTGGATCATCATCCACTCGGGCTTGATGCCGTAGCGGTAGAACCTCTCCTCCATCTTGGCGTACTGCGGGTCTTTGTTCTTCCGCTTCTCCCTCTGGCTGTCCTCATCCCCAGAGCCGTAGTCGAAGGCTGGCGGCTCGTCCATGTCGTTCTTCCGTTGGTAGTTGCGGTACATGACGGTGTGGTAGAGCTCCAGCTGCGGCAGGAGGGAGCCGTGGTCAGCCCGCAGGCAGTGGGGCAGGGGGCTGGGCAGGGGCACGCCGGCACCGCGCTGGTTCACCTGCAGCTCCTTGACCCAGGAGCAGTGCCAGTAGGACAGGCCTGCCCACTTCACGAAGAACTCGCGCTCCGGGATCCCCTCCAGCACCTTCGGTGGGGGCAGAGCCAGCTCCGCATCCGGGGCAGGCAGCGCGGGCGGGAGCGGGGCGGCCGGCGGCTCCTTCCAGGCCCAGTGCAGGATGCGTTGGACTTTGCCCTTCAAGGGAGGGCACTGGGGATAAAAAAGCAAACAGGCAAGAGCGCAGAGTTTAAGGTGAGCCCCTGTCAGGGGCCGCAAGGAGGAGGGCAGACCTGGAGGGCAGAAGGGGTCTCGCAATGCCAAGCGGACGGCAGCCGTCCGGATGCAGCAGGGAGAGCACGGCCAGGGCTGCGGGGAACGTACCGGCACAGCTTGTGCCGAAAGCTGCTGCCAGAGGGAAAGCCCAGGGCAGAGAGCGACCGTGGATTCACCCCTGGCCGCAGGGAGCCAAGCATGGCAAACCGGGTGACCCGAATGGTCCCAGACCCTGCCTGCATCTTCCTCACCCTGCACACACCACCACCGCCCCCAGGCACACGCAAAGCGCTGCCCAGGTCCCGGGCAGAGTCACTGCTTCGCTGTTTCTAAGGGGGCAGACAGCAAGGAGGCGGTGAGGGGGCGCGGGGCGGGCAGAGGCTGGCCGGGGCAGGCGTGCCCGAGAAGGGTCCATGACACTGCTGCATCCCCTCTGGGGACCAGCCTTGCGAGAGGTCCCTCCGCACAGGCCACGCATCAAATGGGGCTTGGCATCCCATCTACAAACCAGCAGAGAAGCCACCAGCCTGCAATCCCCATGGGGAGACCACGCAGGCAGCAGAGCCATCCAGGGCCCCGGGGTGCACGCGAGCAGCTGTGGAAGAAATTTCCTGCACGGCCCTCCAGGGAGGGGGTCTGCGGCAGAGGGCAGGGCACAGGGAGAGCGTGTGAGGGGCAGCGGTGTCTGGGAGACCCGCTCCAGGGCCGGGTGGGGGCGGGCGCAGGGACGGGGCGAGGAATGCTGGTAACACTCACTGTACAGCGAGGGCAGAGCCATTCACCGTTTGGTATTTCTGGCAGCGGCGGGTTCAGGCAGTGGAGGTGGTAGGAGGACGGGCAGGTGTCGCAGCACAGCAGCTCCCCTCCGTCCTTGCAGACCCGGCAGAACTCCATGTGGTCATCCTCCTCCTCCTCGCCGCCTTCCTCTTCCTCCTCCTCCTCCTCCTTCGGCTCCCACTGGATGCCCTCCTTCTCCTAGGGAAGCAGAGCCAGCGTAACGCCAAGGGTTTCCACCAGCCGCCTGCCCGCACCCACCGGCCCCTGACCCCACTCACGCAGTGGGGGCAGCTCCACTTGCCCTCAGGGGCCTTCTCCAGCTCGGGGTCCAGGCAGACAAGGTGGTAGGCGCGAGGACAGGTGTCACACAGGATGATCTCCCCTCCCTGCTGGCACACCTCGCAGTAGTCCTGGTGGTCCGTCTCATACCCATCCCCTTCTTCGACTGCAAGCAAGGGACAGGCGTACGGTCAGAGGGACAGCAGAGCCGCCTGCTCTCCCGGGAGGGAACGGGACACTTGCTCCTCTATGATACAGTTAAGGAAATAAGGAAAGCGTTTCACCTCGGACCCCTCCTGTTACATCCCCCTACCTCTCTGTCCCTCAGCACCACATTTCATCTTTGCACACAGCATCATCTCACCTCTGTCTCTCTTTCTCTCTCCACACTGTATCATCCTTTGGTTCCTTCAGGCTCTCAATGGAGAATGCCAGAACCTGGAGAGGTTGCAAGGGAGGCCAGTCAGAGAAACCTCCCCGGGTACCAGCGCCACCAACTGCAAACGCACCATGCAAGGGTGACACGGCCGAGGAGGAGGACTCCTCTCCTGGGACTACTCTGCTCTTCCTGGTGCTCACTGGCGCAGAGGCAGGAGCTCTCTCAACTCAGCGCGGATGGGAAGAGGAAGGGAAGGACACGGCTTTGCAAGCGCCAAACGGCTCGTCTCAATTCCCAGCTCTGCCACAAACCCCCGGCGCAGACCTCCGACCTTCTGCTCCTCCAGCACCCGGTGGGAGCTGCCTGGCTCCGGCACAAGGGCCCTCGTACAGCAACAAGCCGGGAGGAGAAGCGATGCCCTTCACACGCGAGACGTGGAGCCAGCCGGCCAGCCCTGCCTCATCAACCCACGGGGAGGCTGGGCAGCATCACGCCCTAACCGTCCCCCGGCCCAGAAGCCACCATTCCATTTCTCGGAAGCAAAAACCCGTCAGCAAAGCTAAAAAGCCAAAGGATGTGCCTGGATCTGAAGCATCTCCTCCCGAACAAGGGCACAAGGTAGAAAGGCAGCGCACATCCTGCAGCGGCACAGGAGGCAGAGATGGTGTGGAAAGGCAGGCAGGGCGGCACCGGGCCCCATCGGCACTCGGAGCCGGAGCAGGGCTTGGGGCAGCTCGGCACAGGGGGGCTGCTCTCAACGGCAGTGCGGGGACGGAGGTGCCATTGCACAGAATCGACCTACAGCCCTCCGCAAGGGAAGGGATGAAGGAATATGCACACAAATGTGGCCACACAGCCGCTGGGAGACCCTGACAGATGCTTTCCACTGCTGTTCATGTGCGTCCCTCTTCCTGCATTGCCACCACAGACCCACCGCAGACCCACCGCCTGCCCGCTGCCTGACTGCACATCTCACGCAGACAAAAAGTCCCTTGTCTTAATGCTTTCTCACCCGCAGCCTGCCCTGCTCCACTGGGAACTTGCCATGTCACTCCAGGGGAAGCTCCTCAGAAAATCACTTCCCTGGCAGCCCCACAAATTCCGGAACTTTGCTACTAGAGGACAAATCCTGGTGGGACCACACGTGCAGGCAGGGTGCCAGCTGCCCACGCTGCCCATGACGCACCCCGGTGCCCAAAGCAGAGGCAGGGTCCGGGGGCGGGCAGGGGGCTCAGCCGCCCGGGGTGGCCGAGGCTGGGAGCAGGCAGCGAGATGGGGCAGGCAGGCTTTGTGAGCCATGGCACCGCGGCCGGGCAGAGCACCGCAACCACGGCTCTCCCCAAGCAACTGCAAGTGACGACACAGAGCTGGCTCAGGGGCAGATGAGCCCCAGGCGGTGGCTGATGGCTGGAGAGAAGGAAAGCTGACTGGGATTGACGGAAAAGCCCTGCCACCAGGCTGCTCCGCCGCCACCGGCACTGTGGGCGTGAGCCGGTGCCTCATGGCAGGATCCGGTCACTTCTTGCAGGCACGAGCCCACCAGCAGCAGGGCCGGCCACCAAGAAAGCACCTCGCACTCCACACACACAGACAAGCACAGCACATCCTCTCCCACCGAGCCAGCGCCAGACACAGCCTGGAGCTGCCAAGGCCAGGAAAGCACCATGTGAAGAGGGAAATCCAAACAGAACAGGAACAGAGAACAAAGGATGGCCTACTCCTCTTTTTCTTTCTCCTCCTCTTCCCTCTCTTCCCCAGGCCAGCCGAGCACTCGGAGCGCACTGAGGAGCTGTTGATGCTGGCGCTGTCAAAGTCAGATTCCTCCCGTTCCTCCTCTTCGCTCTGCAGAGGGGAAAACCAAAGCACACACACAGTCCAAGCACTGGCATCCCAGCGGTCACTCCCAGAGTTCCGCTCTGCAGCGGAACAAACGCCCAAAGATCCACATAAACCCACATGAGATCATGGACCAGCAGCTGAGCTCCTTGGGGCACCCTCCTTTCCGCACAGACAGACTACCCGGAGCGGCAGGGATGGCGGCAGGGCAAGCACACTCCTGGCACGGACAGGCAGGGTTCACAGGAGCGTGTCACAAGGCGTTAGGAAGCAGGGAAATCTCCTCTATCCGATCGACGCGCCAGCCAGGCCATCAATCAGCGCAGATCTGGACTATCACTAGAGCCTCAGGCAGTTACCGTGCACTGCTCAGCACGGCGCGGGGACTGCCTGTCCAGTTCACAGCACCATCGGTGCGTGATCACCCAGCAAATCTCAGAGCACATTGAAAATCCATAAATCAACGTGTCAAGTCCCTGCCTGGCCCCCCCTGACAAGAGGTGGGCTCTGGGTTTGCCCCGCAGCCTGCCATCCGAGTGCAGGTATCGCACGGTGTGGCTGGCCAGGCACGCTGGGAAAGGCTCAGCGTCTCGCAGGCATCGGCCAGCTGCAAGAGCCGCTGCTGCGACGTCAGCCTGGGTGCAGACACCCAAAACAGAGACGTGTGCGGGGACAGCCCCCTACTCCCACTCCGGTGCGGTCAGGGGCCCCCTTCCCCACCGCTTGGCAGAATTTTGCTCCCTCTCTCTCTCTCGACAGCCGTCTCAGCATGTGTCAGCCCGTTTGTGTGCGTGCACGTAGGCATTCACGCTTGACCTTCCTTATAACACGAAAGGAGCTAAACAGGCCTGGCATTCAGTGGCGCCAAAACATAACAACACATCTCAATTCTTATTCTGGAGATTTATGCATGCAAATCCCTGATTTGCAGACTATTAATCGGGTGCTTAGCGCTCCGGCTGCAGGAGCAAGGCCACGCTCTTTCTAACTTTCAGAAACACGAGCCAGCAGACACAGAGTGCACCCAGAGACAGGGTGAATGTTCCGTGATGTGTGACTGAAAAAATGCAGCAGCGCGTGTGTCCTGGTTTCAGCTGGGATAGAGTTAATTTTCTTCCTAGTGGCTGCTGTGTTTTGGATTTAGTATGAGAACAATGTTGATAACTCAAATTGTCTTAGTTGTTGCTAAGTAATGCTTATATTAAGTCAACAACTTTTTCAGCTCCCCACAGAAGCTGAGAGGGAGCACCGACAGGACAAGCTGCCAACGGGACATTCCACACCACAGACACACCTCGGTGTATGAACGGGGGTTGGCCGGGGGCCGGGATCCACCATCACCGCTCGGGACGGGCTGGGCAACCCATCGCCACGTGGTGAGAAATCGTATTGCATCACTTTTCTTTTGTTTATTCTTGTACCATTATTATTCTTTTTTCTTCCATTACCGTTCCACTAAACCGTCTTTATCTCAACCCATGAGGGGTTTTTTTTCCCTTTTTCTCCCCATCCTGCTGGGGGAAGGAGGGGAGTGAGTGAACAGCTGCGTCGTCCTAGTTGCCGGCTGGGGTTAAACCACGGCGGAGTGGCTGCCTTGGATTGTCCTTTCGCTTCGACCTCTGACGCACAAAGGTATTTATAACCTGTTACGCGAACTAAAGCTAGAGAGTCCAATAAGGGTGAACTAATGGGATTTTGATCAATGGGATTTTATCAAGACCTACAAGAGTTCCACCCCTATTCAATAGTTATTTAAGAGATTTATTCTTTAAAATGCTCTGCTATTCTTTAAAACGCGCCTGATACTGGCGTGCTGACAGGAGCACAGCACACAGACTGCAGTAGAGCCCTGTTGCCGTGTTCTTGCTGGGAAGCTCTGGTAGCCCTGGGCTGTGCTGCAGGGTCACAGACGCCCGGAGGCAGGCTATGCTAACGTAATTAAAGCATTCGATAATTCTCTTTGACGTACAGTTCAGCTGGAGTGCGAGCCCTGACGAATTCCTTTGCAAATGAAATCTGAAACGATGGCATTACCAACCTAATCACTGAAAGTAAACGTGGTTATACGATTTTATCAGAAGTCATGCTCAGACATGACGTCTTTACAAATCTGAGCCTGGACACAGCTCTCTATCAGAACTATGAACGCGCTGATCGGAGACTGGCACCTCGCAGAGGGGCATGAACGAGGCTGTGACCCCCCTACACCAGGGGGCTTCTAGGGAAGGGCTTGTCCTGGCATTTCCCTGCCGCACCCCCCGCACCCAAGGCCCTGTGCAGAAAAAGGCAGCGCACACTTACAGAGGAGCCCTTTTTCCTTTTGCTGGGGATTCCTCCAAACCGGAATTTCAAGCCTCCCATCTTTTTTCCCTTCCCCTTTTTCTTGCCATCTTTGGAGCCCTTGATTTTCTTCCTGACGCCTGGACCTGGAGAAACAGAAGACTTGTTTGGTGCTCTGCAAACAGCTGTCCCCCAAATCACGCCCCACCCCAACCCCAGGATTTACAGGGAAAATGGGAGCGCACTGGGTACCGCGGGGAGCAGGGCAGTGGCCAGCACTGCGCACAGAGCACGTCCCCTGGGGCAAAAGGCTGCCAGCGCTGACCCAGCGCTTCCAAAGAATCGGGGAAGGAAAGCATCTGCCCTGGGATCCAGGAGAGGGACCACAGCCCGCAGACCACAGGGCAGCGAATACCGAACAGGGACTCGGGGCTCTGCAAGGTGGGGAGAAAAGAGGTGGCCACGGAGAGGCAGGAATGCTGCCCTGAGCCCACTGCGTGAGAAGGCTGCACTCCTGCGCAGCTGCCAGCTCGGAGCCGCTTGTTCAAAACCTCTCGAGGCATCAGGAATTGACAACTGCACAAGCGGAACGGCAACCTTCCCGAGGAGGAACACGGCGCAAACAAAGCGAGATCCCTCCCTTTCTCACTACTGTCCAGCTTTTACAGCATTCCCCACAGCCCCTTCCAAGCGTGGGCAAAGCAGCACCTATCTGCCACCAGAAACAGGAAAACACTGACAGCAAGAGACCCCTTTCAATACAAATCAGACTATTTCCAGAGGAGCTACTGCAGATTTACATGTTTGGCTCACTCCTTGCAAGCGGGCTTTGAAAACAGTCACCTTTCACCCAGCTGCCAGGAGAACAAATCCTTTTTTCTGAGGAAGACCTTCAGCCTTACTGCCAGTGCCTTTCCATCATTGAATTCCTTGCCACCTCAGACACAAAGCAACAGGCTCAACTGCCAAATGGCGCACGTTCATCTGGCCACACCACCCCTGCTTTGCCAACACACCTCTGCCCTCGCCTTGCTAACCTACAAATCCTCTTCAGCTTGGACTCTGAGGATACTGCTAGTTTCTGGAGGGCGCTACAACCCTGCAGAATCCCCCAGGAGAGAAGACAGCACAGAAGTACGTGGCACAATCGCTTATTTAGGATATAAGAATGAAGTTGAGCATTAATTGCCACAAACTGCCAAAAGTCCAGAGGCAGCCAGAGTGATCTGCCACGGTACACAAAACACAGGCCCCTCTAGGACTTCTGCAAGGGAAACAGGCACTGCAGACACATCCCTGGCACTACCTCCGTCTCCCCGTTTTGACGAAGCATGTCTCCTGACTGGAGATGTTTTGCCACCTTTACCAGCCTGAAGATGTGGCTGGCTAGCTCTGCAGGCGGGCCGTACGCCGCCGGTGAGAGCAGCCCCTCTGCTCAGCCCACCGCGGTCGGCACCTACCCTTGCCCTCCTTGGTCTTAGCCTTCCTGATGACGGTGGGCACAGCAGACTGCTGGGGGCTGGCGGCGAGCGGCGGGGCAACGGCGACGGTCTCTACAGCTGCAGCAACAGCCGCTGCTGCCGCTGCTGCCGAGCTGCCCTTGAACGGGTTGTTGGCACTGAACTCTCGCCACTTGGCACCAAGCACGGTCATCATCTTGGACATGGGGATCTTGGGGTTCTTCTTGGCAATCAGAGGCCTGCAGGGCAGGAGAGAGGGAAAACCACGCATTAACAGGAACGCTTCACTGAGCGTCTGCTGCTGCTCACCATGTGCTGGTACTTCAGCCCCAGAAACACACCAGCGGTGCAGGTCTCACAGCAGCAGGCTGCTGTGGCCCACTGGGAGCAGCTCCACTGGAAAGGCAACAGAAACCAGAGCTTTCTTAAACAAGTAAATATACTTAAAGGAGCACACTTAAACTTCCTCAGAGACTGCCTTTCCCTGAAATACCTGTTGTGTTTTGAATGGCTCACAGCACAAGTAAAAAATTGTTATGTTGCTCAAATATTTCTCATGAAACTTTTCAAATAAGCACACACAAAAAATGGGGTTTTGGAGAGAGGGAGAGGACAGGGAAATGCTTCTGCTCTTTTCCAGTCAATCCTGCAATTAAAACGAAG